>CAJQUN010000247.1:600000-878337 GCA_907163345.1 Haberlea rhodopensis
TGAAAAATGACCAAACCGAGCGAACGCGTCAAATCCGGGAAAGGAAGAAAAATTCAAAAGAAAATAAAAAAAATAAAAAGTATCTCGATCGATCGAGACTCAAATCTCGATCGATCGGTGATGGCAGAACTTTGGCGATCGATCGAGCAGTCAGTCTCGATCGATCGGCTGAGGAATTTTCTGAAAAATAAATTCCTTATAGAGTTTGGGTCCAAGAGGGAAGTCCTTGATTCTTATTTCTTTATATATATACACAAAAATAACAACCAAAAGAAGACTTTTTAACCTAGGAATAGCCTCCATACCTCCATACTCCATATCACCATCATCCACCATCACCTCTTCATCCTAGGAATTGGAACAAGCCAACAAGATAATCGAGGAGCACGATCGAGAAAGAAGCAAGGAAGGATCGAGAATCAACGAAGGAGTCGACTTAGGAGTTTGCTTTTACTTTTCGATTATTGTTTTGAATTATTATTGGATTTGTTGTGTTTTTTATGATTGAGAAATATCAATAACATAGTTTTTCCTATTGATGTTAAGATTGAATTCATACATTTTCTAAGTGCATGTGTTATTGTTCTTAATGCTTTTGAAGGATTGATCACCTTTAAATGATATTTTATTATAATTGAGATCGATAGATGAAATTATAATACGATATAATAATTCATGCAGTGTGTTAAAGATTGAGATCGAGAGATAAAATCACACACGAGTGATAGCTTTGGGTTGTTTAATCTACAGTTAGTGGTTTTCATAAAGCGCATTCAATATTAAATTGTTAATTAAGTGAACGAGAGTTACTTGTTGCGATTTGATGTTAGGTTTAATATAGCTCGAGAGAGTATATTGAATAAATTTGGAAAACCCGTCACCTTAGAGATATATGGAGAAAAGAATTGTAAGAGTTGGGTTAGGTGAATCATAGTCTTGATATTACTTTCTTGTGGACTTTTCTCGTGATCGTCGATTATTTTGGTTGGATTAGAATAGTTTAATTATTAGTTAGTTTATTAATTAATTATCGTAGGTTAAATATAGTTAAAAGTGTCTTATTTGGTACTTACTTGTTAGTCCATGTGGGTTCGACAATCCGTATTCTTCCTATCTATACTAAAACTTGACACCGTGCAATTGCGGTCTAAAATCGCTAGATTGGAATTAATTGTTTAAAATAAAAGTGATCAGTAACCTGTAACAGGGTTAACTGTAAAGACAATCATTGGATACACCAAGAATTATGTAAAGGGGTGTTGAGTGATCAAGATAGGATTTGTCCCTCCTATATAACACGAGAAGTGTTTGGGCCCTTGATCAAGTGAGACTAAAATGCATGGCCATGCTCGAGTCGATATGTGATATCGAGCTTATTCATTTATTCTAGTGTTACTTGGGGATCAAGAAATAAAAGAATGAACTATACGAGTATGACTATTCCATGACTCATGTTTAATCTAAACACATTCTGTTATCTTCGCGTGGACAGCTGATTCATCAAATTCGGAGTTTGTATGAGAATGTTACGGCCAAAATACGAAACTCGCCAGAAGCTGAAACGTGACTAGAAAACACTCTGGTTTGCACGATCGATCGAGCAGAAATGCTCAATCGATCGAGCAAGGCTGAAAAAGCCACGAATTTCTACTGTGAAGATCGATCGATCGGTTCCTTTATCTCGATCGATCGCCCGGAAAAATATGGAAACATGATTTCTTTCCTTCCAACTTGGATTTTTTCCCACCTACTAACCCCCTTATATAATATACTCGAATTTCAGACTTGAAAATCATCTAGATAGTTAGGGTAGAATAGTTTTAGACTAGTTTTATATTTTCTTTTCAATTTTGTTGAAGAACGCTACGAAGATCGAAGCGAAGGCGGGATTGACACCTCGACGAGTGGAGATCGGATTAGTTTTCTTTCCCTTGTTTTTATTTATAGTTTTGCTTTAATTATGTGTAGCTAGTTTTAATTCTTGGTTGAGGAAGACTAATACCTTGGATTTATTTATCTTGGGGAGATTCCTACGCGTTTGTTTATCGATTTTATTGAATATCATTGTTTTTCTGATTTTGTTGATATGATTGGTTTTTGTTTATTGGATTGACAACCTAATAACTTGCATGTAATCTAATGCTAAATTTGATAATTGTTCGATTAATCAAATTTACGAAGCAACTAAGATTGATAATTGTCTGATGTTGGTGTTATTAAGTTCTTAGGGAAAACCATTGACTAAATTTATATAAACCCCTTGTGTTTATGTTATTTAGATTCATCGCTCACTAGTTTTGAATGGTGTCATGATTTTAATCTTGAATATGCATATAGAGATTGATTGATTGATGAAAGTTAAATTAGGACGCTTGGACTAATTGACTATGAATAAGGTGAGGGAGGAATTAGATTTCCAATTGATGAATATTCAAGTTGAGTCTTTTGTGAATCGATGAAATAGATGATAATATCCAAGGTAGAGTCATCGATACCAAGAATTGCTTTCATTAGTTAATCTTTGTTTTTAATTTTAATTAGTATAATTCAACCTCCCAACCCCATCCTTTATTATTATTTTGTTTTTATTTTCATTAACACAAGAATTCACACCTCCTCGTGGGATCGATCCCTACTCACACTACTACATTATTGTTATCAATCTTGAGGATTGAGTGGGGTTAATTTGGGCGTACACGATAAGCGCTACCAGTTATTAAAACATTAATGTGCTAAGATGCGATCTTGAATATTTCATTTCTGATATTTTCCACTGAGTCGCGGATATGCAAGTATACATGCGCTGAGACGCGCGGATGTGATGACTCTCGCTATTGTCATATTGTTACTTTTATTTTGGGAATTAATCCTCATACTTGGTTGAATTATATCGAAATTTGATATCGACATAGCGAGGATGTGCGCAACGTCTCCGTCCAGTCGTTGTGAATATTGTCGTTTGATATGAAGGACAAGAATCGATAAGACAAAAGAGTATGCGAAGATGAACATTGAGTTCTGTTACATGCCAAAACATTCACATAGAGCTGGGAGCATGACTAGTTGAGAACGTGGAAGTGAATATCATCATATTTATTTCAAGAATATTGTTTCATTTCGATTTCTTCTGGAAATTCTATCTATTCGTGACAGCATGTTGAGAATTACGGTATGTTGTTACTTAAATTATGCGCCAGCCCAATTTATTCGGGAAAATTCTGGCTATTGAATTCTGGGAAATATTGTGCTTTGGTTCCTGTATACATACCTAACCACTGGTGGTTTGGTTTCTCTCAAACGAAGAACAACTTGGGGAGAGAACTCGAAAGTGATAAGTTGACTAAGTGGTCAACTATTCCATTAGTACAATATCGAGTATTATGAAAAAATCTATAATGATCGATTACTATCAACAAGTCCCCGACTTGAATCCTCCAATTGTTTTGACAAAAAAATCAATGAAATTTTTTATTACTTTTTAGTACTCTTCTCTCAATCCGAGGATGAGATATGCAATATACATATTTGATTTTACTTGGTCAGTATCAATCAAAAACCTACGACCTAATTTACTATGTCGTATCGTAATATCTTATGGTCAACATCAATGACGATGTATATAATCATTCAAATGTGACCAAACCCTCAAAAGCATGAAGAACAGTAAATTATGCGCATAGATTATAAGAATTCCATCAAAGTTTAATAATCAAATCATATGTTCAAAACAATGGTTCCCCTAATTTTGATAAATAAGATTTGCTCATAAAAGACAAAACAAAACTATTATATAAAAGTAAGAATAAACTCATGGCGTCCTATTTGTAGATCCTTGCTTCCTCTCTCACTTCCTTCTCGATCGTCTCCTTCAATCTCCTTGTTGGGGCGTTCCAATTCCTAGGATGAAGTGATGATGGTGGATGAATGTGAGATGGATGATGGAGTGAAGGCTTGTCCTAAGTCAAATATGGTGTGTTTTCTGATAATTTCGTGCCTCATGTACTCCTTCTACGATCGATCAGTGTGTGTAAAACTCTTCAAACTCGAGATTTTGGTCCTTCCTTTCCTTCCTTCAACATGTTGGCTCGGTTTGGTCCTTTTTCATCGTTATTTAGCTCATTTCCCTCACTTCTATGTACTTAGACCTAGACCCCTGAAATCAATAAATATATACCAAAATTGTAAAATCGTCAAGGAATAATGCATAAATTACTAGAAAATTACCCCAAAATAAGTGTAAAAATAACACTTATCACTCAATTGGACACTAAGGATAAAAATGAATTAATAGGCTCAAAAGGCTCAACTATTCAAGGATGCCCTAAATCTTCCCTAAGTCACAATCAGCCGTATTTGCGCCTCGAAGGATAATCATATGAGTTCTAGATTGTTTAATTATTTTTTTTTTTAACTTACCCTATCACCAATTCACAATTAAGTCATCTAAGTTTGACCTAAGTGCATGAGTGGTGTCTCAAAAATTTGATGTATAACTTGTTCATACCTAAATCCCTCAACTACAAGTACAATTCTTTTCAATCAATTCTAGGTATGAATCAATCTCTCAAATGATCAAAAGTCTAGCAGTAAAATCTCGATAAATGTATATCCTTGGGACCGGAAAAAAAATATTCATTTATCGAGATTATTTATTTATCGATAAATGAATAAATTATTCATTTACCGATAAATCAATATTTATTATTTTATAGATAATTTTTCATTGTAAAAATGCATATATTGTATGTGGTAAGAAAAAGTAAAAGACATCAAGTAAAGTATTACTTGAATCTAGAGAAGTTCAATTTTGTTGGTGAAACTTAATGCATTGAAAACTAAGTTCATGTACATACATTCTTTTAACTTATGTGTAGAATGTGAAAATGTTTAGTCTTTACCTATAAAACATAGAAGATATATTCCAATGACAGTACACATTATTTTCTCCTCCAATGGCTTCTCATCATTTGAAAGGAGTAGAATGTTTCAAGGCAAGATATAGAATCAAGTCTTACCAATGATTCGGTGAAAGTGGTTCGGCTATCATGGAGTACATTGAAAATGTTTTACTTGGAATACGGTCAAAACTAGACCAATTTCAGTTGAAGGATACTTACAATATGGGTGAAACTGGATTATTTTATCAATTGTAAGTTGACCATTCACTTGCTACCAAGCAGCTAGAAGGACGCAAAAAGGACGAAGAGAATTAATGTTGTTGTTATTGCAATGGTGATGGATCTGACAAAGTACCTCTTTGGGTTATTGGTAAGTATGCAAATCCTAGATGCTTTAAAAATGGGAACATGAACAATATTAGTTGTGAGTATCGATCCAACAAGAAGGCTTGGATGACTGGCTTACTTTTTCAAGAATATGTTGGTTGGCTTGATAAAAGAATGAATGACAGAAATGTTATTTTGATATAGACAATTGCCCAGCTCATCCAAAGGTAGTGGAAGGCTCGAGAAATGAAGAGTTATTTTTCTTGCCTCCTAACACAACGTCTAAGATTCAACCATGTGCTGAGATTATTCGAGCATTGAAAGCTCATTGTCGTCATCGTTTTTATTCTAGCATCTTGCAGGGCCTTGAGGTTGAAGCACAAAATCCTGAAAAAATTAATATTTTGAATGATATTGATTTTGCTAGCATGGCTTGGAAATTTGATGTGAAGACAACAACAATTACAAATTATTTTCGGCATTGCATGATTCGGTCAGAAGAAGATAATGTTCCTGAACTAGAAGTTGGTCAATTAGATGAAGACATCCAAGGATTAAGTGATGACATTTCTAATTTACGTTATAGAATATGATGGATGTCGAACAACTTTGAATTATCCTGGCGAGAATGATGCAGTTATGCAATCGCCTACAAACGGAGAAATTATCCAGTCAATAATGAATAATGATGATGAAAATGATCCAAAGCAATATGATGGTCGCGTTGTCGCAAATGTATCGTCAAAAGAGGCCTTTCAAGCAATGGTCACCTTAAACAACAACTTATTACAATATGAGCAAAATATACCAGAAATTGTGTCTGCACTACAAAAGGTTAAGAATAATTGTCATTTTGGTTCAGGTGGAAAGAAAAAACAATCAACTCTAGATGCATTTTTTTTAGAAGAAGTGACTTATTGTATGAGTATTGTTGATTGAATGATATATATATATATATATATAATTCAATAATTATTAATTTATATGTTTGGTTTTGGGAACCCGAATAATCTTAGTTTTGATGTTAACAAAACTTGTTATTGCGTTTCTAATATAATGCATCAAGTGTGCAGTGAATGGATCGTGATTAGAAACTTGATGAATTGCGAAGATTGAAGATATCAAGCTGAAATAAGAAATAATCATGCTAAACCAAGACTGAAATACTGGCAGAGCGGATTGTTTCGATGATATCTCATAGCTCGGATATCGAAATGGCATTCTTCCAAAGAGGTTGAACAGCCAACTCAAAATATTAAAAGCATACTTCACAACAGATTGGCTAGTTCGAATGTTATCAAGGAGAAAAGACGCCTGGAAGATCGAGCTGGACCGCGAAGAAACATCAAGCTGTTATAGCAGGCAAATGTCAGTCTGTTGGACATAACTCTTAGCTCGCTTATCGGAACAAGATGATCTATTATGGGCTGGAAAGCTAAGAAGGAGACCTTTGAGTCATTTTCAAGAGTCGAGAGCTGAATCAGAGTTTAAGAAGGCCAAAAGACGTCTGCAATTTGCTGGTTCTGCTGCTAAAACATGGAATGTTTCACCTTGCGTATGGTCTGGTATATCGAGCATCCCGATCTCGTACAAACTTGGAACGGAGTGATTCTTGATTATTTGGAAAGCCAAGACAAATGGCTATAACTTCATATTCATCACTTTGCTCATAAATCAAAAAATCAATAGCTACAAGCAACAGATAAGAATGGCAAACTATCAAGTTGTTTTGTATAGAGCTGATCTGTCCAAACTGATCTTGTCAGATTGATCTGTCCAAGCTGATCTATCCATACTTATCCTGCCAGTTTGGTCTGAAATACAAAAGATAGCCTAGAAACCAGAATATGACCGTTGCAAGCTCGAGAATCGTGCAGAACCTTTTCCAACGGGCATATTCTTGTGTCTAACATATATATAATTATTGGAGGCTATAAATACAAGTTTTGGAATCAAATCAGCAGATTGAAGATTAATCCAAGCAAGATCAAAGCAAACCCACTTGTGATTCAATATTACAGCATACAAAGAAGAACAACTCAAATGAGAGCAAGCCTAGATTTTAGGCACCACTACCCTTGCTATATCATATCTAGTTAGAGATCATTTGTTCATTTATATTCACTATATTCATTGTATTTGAGAGATTAATAGATGAGTCAGTATCATTGCAACAGTTAATGATTTATCACAACCGATGAAAGGTTTTTGTATGTGAGACATTAAGAAACATACATAGTTGAGTTGCTAGGAGTTCTAGTTGGATGGGGAATCCCAGCTGGATCGGGGTTGTACAAAGATGTATAAATCAAAGTCTTCTAGTTGAATCCTTCCATGAGGTGGAAGAATGGGAGACATACAAGGATTATACCACATTCGAACTTCCATAAACAAATGATTATGTATTTATTTTACTTGCATACTTTTAAAATGACTTTCAAATGGTTAATTGATTTAGAGCAGGTTACGTAGAATGTCTTCCGCTCGGTTTTGTAATCGGACTCGATATAATCTATCGGTGCATCATTTCAAGAACGAGCTATTGAAGCTCAAGTTGGTTAAACTCGAATGTGGACTGACCACCCACCCCGATCGATCCTGACAAGTGGTATCAGAGCGGATTGTTCTTGAAATGTATTTAACTGGTTTTTAGACGGAATTTTTTTGAGGAAAATCATTTTAAAATTTTTATGAGCATGAAATATTTTCATTGCATATTTTTCAAAATTTGGCGTATAAAAATTTTTAGCATAAAAATCAATTTTCATTGTATTTATTTTGCACGAAAATAAATTGAAAATTTATTTAAAAGTTCAAATTTTCGTTCAATCTGTTCTAGAATCATTTCAAGTTTAAAATTATTATTTTGAGGTTTTTCTAAAAAAATTCGAAGCATTCAGCTTTTCTGGCAACCAGCAGCGACTTTGGGAAAATTAGCAGAACTTCTTGTCGGATGTGCAAATGACGAACCGCTTTTTGCGTTGCAAACTAGACTCGTAGAAGATTGTAGCGGGATAGATCTCGCAGCCTAATTATTCACGAGGAAAAGCACTTAATTCATCAAAGATAGACATATGTGCTGCTACAAGAATGGAAGAATGGACATTGTTGGAGTTTTGTGAAGATAATCGTGGTTGTTGTGCAAGCTACCAAAAGAGGTTATTTTTGTTCAAAAATTAATTATGTTGCATATTTTTCATAAAAAAAATATTTGAAATCGATCCCTCTCATCTCTCCTTGTTAATTATTTTTCATTTATTCAAATTTTAAGGGGGAGAATTAATTCAATCTTTGAGGAGGAGAAAAATTTATTTATCTTCCTTTTTGATTCACACAAAAGGGGGAGAAATGTTGTTTTAAAAACATAATTTCTGGTTATGCAACAATATTTTTTAATGTTCATATTTGTTATCCAAGTTTTGTGATCATTAAAAAGCAGGAGATTGTTGGGTTTTGGGAAACCGAATAATCTTGGTTTTGATGTTAACAAAACTTGTTATTGTGTTGCTAACATAATGTATCAAGTGTGCAGTGAATAGATCATGATAGAAACTTGATGAATAGCAACGAAAGGGTTTGAAGATATCAAGCTGAAATAAGAAATAATCAAGCTGAACCAAGATTGAAATCCTGGCAGAGCGGATTGTTTCAATCATATCTCATAGCTCAGATATCAAAATGGCATGCTTCTAGAGAGGTCGAATAGCCAACTCAAAATACTAAAAGTCATATTTCACAACAGATTGGCTAGTTTGAATGTTATCAAGGAGAAAAGACGCCTAGAAGATCGAGCTGGACCGCGAAGAAACAACAAGCTGTTACAACAGGAATGCCAGTCTGTTGGGCATAACTCTTAGCTTGATTATCAGAACTAGACAATTCAGTATCTGTTGGAAAGCTAAGAAGGAGACCTACAAGCCATCTCAGGAGTCAAGAGCTGAATCAGAGTTTAAGAAGGCCAAAAGACGTCTGCAATTTGTTGGTCCTACTGCTGAAACATGGAATGTTTCACCATGTGCATGGTCTGATATATGGAGCAGCCCGATCTCATACAAACTTGGAATCAAGTGATTCTTGATTCTTTGGAAAGCCAAGACAAAGGGCTACAACTTTCATGTTCATTACTTTGCCCAGAAATCAAAGTTCCAAGCAACAGATCGGAAGAGCAAGTTATCGAGCTTTTTGTATAGAGCTGACATGTCCAGAATGATCTGTCCAAGATGAGCTGTCCAGACTGATCCGGCCAGAATGAGTTGTCCAAGCTGATCTATCCATACTGATCAAACCACTCCGGTCTGAAATACAAAAGAAAGTTCAGAAACCAGAATATGACCATTGCAAGCTTGGGAATCGTGCTGAACCTTTTCCAATGGGCATATTCTTGTGTCTAACGTATATCTCATTACTGAAGGCTAAAAATACAAGTTTGGGAAGCTCAAATCAGCAGATTGAAGATCAATCCAATCAAGATCAAAGCAAACCACTTGGGATTCAATATGACAGCCTACAAAGAAGAACAACTCAAATGAGAGCAAGCCCAGATTTTAGACATCACTTCCCTTGCTATATCAGATCTAGTAAGAGATCATTTGTGCCTTTATATTTACTCTATTCATTGTATTTGAGAGCTTAATAGATGCGTGAATATTATTGTAACGGTTGATGATTTATCACAATCGATGAGAGGTCTTTGTATGTGAGACATTAAAGAACATACATAGTTAAGTTGCTAGGAGTTCTAGTTGGATGGGGAATGCCCAGCTGGATCGGGTTTGTACAAAGAGTTGTATGAATCAAAGTCTTCTAGTGGAATCCTTCCATAAGGTGGAAGAAGGGGAGACGTAGAAGGATTACACCACCTTCGAACTTCCATAAACAAATGATTGTGTATTTATTTTGCTTGCATACTTTTAAAATGACTTTCAAATGTTAATCGGTTTAGAGCGGGTTATATCGAGTGTCTTCTGCTCGGTTTTGTAACCAAACTTTATTTAATCTCTAGGTTCATCATTTCAAGAACACGAGTTATTGGAGCTCAAGTTGGTTGGATATGGATTGGCCACTCACCCTGATCAATCCTGACATTAAATTTTCATTGGGCTCTTAAGGATTTAAATGTTTTTATTACTTAATGCATTTAGCGAGATTATTACTTTATTCCATTGGCCCAAGTCGGGATCGAAAGAAATTATTATATAAACGAGGTTATTACTTTATCGAACATTCATTTATCGAGGTTTAACTGTATCATGTATTGAAAAAAAAATTTACAAAATTTTGATGCTCGATGATTAAACATTTAAGTGCATGCTAAGAACCAAACCCTCCACGCTTAAAGATCGACACTGTCCTTAGTGTTATGCTAATAAAAAATTAAAAACGTAATAAAGCATACAATAAGTAGTAAACAAGAAACTTCCCTGACAACATCATGTGTAAATGCTTTGAATAATCATGGGATGATAGACATTGGTTGCCGGACTCCCTTAAATCATTCGAGGATCACGATTCCCCTACTTTTAATTGAAGGATCTCCCAAGATTGCCATATTCTCCAATCATACCTACACAACCAAAATCGCTGAGATTAACTAAAATAACTAAAAATAAATCACGAAATAATAGAAATATTGGGTTGCCTCCGAGTAGAGCTAAATTTTATAGTCTATAGCTAGACTATTAAGGAGAAGTTATCAAAGAGCGGTTGTGGCCCATAGTAAGTATCATATGATATTACATATGTTTCTTGATTCTGTATACCATCAATCTTGGAAAGATACTGATAATGTAAGTTCGTTGCTCCAACAATACTTGTCATGAATTGATTAGCATGGGTGAATGATTCTCGTAGAAGATGTAAAATTGTGAAGTTGGCATGGATGAAAATAAATGATCTTCTAGCGATGTAAATGAAAGGACCATTGTTGAATTCAACTCCTTCACCTTGTATATCCTTTTGTCCTCTAACTCCACTTTCAGTTCATCGTCACATGAGAATTGGTCAAACAATTTTTCTTGTTCTGGCTCAACTTCACATGGAAATTCCACAAACAATTCTTCTTGTTTCGGCTCAACCACTTGTGGAGGATCGGATTCCGACGAAGTTCTACATGATTTGAATCACTCTCACAACCTTGGATTTTTTGAGTTCTCATCATGTAGCCGAACCTGATTGATCACTAATTGATCGACAATAGTCGCATCATCCTCTTAGCGGTTCTTGGAAGATTGTTGTACAATAAGCTCCAATTATTCATCTATGAAAAACAAAAAGTTGGTGTGATATTCTGAAAATGTTTTGATTTCCTCTTCTTGTCTATAGACGAGTTCCTCCATCTCCATCTGGGTCATGATTTCTTTGTGATGTGCACTATTCTCCTCTTGACCTCCAATGGTTGGTTCGTAGCCTTGGGGTAGTGGACTTCTAGCGGATGTTGGTGACTCCAATCCTGCAATAAAGAGTCACAATATAAATAATTTAACAAGTGCAGTGCACTGTTGTAATCTCTGCTGAACAAATGACTGCCAGTTGCAAGAGCTCCATGGTCCACCCAAATTCTTGTTCTCTCATCCAATCCACTATAGAAAAATCTAGTAAATGACCAATTTGAGAAATCATGGTACCGAAATTGGGTAAGTCAAATCGTTGAATCTCCCCCAAGCAACATTGAATGGTTATGAGTGTTGTTGGGCAAATTTTTTAAATAATTGTCGGTTCCATCTCTAAATACCTCACAAAAAATAAACGAAAATAAACGAAAAAGAATAAAAATAAAAACAAAAAACAAAAACATATGAAAGGAAATTTTTTTATGTCTAGTCTCATGTAAGTAATTATTATAATATCAAAGGTAATTTTGGTTGGGATCGACTAGCAAGTGGACTTGGTCAAATTATAATAAGTGAATTTGATTCCAAATATCGTTCACACAAAAACTAATATTTAATTAGTAGAATTTTATCACTTAATTTAAGCTAGACAAAATGAACTAAATATGATTAGATAAAATAATAAATCTAAGTTACTAAGACTAAATTAAATATAACAATTGATTATTAACTCTAACGTTAATGAAGGATCAAAGAATAATTAAATTCAAGATAAAGGATCAAGACACACAACAGTACCAAACTCCACTATATTGACATGTATTAAATTCAATTAATTATTAAATCCTTGCATAATTACAGTGAAATTCCAAACTTATTTATTAAACAAGTTCTCAAGTTAATAAACATATAATTAAAATATAACATTCTAATTATTCCTAAATGAATTTAATTAGATCTAACCGCATTAGTTACCATTGAATTTTTGTTTTTATCTAATTTTTGTGTACGACTTCGTCTTTGGGCTTTTCCAAAAAGTGTCGAGTGAGTCTCGAAAATTATGTCTAGTAGCCTTTGCTCCTTCCCCTTTTAAAAAATATACAAGAGTCTTCAAATTCTACAAGGACTCTAAATTGTATCTTGCAAAAATATAGTGTTTTATGCCTTTGGAGTTCTTGCAAAACTCAACTTGGAAGATTATATCAACTTTATCAAATATTTCCTTAATTATAAAGATCTTCGAAGATTTGTAGGATTCTTTCACATTTGTGGACTTTTGGACGCCGGTTCTTTTTGGTCCTCACGCATTGTTTTATTTCTTTTGTGATTCTTTCTTAGTTCTCGGGGTCAATCCTATGTGGCGTTACAATGTTGACCAATTTTCCATATTTAAGCATTTTCCACAATTTTGTCAAACCTATAAACCATATAAAATAAGACTTTTTAAGCGTAAAATTAGGAATAAAAAAGCCAGATAAGCACGAACACGACAAAATAAATCCTTAAATTATCTATTTGATTTGTGCTTATCACACTGCTAAAGTCAATCTGTGCATGCATTCCATGTGCACCGATGATTGTATCCCACATGCATCAGTGCACTTATCTTATGTAAAAATTGTGATTACATAGATAAATTTGTATTTCCTATTTTTTTACACACGTACACAAACGTTTCTATTGATATTGTTCATAAGATGATAATCACTTGCCATAATTTATACAACTTCTGTTTGTCATGTCCCAATTATTTGGACAATAAAATAAAATGTTTCATATAACCTTTTTGACAAACATATAATGTGCACTAGAATTAAAATATCAATTCAATGCTAATTGAAATACATAAATCTCAAATTTTGGAAAAACAGAAGGGTTAAACGAATCTAGGATATTGAGATATTACAGATCTATAAATACCTAACTTACTTCTTCTTTTTTCCTTATATCAAACAAAAATTAGTGGTCACAAAATATTTTAACCTTGTTTTTCTTTTTTGTTGGTAAAGGGCATAAAAGCCCATTGTGTTAAGTAAATTTGCACGAAATCCCAATGTGTTAATAAATATGCAATCCCCCTGTGTTATATGAAAGACAAAAAAAGAAAACCTCTCTTATTTTGAAAACTTGCACGAAAACCCTCATGTTACACAAAATAGGCAAAAAAATCCTCTGTTTTCTTAAACCCTGTACGAAACCCCATCGACTGTCCAATACACCAATTTTTCTCCCTACATTATTTTCTCATCTTCTGTAATTATTTCTTCTTTCAAATTTAAACGATATATTTCAAATTTTAAATTGAGAAAAATTTTAAGGTGTAATTCAAAATAGATTATGAATAATATTCTGAATTTTTCTCTATGCATATTTCCCCAAAAATCATAAAATTAGTTTTCACAATAATAAACTTAATATAAACAAAAATAAGTTAAATAGAAATTTAATGATTTTTTTGGAAATTTATTCAATTTAAAATTTTGAATATGTCGTTTCAAAATTAAAAGAAGAAATCATTACAAAAGAGGAGAAAAATAATGTAGATGTAGAAAAATTAGAAAGCATATTGGACAATTGATGGCGTTTCGTGTAGGTTTTAAAAAAATATGGTTTTTTTTTTCATATTTTGTTTAATACAAGGGGTTTAATCGAAGGCGCCCATGCTGATTCGTTTTAAAATTAAACTATAATTCATTACAGAAGAGGAGAACATAATATAGAGGGAGATAAACTAAAGGACATATTGGACAATCGAAGGGCTTTCGTGCTTCAAAATAAGAGGGTTTTTTTTGCTTTCATATTACACAAGGGGATTTCGTGCAGAGTTTAATAAAACAGAAGGGTTTTTTTGTCTATTTGTTTAAACACGGGGATTTCGTACAAATTTACTATCACACATATGATTTTTATGCTTTTTATCCTTTTTTTTTAAAAAAAGAGGTATTATAGGAATAATAAATGACTTTTTCAATAAGAGGGATAAATTGGAAATTTTTGAATAAAATTTATTGTTAAAGTATATGAAAAAATGATTTTTTGACCAAATTTAGTTGGAAGAAAGTTCCGTAAGTGGCAGTTTTTGCAAATCTCAAAAATTCAAACCATAGAAATCAATTGCTCCTTGGGGAAGGCGGGAAAAAAAATCTGAAATCTGAAATCTGAAATCTGAAATCTGAAATCTGAAACAGAACAACCCTAAGCAAACACAGTCTCCGACGATGAGACACGCCGGTCGCCGCCGAGCAGCCGAATCCCTAGCTTCGGACCGCAGACCTCCACCACCAACACCCGTCAACTCTACCGACCCATGGCAGTTCCTCTCTACACCTGTCCCCCGTCGCGACTCCGATGCCAGCTTCACCAGCAGTCGCCCCTCCACTGCCTCAATTGGCCGCTCTTCCACCGCCATAACCAACATTTCCGATCGATCCTACCAAGCCTCCGCGCTCCGCACCATTAACGCCTACCTCGCTTCTCAATCTCTTCCGTTCTCTCTAAAACCCCCTCTTCCATCCGCTAAAGACATCACTGAAACCCTAAAATACATCCTCCATCGTCTCTGTTTTAGTGCGCAGAGGCTTGATGAAGAACTCAATCATGTCTTGAAATTCTTGAAATGCCCTTTGAAGTTAAACAAGTCGGCGTTGCGTGCCCCTGGCACGCCCCATTCGTGGCCGAATTTGCTGGCAATTATTCACTGGCTGGTCCAGATAATTATGTACAATGGTCATATGGAAAGTTCTCCGATGAGTTTTGATGAAAATAGGATGTTGAAGTTCACGACGAATTGTTATTTAAGTTACATTAGAGGGGATGATGAGGCTGTAGATGCTTTGGATGAAAAGTTTATGCGAGAGTTGAGGGAAGGGAGGGATAAAATGGAGGAGAATGTGAAAGTTCTAGTGGAAAATATGAAGGAATCGGAGGAAAAATTGGAGAGCTTGAAAGCGGGGCCGAGTCAAAAGGAGGTCTTGGAGCAGGAGAAGGCTGCATTGGAGAAGGATGTGATGAAGTTCCATATGATTATTGAGCAGCTGGATGGGCATTTGGCGGAGGTGCAGAAGAAATTGGAGGAGAAGGATAAGGAATTGGAGGTGAAGGTGGAGGAGTGGAAGAGGATTTGTGAGGAAAATGAGGAGTTGAAGAGAAAGATCGAGGAACAGGGTATTAATTTTCGAGATGCTGAGAGGATGAAGCGGGAGTTGCAGGCCCTGGATAGGGATATTGAGGAGACAGAGGCTGCTAGGAATGGCTGGGAAGAGAAAGTTTGGGAGCTTGATTCTGAGATTGGAATCAAGTCTAAGGAGCTCGAGGGGTTGGCTATGGAGTGCAATCAAGCTATCCGGAGGTTTTTCTTCTCTCCTCATTTACATGTTCTTCAAATATCATTCTCAAATATTCTTCAATTGCAGCTTCTTATCGTATTCTTATTCTTTGTTTTTAATTTAAAGTTTACATGTTCACTCATATATTCTATCCCAATCCATTGTGATTATTGATTGTTGTGTGTTCAATCATATATCCTTGTGAGACTTGAGGAAAAGTTTTGTCTACTGCATGTGTGTTTTTAATGTTTTTGGCATAATTTTAATATTTAATTCGTTTATCACACTGTAATCCAGCATGTTTTGCTCGCTGTCATATATCAAAGACCAACACCCTGTTCTATGAAAACTGTATGACTCATAATCCTGGATCTTGCAGACGCATTTGTGAGGCTTTGATGGACATTTCATCTGAAGGAACCACATCCATTAATAGTTTTTCTTTTCTAATTTTTGATATTTATTTCAATTTCTGTTATTAGTTTTAAAAAATTTATATGAAATTTGGAAGATATTTATTATATAGCAAGCTCCCAAAGATATACCCGTTATTATAACTTTTTGTGAAATTACTGAGTTTTATCATGAGATTCACATTCAGAAAATTTTATTTATGTGATATAGCTGTTCAAAATGCTTTACTTTATTATATTGAATAACTGCAAAAGTATTGCTCCAGACGACTACAATGTAGAATGATGTTGTTTAAGTCTTTTATCATGTGGTACTAATTTACGACTTTTGCATGTGAACCACAAGAACTTTAGTTACTCTATTTCTGAAGAGCGCCTGCACTATTTTCATGATATAATTTTTAGGTTGAAGCTGGGAAATGGATTTCAATATCAGTTGAATGCCAAGGGGTCCACTCCATCTGAGGTCTTGGGATTAGATTATAAAGTAATACTCAAACCTGCACTTACTTCCTTTTCTGAGGATATAAAGAGTGGCTCGATGGAGAAATGGGAGGAATTGATTTCTCTTCAGCAACAAACACGTGAGAATGTTGCTAAGATTGAGGAGAAGCGTAAACATATCACTGCTCTTGAAATACAAATTGACGAAGTAAGTATTAGCAGATGATGTTTGCCTCTAGATATTTAGAAATACCAAATTTTATTCCTGCCTCTAATCTAGATGTGTCATGTTTTGTCGCATTCTACTTTTCAATCTGAATTTCTCATCATATTCTGTTCTATTTCCACCATTTTGATGATAAACATAGAAGCACCCGTAACTAGGAAGTTACAAGGCTACATATTTATGCAATTCGTTATCACGGGTTAATAATTTGATGCAGCTTTGCTGATTTTGTGTCTTCAACAAAAGGTGCATATTTCATATGTTTTATGTTTTTGGACCGTAGAAGGTATATTTGCTTTGATTTTTCTTGCTTTATCTTGCTTTACCTAGCAGCTTCGTAAAACTATCAAGGTACATGGAAATGTTGCTGCTGCTACTTAACTTGTGTATAGTTTTACTACATATATCCATCTGTATGCAACTTTTGGATTGTTAGAACATGTAACAAATAAAGATCCGGATATTGAAGTCATTTTATCTCTAGAATATACTCGAGAATATATTACGTCCTTGTGGGTGTGATGAACACGGTTAAGGCTTAAGAATCCTCCATTGAATTTTATAGCTGGATGGAACCTGCATAGGCTTCTTTTTCCCCAAAATTTGGAAAGTGCGGCGGACACTCAAATTTATGCCATTCTCTTTTTCTTACTTTCGAGGCTTTTTATTTAATTTTGACGGAAGATTAAGGATCTTGGACTTTCATTTTTAGCTTTTCATTGCTGTCCCTCACAAGAACGTTTTTCTAAATCTCACCTTAGTATAAAATGGTACGTGAAATTGTCTTTGAATGCTTTGACTAATGTAGGTTGAAGCTCAGATGAACTTAATGCGGAAGGAAACACATGAATATGTGTCCAGATGTGCAACAGAAGCTAGAAAAATGGCAGAGGAATCTGAGATAGAGAATAAGAAAATGTCTGTTGTAGAAAAAGAAGCAGCTGAATATTTGCAGGTATGCCAATTCTCACTTATCTGCAATCCAACATTAACCACTTGATGTTAAGGATATTATTTTAGATATAATTTGATTTGAATTGTAAATATTGATTGTGATAAGATTTGTAGCTTTAATTAGATACTAAATCGTGATAATTAGCATATATTTAGGCTGCAAATTAGGGATTTTGTAACATGTTTATTCTATATAATGGAATGAAACCCTAGTAAAAGGGCATTGAGTCAAATCTTGACACTTGATAAGTAGCTTTACATTTGCAATATCTCTAAAAAGAAATGAATTTCTTGTTCGCTCACGGACAAGTTTTACAAGAGGTTTATCTTTTATATGTTCAACTTTTGGTGTAGACATCCAAGATAAAGTTGCAGGAGACAATCTCCCAAAGTGAGGAAGGACTTAAAATGTTCGCTCCAGAACTCTTTGAGTTGATCAATTCAGTTGCAGCATATAAGGAGTACATGGGATTAAAAATTTCTCGGATGAGGAATGATCTGCTTGAAACAGCTGGTGCAGTCGCTGACTTATACAAACAAGACCGTCTTACGCTGGTGCGTGTTGTTCCAGATTCAGGCAATTGATCACAAGATTCTGAGCAGAAGGCGTGTTATTGTTGGGTCAAGTTAATTTATCCGACTAACTGCCTCATCTATTTTACTTTACACCCTGAAACTAGAACAAGAAAAAATGCAAGACTTCTTATTTCTCAAAGACAATGTGTGAGTGTGCTTATGGAGTGTAGCATGATTGTGGATCTTGTGAATTATGTTTTGAAAATTTCAATTTCAAAAAGGGACCTCTTGTTCTCTAAATATTTTTTTATGGGTAAGACAATATGACATCTTCAGTTTCAGACATTATCCTATACCTAGAACTAGGCATGACCACGGTTCAGAACCGTCGATTCGTCAGTTAAAAATCTTGACCCTTATCCTTAACCTTCCTTGATGGTTCGGGTTCTGGTTCATAGCAGTCGGTTATGGTTACGGTTGGATATTTACTTTCAAAAAAAAATTGTTAAAAAATATACAAAAAGTGTAAAAAGTGCTTTAATGTGCTTATTCTTCATGGATAGATTATAAAATAACGTGAAGTAAATTCAAATCATGTATAGTTAAAGGAGTTTGTTAAGCACAATTACTTGATGGAAAAAGAAGTATAAATTCGACAATCTTTCAAGTTCGGGAAATAACATTAACTCACATTTCAATTGGACTACAAATGTAGAGCAATTAAAACAGGTGGGGCCTGGTTGGTCCAACCCGATCTGCCAAATAGGTGGGTTGTGCCAATTGGACATCAGTTGCATCAATTAATTAATTTATAATAAAATTTTGATTAATTAATTAAAATACGATTTATTAATAATTTATTTAATAATTTTAAATCATTAAACTATAAAAATATTTTTTTTATTTTTTGGCGGGTTGACCCGCCAAATCTACGACACGTCTCGGGTTGGGTTGAGTTGGGTTCAATGATCTTTATCCGTATGTTTTAATTTTAGAAAAAAAGTGCTGCATTTAAAAAATTAAGCAACGCGCATTTATGTAGTGGATTGTTGTACCACCACCTGCCTACCCACCCAATCCACTCGCAAACTTCAATGAACAAACTTTGATCCCTTTACTTTACTGCATTTATATAATCTTTATTTATTAATTATCCTCTTAGTTATTCAACGAGTCTAGCAGATTAGTTCCGTACTTTACAAAATCATTTTAAACTTATCTGTGAAGCACAACTGATCGAAATCGATTTCATTGCTAACTCAACTAGAATCACACTTTATGCTTCAAAAATCCAAAAAGTTAACATATTTTTATTCATTCACTCTAAACACATCACTGACCCTAACAAGATCATACAACATAACTAACCAATCCAATCAATAAATCACAATTAAGATAGTCAAATTTGTATTATAGTATGTTGAGCCTTAAACGCATGGTTGTGTTTAATGCTTTAATTTATCTCCGGTTTATTTTTGAGTTTTGATGATCAACAAAACTTGTGTTGTTATACTAATATGTCTACTTAGTATGCAGATCAATTGATTTAAAAGTGGATTAAATGAAAAAAATCGAATGTGCAAAAGGTGGGCTGGATCGCCCCAGGCGATGGTGATCATCGCCCCAGGCAATGGTAGCCAGGCAGGGCATCGCCACGCACATCGACTGAAGCGATGCCGAGGCTCGCGCGCAGGGGGAGTTCGCCCGAGGTGATGGCTTGATCGCCTGAGGCGATGTGTGCATCGTTTGAGGCGATGGAAGATTTTGGCTACGGCATTGGACTTTGGTTTAGATCGCCTGAGGCGATCGGGACATCACCTGAGGCGATGCGTGATTTATGCTGGCCGTTGGGGCGCGGCGATGGTGATCGCCTGAGGCGATGGCTGAGGCGATCGACGAGTGATTTCAGCCTTTTGTGTAGCAACGGCTAGTAGGAGCTTAGGGGGCCTTCTACACTATAAATATTGATGCTTTGGAGCATTTTGAAGACAAGAAACAAGCCTACAAACTTCATCAAAGCTTTGCTAGGCAAATCTCTTATAGCATTGCAATCTCCATACATTGTTGTTATATTGGAGCTTGTAGTTCTTTTCTTTTGATAAAGTCTTGTTCTCTTCGTGTTGGTACACCGTGAAGGTGTTTGTTGACTTTATTGTAAGGTCCTCCAACACCAAAACAAGTTGGAAATTGTAAAGTCATCAACAAGTAAAGTTGGTGCATGTGTTGTGGCTATCCTTGGAGCCCTTAAGGCCAAGAAGACTCGTGAAAAGTGTTGGTAGCTCATGAAGAGCTTTGTGAACTCGTGAAGAGTGTTGTGTTCGTGAAGAGCTTTGTGTACTCGGGTAGAGTGTGTTGTGGCTAACTTGGAGCCCTCAAGGCCAAGATCTTTTGTTCTAGTGGAACCTCGGTTGGAGGTTATCTAACCGGGAAGAGGAGACGTAGGCGATTCATCGCCGAACTTCTATAACAAATATCCTTGTCATTTACCGCTTAATTACATTACGCATTTATTTATTTATTTATTTACTTCTTCATTTCTTTTATTTATCGCTTGACTTAAGCCTTCCGCAAGCGCAAAGAATTTTTTTTTGCAAACTCATTTTAAAAAGCTAAAGTAGCCAAGGAATCTCATTCACCCCCCTCTTCGATTCCAACATAGTAGAAATTACACCAAAAAACGCTCTAAGTAAGAAAACACACATTGTAAAATCAAATTCATAGCGAACAATTGCTTAGAAAACATGAACACGAACAAAGAAAACACAAATGCAATCCTTACTCAACTAGTCTCACACTTGGCATGTCATTATGGTTGGAATCACATTATTCTTGAAAGTGACTGTGCTAATGTGATCCAAGCATTGACTTCTAGATCTGAAAATCTATCACTTTTTAGCACATATTTTCGAGCTCCTCTTTTTTTTTTCCTAGCCTTGGCCACTTTGGGTATAAATGTTTTATTTGTTATTTTATAAACACCGCGATCGATCGCGGTAAACATTCTGCCCTTTTTTTTTTAAGAGGCTCTTTCTTTTCTTCGTTTCTTCATTCTCATTCATCAATATTTTTCTATAATAAGCTCATTAAGATATAACAATGTAAGTGCATCCAATGAGATTCATCATAGTCTCATAGGGTAAGATAAAATTTTTCATTTAAGCTCGTAAGGGTATGTATAATGAGTTTGCCAAGAATGTCGAATGGGGGTTTAATTGTATGCTAAGTATACAACATTCCTTTTCAATTAGGCTCAAATTTGAAGACTAGGGAATGATGTAGACAAGGTAGGCTTGTGTTGGGAAAATATTTCTAAGTTTTGGTGATTACAAACATCTACCGGATAGACATCTACCGGATGAACATCTATCGGATACAAACATCTACTGGATGGACATATACCAGACACAGACATCTACCGGATGGACATCTAACGGATACAAACATCTACTGGGACATCTAACGGATAGACATCTACCGGATACAAACATCTACTTGATGGACATATACCGGACACAGACATCTACCGGATAGACATCTACCGGATACAAACATCTACTGGATGGACATATACCGGACACATACATCTACCGGATGGACATCTAACGGATACAAACATCTAGCGGATGGACATCTACCAAATACAGACATCTACTGGACAAAGACATCTACCGAGTGCAAAGATATCAAGAGTGTATATCTACCGAGTACAGAATGAACACTCATTTGAAAGAAGAATACCAGCACACGTCTAACTATCCAGCAAGTGCACAAAGCAACAAGACAAAACAAGTACAACTTATTCTGATAAATGTGCAACAGAGCGCCACACCTTGCTATTTCTCCGCCACCATGAGCATGTACAGCATTACTTAACATCATAAGATAATGGCATATAAATAAATGCATGAAAATAATCGTTAACATATACTTCCTGGTTAATCGCATTAACCCACTTCTATTGTCCCTGTTTCATAGTCATGCATGAAATCATTAGTTCTTGACATAAATGATTAAAATCGTGCTTCACTTATATGCTCATAAACAACAATGTTAATTAGAAATGTGACTGTCCTGGTCCTGTTATGACAGCGGCACAATTGGCCCCCTCGCTCGACATATAGCGGTACTGTGATACCCTCGCTACACCTTGATAGCGGATGTATCTCCTCGCTAGCTATATCAGCGGTAAGTACCTTCCTCGCTTGCCCATAACAACCACCGGACATTCTACCATTTCTAATAACATAGTTTAACATACATCATAAACATCATAGCATCTTTACTCATCATAGACATCATCATATCATTCCTTATCATAATCATCATCATAAACATCATATCATCTTTACTCATCATAGACATCATCATATCTTTACTTATCATAATCATCATCATAAACATCATAAACACTTATGCAATCATTGCATAGTCATAGTATAGGAGCGTGTTTTACCGTCCGATGCCCGTACGTTTCTTACGTACCTTAATTCCAAAAGTGGAGAAGTTGAAGAACTTTATCTCCTTGATGTTGTTGGTACCTGGGATGGTTCTACACAACCATACAAATCAATATTGGAAGCCAATTATAGTCCCAATACCAAAAATTCAACAAAAAACATCATTTGCTACTTTTAAGCTGCTGGCGATCGATCGCTGCATCGAGGCGATCGATCGCGAGCCTTACCAATCGATCGCTTCGATGTAACGATCGATCGCCTGACCCTTCTGCCTCGCGGCGATCGATCGCGCCATATGTGGCGATCGATCGCTTGTTATGCAAATCGCCACTGGCCTTCGGCGATCGATCGCCTCATATATGGCGATCGATCGCCACCTGCTGTGTGCACGATTCTTCACCATTTTTGAGCATTTTCCAAGCTCAATCTCGTACCCTTCAAACCCAAACTTTCCAACAACTCAAACATCATCATAACTCACTAAACATCTAGCGGATGGACATCTACCAGATATAGACATCTACTGGACAAAGACATCTACCGAGTGCAAAGATATCAAGAGTGTATATCTACCGAGTACAGAAGAATGAACACTCATTTGAAAGAAGAATACCAGTACACGTCTAACTATCCAGCAAGTGCACAAAGCAACAAGACAAAACAAGTACAACTTATTCTGATAAATGTGCAACAGAGCGCCGCACCTTGCTATTTCTCCGCCACCATTAGCGTCAGAATAAAAGAGCCGTTGCTTAACAAAACAGGAAAGAAGACAATCAGAATTTGGAATGAAGACAGGAAATTGATCTCTTCCAAATATAGAAAAGTTGTCGTTAGACCACTGTGTCTAAAATACATCCAAGTGAAGAATGAAGATGTTAGCTGATCCATCTGATCAAACACAAGACAAACATCAACATCAAGCTAATCATTTCATTGAAATACTCTGAAGTTTCAGTAAGAGAAGCAAAGAACTACTACTGTAATCTTGAAAGATTAACTACAACTGGGTCTGCTGCTCAAAGAACACTCGAAGTAAAATAGCTTTATATCTTGTGTGAGTGTTATAGAATACATTATAAACAACTTAGAAAGTTGTGATTGTTACGAGTTTAGGCCAAGCTGTGTGAGTGCCTAAGGAGGTTGTATACTGTAAAATGTAAACCAAAGTCTTCTAGTGTAACCTTCCTGCAAAGGAAGAAGGGGAGACGTAGAAGCGTTGTGATTCGAACTTCCAGAAACAATATTTGTGCAATTTACCATTCAGTTATTACTACTCACAAGTTCAGAATACGTCTTCCTCACTATAATCAGTGTCTGCTGACTTGCAACAAATTGAGAAGCTACTGCAGTACCTAACAGTTTGCAGCAAACCGAGTAAAATCAAAATTGAATCTAGTGTTTATTCAACCCCCCTTCTAAACACAACCCCGATCCCTAACAAGTGATATCAGAGCAAGGTCTTCTCAATCTTGAGAATTACTAAAAACTGATGGCCTCATTCAGCAACAATTCCCATGTTCAAGAAAAATGAATACGATGACTGAGAATTCGAATGCATCACATCTGAGTGCCCAAGACGATGACATGTTGTTCGTCATCACTGATGGACCAATGAAGACCATGAAGATCAATACAGCAGCTGCCATTACTGGTGGTGAACCTCAGATGGTCGAGAAGGACAGAGCTTCCTGGACAAATGAGGAAAAGAAAAAGGCAAATCTGGACAATGTGGCCAAATACATATTGTTCAAAACATTGGACAAAAACATGTTCAACAAAATCAATATGTGTCCCACTGCTAAAGACATCTGGGAAAAGATTGCTCAACTGTGCGAACGAAATGACCAATCCAAGGAAAATGCAAGGACCCCCGTGCCCTTAACCCGTCATTAGTGCATTAATCCATGCCATTAAGTGCATACAATCATATTACCATGGGAAGGAAACCATATACAAGAATAACATCATTTACCATCTATAAAATTTCTTGCATTGGAACCTCATATTATTCAATTTCCCCAACTAAAGCAACTTACATAGCATGCATCATTGTAATACACTAACATACTCTCAGTTCATTTAGCAATTCCGTATTTAATTGCATGCAAACCATAAATGAAGAGAGAAAACCATGCCCATTTATACATTCCATGTACACGTAAAACGTACTCACATGAGAGCACCCAATGAATAAGCGTGTATCTAATATATAAAATACTCTACCAGATACCGTTACTGGTACTTCAATCCTGGAAGCACCTCCCAAGCACAACTCGATCTCAACTCTGGATCTGTGTACTTATTCAACCAGCTCTGGTACCTTGATCTTGGAAGTACCTCTAATCAACAGCCCGAGCTCAACTCCAAAGCTGCTGCTACACCTGTATTACCTGCCCCAACAGAGACAACCCCCACACGGGTGAGCACACCAATACCACCAATCCAATAATCATAATATTACAATTTATAATTTACAGAATGTAAATGCCATGAATTTAAATGATACTCCCTGGATGGTATCATCCTCATCCGGGATCCTCTGTATTGTCCCTGTTCTCAAAATAACCAAACCATTAAATTCCCAAAAGCGAGTTGATCATCTCATTGATCAACTAAAACCATTCCTACTATACCAGTTCCACAATCAAATATGATTAAATCATCAAATAGAGTACCACAGATATCACATGTATCTTGCCAATGATTCCGTATTTCCATTTCATAGCTCGCTCCACAATAGCGCACGCTCAACAATAGCGGCATCATAACCGATGGTCGCTCAACGGCGACAACATCTCGATAATTGCTCGCTCAAAAACGGCACCGTATGGTTCCCAATGTATGTCCAATTAACGCAATTACCATCTACCATGCATATCGCTATCCATTTATAGCAAGCACCATATACCATGCATTTCAATATCCATTTATTGCAAACGCCACATACCATGCATTTCAATGTCCATTTATTGCAATTACCACATACCATGCATTTTACAGTTGCAACATTATAATAGGCTATGCTCGTACGTCATACGTACCTTATAATCTCGTAGTTTGAGTCCAACATTGCCAGAGTTCCACGTCCGATGAGTTATGTGCTAACACACAAATAACTCTCAATTAAACATAGGCATGCAATCACATGCCCAAGCACGTTCACAATTTCCAAACCTATCGTCTATCCATGACGATTACCAAGATAAAAAACCCCCGAGAGTCTAGAAACCGCAATTAATTCATAATTGCCACAAATAAAATCCATTAAGAATTATTACCACACCGGGATTAACACTAATAATTCCCGGGTATCACAATTATCCCCCCACTAATAAAATTTCATCCTCGAAATTTGCACGGCGTACTCCACGTATTGCCGAAACCACATAATCCAAACGGATCTACATCGTCGAATCATGAACATGTCATGAACGACACACTAACCGCGAGGATACCGACCTCGCACCAAAACCTAGAATGGGGTAAACCTCCCAAACCATCACAAACTCAAAGAAAGACGTCAGCATTCCCCGATGCCAACCATCTCAAAAGCAGTCAGCCAACCTTAACTGCAGATCAAACGAATCATACGTGATTCCAAAATAGATATCGTCTCGATGATATCTTTATGATTTAGCCTACGATGTTAATCGCACATCGTTGCCAAGGAAACCAGCAGTACACTACAATGTACTTATACTAAATCCGGTTCCCATTTTCCAATTCCACCTCCACCAAAGGAGCAGTTGCACAACTTTGCCACATGGATCGGGCCACTCACGGCCACCGATCAACACAAACACATCTCCAAAGATGTCTACATCCGTGTGTCCCAAGAAATCACATCTTGATCCGAACACACCATCGAGACTCCACAAGGTCTCAAATTTCCGAAAGGACTTGCAAAACAATCAATCGCATTCCGTCCCACGTGTCAACCACGACGCTGAACCAATCCGAAATCTGGCCATTCCTCGTTTACCCTAGGATTCAACAATCCTAACACAAGGAAGCTATCGAATTAACCAGCAAGAACTACCATGGTCCCAAAACACGACAATCCCTCCTCAGGGAAAGTCAACTGGACCTCACGATTATTCTTCAGAATACATCGTGCCATCGGGATTACCAATCTCAGGGTGCCACAATCTCACGAGATTCATTCATCAAAGCATATAAATTCGATGCTCGACAAGTGCCAAGAAAATGCTGGCCTTTGTATACCCACACCGGCATACATAACCACGCACCAACACAACATGCACACAGAAAGCTAATGTGGGGTCTTCCCACCTTAACAGTGTTAGGATAACAAAATTTGAACTAAACATGCATTTTATAACGTTTTAGGGTTCCGGTTGTTACGTGAGCTAATAGGATTACAGGCCAAAATAAAAACTTCGTAAACTTAATACATACATTCCTAAACAAGAATGCTAAAGTTTTAGATTTATACTACTCCTAGAGTAGATACTAAACATAAATAGAATCCTATGCATCTTGTATCCTTGTAGCTCACATCTTCAACCCGACCCTTAGCCCCTTCAGCCCAAAAGCGTACCTACAGGGACAACGCATCGTGAGCATACCAGTGTTTACTTAACATCATATTAAAAGGCATAACAGTAAATGCATAACATCTTAGTTAAGTAAAATTTCGTTGGTCGTTCTTTAACTTCTTTTTTGTTGTCTCTGATTCTCATTCATGTATAAGGGCATCTTACCCAATCGTATGGCATCTTACCATATCATAACATCTTGTGGCATCTTACCACATGGGCATCTTACCCAATCGTATGGCATCTTACCATATCATAACATCGTGTGGCATCTTACCACATGGGCATCTTACCCAATCGTATGGCATCTTACCATATCATAACATCGTGTGGCATCTTACCACATGTGCATCTTACCCAATCGTATGGCATCTTACCATATCATAGCATCGTGTGGCATCTTACCACATGGGCATCTTACCCAATCATATTACATCGTAACATAATTTAAACCATCATAACATATAAACATCATATAAACATCATCATTTCATCGTACATACTTATGCGATAAATGCGTAGTCATAATGTAGAGGCGTGTTTTACCGTCCGATGCCCGTACGTTTCTTACGTACCTTTTTAAAAGGAGGAGAAGTAGATAACTCTAATCTTAATCATGTAAGGTAACACATAAACACCCAACATGTCCCCTAACCCATATCATCATAACATAATTATAACCCCCAATTTAAATGCACCACAACCCTTCATATAATCTTAATCATGTAAGGTAACACATAATCACATAACTTTTCGGGGGTATTACATTACTCCCCTACTTATAAGATTTCGTCCTCGAAATCCACATGCATCACCATATCGAAACTAAACATAAAAACATACCAGAGAATAGTTCCGGATAGTGCTGCACCATATGCCGTTCCGTCTCCCACGTAGCCTCCTCGACACCCCGACGATCCCACTAAACTTTGACCATCTGTATAACTTTGCTTCGTAGTCTGCGATCCTCGCGATCCAGAATTCTGATTGGTCGTTCTATGTAGGATACATCTGAGTCTAACTGTACTTCAGTAGGCTGTAAGACATGAGACGAGTCTGGCTCATACTTTCATAACATAGAAACGTGGAAAACATCGTGTATGCCAGACAGGGATGGCGGTAGTGCCAAACGGTAGGCCAAAGTACTGATACGCTGCAAAACTTCATATGGCCCAACATACCTCGGAGATAACTTTCCCCGCATACCAAACCGAACCACACCCCTGAAGGGCGAGATCTTTAAGAAGACCTTGTCTCCCAACTGAAACTCTAGCGGTCGTCGCCGCTTATTGGCATAGGCTGCTTGCCTATCCTGGGCCGCTTTCATATTTTTTGCGTATTAATTTAATCTTGTCTTCCATAACCCTGATCATATCCGGTCCTCCGACCGCTTTGCTAGTCAAGTCCTCCCAATACAGCGGTGACCTACATCGTCGTCCATACAGAGCTTCAAAAAGAGCCATTTGAATGCTCGCCTGATAACTGTTATTATAGGAGAACTCCACCAGTGCCAGTGAATCCTGCTACGGAGTATCAAACTCCAAAATACATGCCCTCAACATGTCCTCGAGCGTCTGAATGGTACGCTCCGTCTGACCGTCTGTCTGAGGGTGATAGGTCGTACTCAGTCTCACCTCTGTGCCCAAAGCTGTCTGGAGACCCTCCCAGAAATGTGAAGTGAACCTCGGGACTCTGTCAGACACTATCAAGACTGGAATACCATGCAATCTTACCACATCCCGTATATACATCTGGGCCATCTTCAAGTATGTAAAAGACATATTGTAAGGGATGAAGTGAGCCGTCTTTGTCAGCCTATCTACGATCACCCATATAGCATCAAATCCTGAGGCCGTACTTGGCAAGTGGGTCACAAAGTCCATAGAGATATGCTCCCACTTCCATTCGGGTACCTCTAAGCTCTTCAGCTCGCCACCAGGCCTCTGTCTTTCTGCCTTTACCTGCTGGCAGATCAAACATCTTTTAACAAAAGTGATCACATCGCGCTTCATGCGTCTCCACCAGAATTGACTGCATAGGTCTTTGTACATCTTCCTTCCTCCTGGGTGGATACTGAACCGACTACTGTGAGCTCGCTCCAATATTCCTCTACGCAACTCTGGTGCATCTGGGACTACCCATCGGTTGCCCAGTCTCAAAGAATCATCCTCAGCCACTCTGAACTTGGATGGCTGACCTTTAAGTACCAATGACGTCCAACTCTGAACCTCATCATCCGACCTCTGGGCCTTCCTGATTGCCTCAAATATATCTGGCTCCGCCAATAAGGTCGACACTCGCACAGGCGACGTGTCTACATCAAAATCATAGCCCAGATGGCAATAAGAAGTCATCATAGCGGATAGACTCATGGCATCCTCAGCAGTACTCTTCACCTTACGACTTAAGGCGTCTGCTATCAAGTTTGCTTTACCTGGATGGTACTCAATTTCACAATCATAATCCTTAAGCAAATCCATCCATCTTCTTTGCCGCATATTCAACTCTGCCTGAGTGAATAAGAACTTCTGGCTCTTATGGTCTGTATAGATGGTAAACGAAGTACCATATAGATAATGCCGCCAAATCTTCAAGGCAAATATGATGGCTGCCAGTTCCAAATCATGCACTGGGTACCTAGCCTCATGCGGCTTCAACTGCCTCGATGCATAAGCCACCACATGCTTATCTTGCATCTATACACAGCCCAAACCCTGCAGTGACGAATCCGTATACAAGGCAAACCTCTTATTCTCAGACGGAATCACCAACACAGGCGCTGTAGTCAAGCGACGCTTCAGTTCTTGGAAACTTTCCTCACAAGCCTCAGACCAAAAGAAGGGGACTCCTTTCTGAGTCAGCTGTGTCAGGGGTTTGGCGATCTTAGAAAAACCCTCGACGAAACGTCGGTAATAACCTGCCAAACCAAGGAAACTCCGTATCTCCGGTACAGAAGTGGGTGCAGCCCACTCCATCACAGCTTCAATCTTCTTGGGATCTACAGATATCCCGCTGCTTGATATAACATGACCCAAGAACACCACACTGCTCAACCAGAACTCGCACTTGCTAAACTTTGCATATAGCTGATGATCCCTAAGGATCTGGAGTACTGTCCTCAAGCGTGTTCCTCTTCGGTCCGAGAGTAAATAAGTATATCGTCAATGAAGACTATGACGAACTGATCCAAATATGGCTGGAACACCCTGTTCATCAAACTCATGAAGACAGCTGGGGCATTTGTCACCCCAAAAGGCATGACCAGGAATTCATAGTGCCCATATCTCGTCCTGAAAGCCGTCTTCTGAACATCACCCTCCCTTACTCGAATCTGATGATAACCCGATCTCAGATCGATCTTACTGTAGAGCCTAGTACCCTGCAACTGATCAAGCAAGTCATCGATCCTCGGAAGTGGATACTTGTTCTTTACTGTGGCCTTATTCAGTTGCCTATAGTAAATGCATAGACGCATCGATCCATCATTATTCTTAACAAACAAAACAGGCGCACCCCAGGGCAATACGCTAGGGCGTATGTAGCCCTTATCGAGGAGCTCTTGCAACTGAGTCTTTAACTCCCTTAGCTCTGCTGGTGCCATCCTATATGGGGCACGAAAAATGACAGACGTCCCTGGTAGTAACTCAATCCCAAACTCGACCTCTCTCGCCGGTGGGAATCCGGGAATCTCTTCCGGAAAGACATCAGGAAACTCCGCCACTACGGGCACATCCTCGACTTTCAAGTCTTCCTTCTTTCCAGTAACATCAACAGCATAGATCAAATATCCTGTATGGCCTCGTTCCAACAACCGCGCCATCTTGACAACAGATATCAACGGAATCTTAGAACGAGAACCATCCCCAAAGAATGTCCACTGGACTCCCATATCAGATCTGAATCGGACAGTCCTCTGCCTGCAGTTCACCACTGCCTGATACCTGTTCAGAACATCAATGCCTACAATGCAGTCAAAGTCTGACATCCCCAGAACAATCAAATCTGACCTTAGCTCATTATCCTCAAAATAAATGAGGCCATCATAGACAATCCGATCAGTAATCATACTTCTTCCAGCGGGTGTCGAGACTACAAGAGGCATGGGCGACGGAGAAGTGCATATGTGGTGCCTTTCCACAAAACTCGTCGACACAAAAGAGTGTGACGCACCTGTATCTATCAATATAAAAGCAGGGTGCGTAAATAAAAGGCACGTACCCGCTATAACCTCCTCCGGAGCCGCTGTAGCCTGCTCCCTCGTCAAAGCATAAACCTGCCCCTGAGGTGGCCCCATGGGCTGACCTCCTTACTGCCTCGGTGCAAAAGGTGGTCTGTGCTGTGCTGCTCTGTCCGCAGGCCTCCCCGCAGAGTTCTGTTGTCTTCCCCTGTTGGGACACTGCCGAGCAAAGTGGCCTCTGTCGCCACAAACATAGCATCCTATGCAGTCTTTTGCCAAATGTGGTTGCCCACAAAGAGTGCACTGAACCCTTCCAGATCTGTCTCCCTGAGACTGTCTTCTCCCGGATGGGGCATCATTCCTATGGTCCCCCTTCCAACGATTCTCGGGCCTCTTTCCACTGAATCTCGACGCTGAAGTGTTCCCCCTAGGCTTAAACTGATCACCCCTGGGCTTCAAATTGTCAGAAGTATATTTCTGAGGGGGTGCTGGAGGTGGCACGGCATCAGAATATGCACCAACCCCCAGTTCAGCCAGCTCAGCCCGTGAAAGGGCATCATCAAAGCAGGCAGGGCCATATGTGACGACCCTGTCATACAGCTCAGGCCTCAAGCCTTTCATGAAATTCCTCATCTTTGCCTGGGTATTTGCAGCCACATGTGGTACATACCGGAGTAAGGAACAGTAATGTAGAGCATAATCTGATACAGACATGGTACCTTGTCTTAAGTTGGTAAACTCATCCTCTTTAGCCAGTCTCGCAGCAGCTGAGAAATAGCGGGTCACAAACCGAGTCCTGAACAGTTTCCAATTGATCTCCTGACCCTGAGCCTCTTGCTATATCACTGTGGTCTTCCACCACATCAGTGCCTTCTTAGCCAGCTGAAATTCTGCTAATCTGATCCATGCCGTCTTTGCACAAGGCGCTGCCACAAATATCTGCTCTATCCTCTCTAGCCACTCCTCGGCCACTTCCCCGGTTTCCGTTCCTTCGAACATCGGAGGTCGGTATGTCAAAAACTGAGACAAGCTCAACTCCCCTGGTAATAATTGCGGTTCAGAGGGCTCTTCCCCCAAGGCTGGCGGTGGTAAGGGATTCGTACGCCCAGCACTTGCATTGACGCTTATCGCATCACCTACTTCGGCGTTTGCTGCCATACTGCAACATAAGGGTTAACAACAATACCAAAAGCAGTTCATAAAGTACATCGTTAGATAATTAAACATGTTAGTATAACATTTTGTACTTCATATGCAACATACATATAAAACATGTTTAAAAGTAAGCACCTCTAACTTATTGCTAAGGCTACCCTTCACTCATTCCCGGGTTATCTAACCACTGCTCTGATACCACTAATGTGGGGTCTTCCCACCTTAACAGTGTTAGGATAACAAAATTTGAACTAAACATGCATTTTATAACGTTTTAGGGTTCCGGTTGTTACGTGAGCTAATAGGATTATAGGCCAAAATAAAAACTTCGTAAACTTAATACATACATTCCTAAACAAGAATGCTAAAGTTTTAGATTTATACTACTGCTAGAGTAGATACTAAACATAAATAGAATCCTATGCATCTTGTATCCTTGTAGCTCACATCTTCAACCCGACCCTTAGCCCCTTCAGTCCAAAAGCGTACCTACAGGGACAACCCATCGTGAGCATACCAGTGTTTACTTAACATCATATTAAAAGGCATAACAGTAAATGCATAACATCTTAGTTAAGTAAAATTTCATTGGTCGTTCTTTAACTTCTTTTTTGTTGTCCCTGATTCTCAATCATGTATAAGGGCATCTTACCCAATCGTATGGCATCTTACCATATCATAACATCTTGTGGCATCTTACCACATGGGCATCTTACCCAATCGTATGGCATCTTACCATATCATAACATCGTGTGGCATCTTACCACATGGGCATCTTACCCAATCGTATGGCATCTTACCATATCATAACATCGTGTGGCATCTTACCACATGGGCATCTTACCCAATCATATTGCATCGTAACATCATTTAAACCATCATAACATATAAACATCATCATTTCATCGTACATACTTATGCGATAAATGCATAGTCATAATGTAGAGGCGTGTTTTACCGTCCGATGCCCGTACGTTTCTTACGTACCTTTTTAAAAGGAGGAGAAGTAGATAACTTTATCTCTTTGATTGAGCTGGTACCTGGGATGGTTCTACAAAACCACACAATACCATGTTAGAAGCCTCAATACAATCTCATACCATAAACTTAACAAAATAAATCATCATAATATTTTTCAACATTCTGCCTCTCTCGATCGATCGGCCCCAAGGTCTCGATCGATAGATCGAGAAAATGTGCATAAACAGTGCCCAAACTCTCTGCCTCGATCGATCGATCGAAATATTTTACCGATCGATCGAGGAGTTTCACCGATCGATCGGAAAATCCTTCAATCGATCGGCACCTGAATTTCAAACCATGCTTTAAACTTTCTGCTTCGCTCGATCGATAGGGACCAAAATCTCGATCGATCGAGCACTCTGAAAAATCGGGACTTCTCCAGATTTTCGAGCACCTCATTTCCTACCATCGTTTCTACTTCATAAAGCGTAAACCATGCTTGAACAAAATGTTATAAGCTTCATACAACCACCACACATGTGTTGAAATCAAAGGTTTAACAAAGCCTAAGCTAACATGCATCATAACATCATCAAAATCTTCAACCTCATCCAACCTTTCAAAAACAGGGTATCATAATTTTTTTTTACCCAGATTTTCGAACATCTACCTTCAAGCCAATAAATCTACCATATAACACATGTTTCATGCTCAAGTAAACATGCTAAGGACTTCATAAAGACACCATAAATGAATTTGAATCGAAGGTTTAACAAAACCTAGTCTAGCATGCCATTTTTTACACCAAGAAGAAACATGAACTTAACCCAACTTAAACCAAAATGGGACATGGTTTCTCACCCTCTTTTGCTCTGATTTTTGGCAAGTTTTCCTAGCAAGAAAACACCAAAATCCTCCTCCTACTTGCAGCTGGAGTGCTGGACGATTTTTGGGGGGTGAAGGTTGGGGAAGAAGAGATGATGGAGATTGAGTGGTGAGGGATTATAGTGATGGGTATGGGCAGCTGTACAGCTGACTTGGGGGCATGGGTTGAGGGGGGTGGTGTGGGTTGGGGTGCCATGTGGTGTTTAATTGTGTCCCGGTATTTAGTACGATGTATTTAAAATATCCTCACTCGATATTTTATAACTTCACTTAATTAATACATCTCTTAAAACACCCAACATGTCCCCTAACCCATATCATCATAACATAATTATAACCCCAATTTAAATGCACCACAACCCTTCATATAATCTTAATCATGTAAGGTAACACATAATCACATAACATTTCGGGGGTATTACAGCAATAGACTCGGGTATCTCCAATTATACCCCAAAGTCCCAACACCAACTGTCAATCCCCAGATATTCTCACTCCACGGAGAATGAGGGTTGACAAACCAAAACCAAAGGGTGCGATTTCAACATCAACACCACGCAAACCAATTCAACGAATTTCCCAAAAGATTCAACTGGTAGGCATATCAATACCGCCTTCCTCACAAGGAAAGTGTAATGAATCCATGACCCTCCAACCTCGAACCACTGTTCATAAACCTGGATATATTTATACCAAAATATATTCCGGAACTCAGAAATACACAACTTGTTAGGATAGTGTACCAACGCCACTATTACCCCAAACGAAACCCGTATATGCCATGTATACTCAAACTAATGACGCTCTGTACTAATGCCATAATACTCCACAATCTCGAGCATTACCCCAGAGACGTCTCCTCGAACGTCTCACTTGAAGTACGAAGCCAACACCTAGTCCAACACTAGTAAGGGCTTCCCCCGGTTGATCACAATCAACCCCCAACCAATACCAGCTGTCTCCATGACAGTACAATCCAAATCTCTACAAGAGATAAAATCAATATAGTAGTGTTACCCCACTAGCTATATCTCACAAATCCAATCGTGACTCACGTTGCATTCCACATAGAAAGATGCTCAACCAGAGCTAATAACGACTTGTCGACATTCATGTTGGTACTCCCAACAGAATTGAGTTGTCCCAGCACAAGTCCCTTAACATTTGACGTATAAACATCCCCGTGAGGCACTCCCTGCCTCAATCATCATGCCACATAGAGACTACAAGAGTCTACCATAACCTTCATCGTATCACCGTACGATTCACCAAACTCGGTTCCAGCGAGCAGTATAATGGCTACAATAAGCACACTATCTCACTGCAACAATACCTGGCTAGCAATACGATGCCCCCATAGGCTTACACCAAACCTATCAACATGCCAAACGTTCCATCCCGGTATGCCATACCGTACAAACCATTAGAGTAGTGAGTCATCACCCAATATTTCTCTAAAACACTAAGGCATAATGGACATCCCGGTGTCCTTGCTCAACCACAATGCAATCCTAATCCATTAGGACTTATTCCACACCCTCAGGGTGGATGTGACTATGGCTACCACACATCACAGCGACAAGCGAGTAGTTTCCTCAATGACTACTCTTACCACCAATCACTTGGCCTTAGCCATCCCAGCGAGTATACCCAAGGGTACTACTGCTCATAAAACATATACTTCAAATATGTGATGCGGTACACTTCCTGTACGGCGCACCCAATAATTCTTCGAGCAACCTGCTCGGCATAAGGGTCTCGTCAACTAGTGACCCAGACACTACCATGTGCACATCAACGGCACCCAACCATATGACTAAATACGTACACCCAGGCGTATTATTCATCAAAACGACGCTACACGTCTACATAGAATATCCACTATGTCATCGTCACCCCGTGACGGTATATGTCAACATATGACATCCAAAAGACATCGTCACCTCGTGACGGTACATGTCAACATCTGACATTCACAATCTCATCATCAAACATATGACGGTATATAACAACATATGGCATTCACAATAATGCTAACAAAACAATAATATACCATACCTCATCGCTATCAAGATAGCGGCATACCTGTATCCATCGTCCACCAGCGGCACACACAAGCAGCACCCATCGCTCGTAGGTGGCATAATCCAGTGCTACACACATAGCGGTGTAACCCATCGCTATAGAATCAGCCGCATGATCCATCGTCATAGAGTCAGCGGCATACAACATCGCTATAGAAATCCGGCGGTATGAACCGTCGCCATAGATGTAGCGGAATGTACCATTGCTGTGAATACCCGGCGGCATGAACCATCGCCAATAGAATAGCGGAATAAACCATTGCTATGAATACCCGGCGGCATGAACCATCGCCAATAGAATAGCGGAATAAACCATCGCTATGAATACCCGGCGGCATGAACCATCGCCAATAGAATAGCGGAATAAACCATCGCTATGAATAACCAGCGACATGAACCATCGCCAATAGAATAGCGGAATGAACCATCGCTATATAGATACCCGGCGGTATGAACCATCGCAATAAACTAGCGTCATGATATCCCTCGCTAAGAAGAGGCAAATATCCCTCTTCGCTACTTCGCTTCGACATACCAGCGGCATAATATCCTTCGCTTAAGCGGCAAATATCATCCGTCGCTATCATATGACAGCGGAAAGCTCATCGCTACGCCATATTAGCGGTATAATATCCCTCGCTTAAGCGGCAAATATTCTTCATCGCGGTGGTAGTCAAGCGGCGCCACTACTCATTTTATCTCGACATATTAGCGGCATAATATCCCTCGCAATAGTAATATGACAGTTGAATTATCCTTCGCTTCGACATATTTGCGGCAAATATTCTTCATCGCTATTGTATGACAGCGGCAAGTATTCAAATCGCTACGCCATGCATGCAACCGTAATGCATAACCCGTATTCCAATAAACATCGCCATGAGTGTATTTTAATGCACCTCGCTTCAAATGTGACATGCAGAATTTTACCATCGCTTCAACATTTAGCGGCAAAGCATTAAAACCATCACTCCGGAATATATATGCAACCGTAATGCATAATCCATGTCTCATATGACCCTGCAACCACCATGGTTAGCAACAACATATTCCAATTATGAACACATATCATAAACGTACATAAGCAATATAGTTGTGCCACACAACACTGACTACCATCATACATAAGTTTGTGCTTCTCATTCCCATTAACATGTTCCTAGGCCCTCAGCAGCCCCAAAGAGCAAACCACTGCTCTGATACCACTAATGTAAGGACCCTCGTGCCCTTAACCCGTCATTAGTGTATTAATCCATGCCATTAAGTGCATACAATCATATTACCATGGGAAGGAAACCATATACAAGAATAACATCATTTACCATCTATAAAAATTTCTTGCATTGGAACCTCATAATATTCAACTTCCCCAACTAAAGCCACTTACATAGCATGCATCATTGTAATACACTAACATACTCTCAGTTCATTTAGCAATTCCGTATTTAATTGCATGCAAACCATAAATGAAGAGAGAAAACCATGCCCATTTATACATTCCATGTACACGTAAAACGTACTCACATGAGAGCACCCAATGAATAAGCTTGTATCTAATGTATAAAATACTCTAACCAGCTCTAGTACCTCGATCCTGGAAGTACCTCTAATCAACAGCTCGCTGAACTCCAAAGCTGCTGCTACACCTGTATTACCTGCCTCAACAGAGACAGCCCCACACGGGGTGAGCATACCAATACCACCAATCCAATAATCATAATATTACAATTTATAATTTACAGAATGTAAATGCCATGAATTTAAATGATACTCCCTGGATGGTATCATCCTCATTCGGGATCCTCTGTATTGTCCCTGTTCTTAAAATAACCAAACCATTAAATTCCCAAAAGCCAGTTGATCATCTCATTGATCAACTAAAACCATTCCTACTATACCAGTTCCACAATCAAATATGATTAAATCATCAAATAGAGTACCACAGATATCACATGTATCTTGCCAATGATTCCGTATTTCCATTTCATAGCTCGCTCCACAATAGCGGTGTTTATCCCCACGCACGCTCAACAATAGCGGCGTATAACCGATGGTCGCTCAACGGCGACAACATCTCAATCATTGCTCGCCTAAAAGCGGCACCGTATGGTTCCCAATGTATGTCCAATTAACGCAATTACCATCTAACATGCATATCACTATCCATTTATAGCAAGTACCATATACCATGCATTTCAATATCCATTTATTGCAAACACCACATACCATGCATTTCAATGTCCATTTATTGCAATTACCATACCATGCATTTTACAGTTGCAACATTATAATAGCTATGCTCGTACGTCATACGTATCTTATAATCTCGTAGTTTGAGTCCAACATTGCCAGAGTTCCACGTCCGATGAGTTATGTGCTAACACACAAATAACTCTCAATTAAACATAGGCATGCAATCACGTGCCCAAGCACGTTCACAATTTCCAAACCTATCGTCTATCCATGACAATTACCAAGATAAAAACCCCCCGGCTAAGCATGCATAATACCCAAAATATACCATTTTACAAGTTTAAAAGATAGCCAAAAACTCAACCGTGAATCCCGTTTTTAAAACTTTGGCTCCAACCAATCCATTTTAAAAGTATAGCATTCCCATTGGAATGTAGACATTGCCCCGGAAACGGGTTACTCAAGCCGCGCTTCCAAAATTCCGACATTTTTCCAAAATTTCCAAAGAAAACATTTCCTACGGGCGGCGATCGATCGCCGCTTTTAGCGCGATCGATTGCCCCTGACCAATGGGCAAAATCGCTTACACGCGATCGATCGCCAACCCTCGCGATCGATCGCCAACCTGCTCGCGATCGATCACCTAGACCACGCGATCGATCGCCTGCACTGTTCATCGTCACCAATTTAACAGCTGCTCGTCGCGATCGATCGCCCCACCTCGGCGATCGATCGCCACCTGTGATTTTCCGTAAACTTCGAGCTTCCATGGTGTTTTTCACACCCAAACTCAAACAACACCCCATACTCCTTCAACCCCTCAAATACACCATTAAAACTCAATAAAAACTCCAACAACAAACTTTAAGATTTTTACCCAAAATCCATAAACCCAAAACTAACATGAATACTCAACCAAAATCAACAATACTACTACCAAATCGTGGACAATGGTGAGGGGAAGATGAATACCTGATTATCTTCGAGAAATCCGGCTCACGAGCCAAGCTACCAACGATTTCCACCAAGGGGAAAAGGAGGGAAATGGGGGAGGCTTCGAGTGTAGAGAGAGAGAGGAGAGAGGGGAGGGTTCCGTGCCAAATGACGGAATACCGAGCCCACTTGGTATATATAGTACCGAAACTCAAAAATACCAATCCTTCCACAAATACATCATGACTCATTAAAAATCATCTGTTTTCAATAATTACCTCTCAAACTCTAGTTCCATTAACAACCCCAGTACAAAGTACTCCGGACCCCAAATCCCATCAAAGTCCAACTTCCAAGGTTATCACCACGATAAGAATGCAATCCCATCCCTCGGATCCAACGACTCCAAATATCGGATTTAAAATCCCCGAGAGTCTAGAAACTGCAATTAATTCATAATTGCCACAAATAAAATCCATTAAGGATTATTACCACACCGGGATTAACACTAATAATTCCCGGGTATCACCGAAAACAAACTTACTGTCGCCCTACAGAAGTTTGAAAACATCAAAATGATGTCCGGAGAAACTCTCAGTGAGTATGACGAAAGAGTAACTGGAATCATCAATGAACTCAATAGCCTTGGTAAGGATCTATCCAATAGAGAAATCACCATAAAGGTCATGAGAGGTCTCCCAAGAGAATGGGATGTAAAAACAATTGCCATGAGAGAATCCAAAGAGTTAAACAAGATAGATCTACATGATCTATTTGCTGACTTAAAAGTTGATCGCTTTTATTTTAAACAATTATTTCTTAGTGTAGCGATTCTACCGCAAGTGCACGGTGTCAAGTTTTAGTATAGTAATATGAAAAAAAGGATGTCAAACCCACAGGGACTAACGTATAAGTACCAAATAAAATTAGTAAAATTATATTTAGCCTGATGATTAATTAACTAATTAAACTAAAGACTTAATAAAACTCAAAAATAAAAAACTCCTTTGAAGATGCGAAGGAATTCCGCTCAAGAAATCTATCAAGATGTTCGTTCAATTGTGTTATCGTCAATGATTTGTTTGTGTAAACAATTACTAATCGATCAATTCTTAAGGTGACGGATTTCCTAATATAATCAATATACTCTCTCGAGCTATATTGAAAATAGTAATAAATTGACACAAGTAACTCTCGTTCACTTAAACCAATTTAATACGAAATAAATCTCTATGAAAACCGTTGATCTTTAAATCTTTCAATTTAAAGTGACCACGTATGTGATTTAATCTCTCGATCTAAATCTTAAACATACAACATAAATTATTTTAGCGTATTATAATTTCATCTCTCGATCTCAATTATAATTCACAAAATTCAATCAAAGTTAGCTAGGCTTTGATAGCATTAAGCATATAATTCATGAACAAAAGAAATTAATCCACTCAAGCACAATCAAATCAATGATTCAATCACAATATTCATTAAACTTGATAAAATAAACTAAATTAAATTCAATTCAAACTAACAAGATGTTTAATCGTCTCTCAACCTCAAAAACATCAAATAAATCTGAAAATCAAAATAATTAGAGTTTAGAAATACGATAAACGTAGGAGCGAATCCGTGCGTTGAACGATCTTTCTTCTCTCGCTTCCTTCCTTGCACTTCAAAGGATTTCTCTTGCCTTCTTCTTCGGAGATGAAAGGCGGCTCAAGAATATTGATTTAGGTATGATAATACTCTGAATAATGACCCTTAATTTTGTGCCCTCTTTCCTAATTTATAGAGGAGGGGGGATATGGAAGAGTTTCCAAAAATCACACCAAATCAAGTCTTTATTTCTTTGAAAATTCCGCGTCTCGATCGATCGGTGCATAAGTCTCGATCGATCGAGCGCTTCAGCTTCCGGATATGAATTTTTCTGCCTCGCTCGATCGATCAAGGTGAAGCTTCCGATCGATCGAGATTTCTTCATTCTCGCTTGTCAAGTCTCTGCCATTGTCGATCGATCGAGAACAAGTTTCCGATCGATCGAGAACAAGTTTCCGATCGAGCGAGCTCCGCATTTTTGTGTTGGCCAAAACTTCTGCCTCCTTCGATCGATCGCCCTCCTGTTCTGATCGATCGGTTATGCCAGAATTCAAATTCTTCATTTCTTGGCTCGATTTGATCAGTTTTCTTCATTCTAACTCAATTCTTCCACATTCCACCTAGATTCCTGAAATATCAAATAAATACCAAAAAGCATAACATCTTCACGGAATCTACACGAAAATATATACAAATCAAAGCCAAAATACGCGTAATAATCAACCCTATCAACTCCCCGAAACTTAGATTTGATCGTTGATAGGCTTAGATTTTAAGTGTTTTTAGCTGTAATTTCTTTCCGTTTTTCGTACTTTCTCCTGGATGAAATTACGCTTTTTGGTGTTTATTTGCTTGTTTCAGGAAAAGAGGTTGGAAATGGTAGAAATGAGCTAAACTGAAGAAAACGGGTGAAATCGAGGCGAAAAAGAGAAAAAAATGAAGAAATATGATTTTTCAGAATTTCGATCGATCGAGATTATTTCTCGATCGATCGATCCAGGCAGAACCTTCAGCAAAAATTTTATCGAAGGATCGATCGATCGGAATGAAAATCTCGATCGATCGATCGAGGCAGAAAGTTTTAAAGGCTGAAGTGAACAGTGCGCCTTTCGATCGAAAAATATTTTCGATCGATCGATACGCGATTTTCTGAAAATCTTATTTTCCAAATTTAACGTGATTCTCGGTGGTTTAAATGAGGGATCTCTTCCATATCATTATATATGAGATCGGAGAGGGTTGAGAGCCGATTTTCATCACCCAAGAACCCTAGCCGCAGCCAAGAAGAATCCGGGGAAAAGCCATCTTCCTCCGTTCTTCGTCCGAGCTTGAGCGAGATAATTCCGGAGTGCAAGGAAGGAGCAAGAGAAGAGATTACGGTGCAACGCACGGATTCGTTCCAGCATTTATCGTATTTCTAAACTCAGATTTATTTGATTCTCATTTTCATTGGATGTTTTGAGGTTGAGAAACAATTAAACGTCTTATTGATTTGTTTTGAATTGAACTGAGTTTATTTTATCGAGTTTGAGTAAAATTGTGTTTCATTTATTGATTCGATTGTGTTTGAGTGGATCGATTACTTATTGTTCATGAATTAAATGCTTATTAAGATCAAAGCCTAGCTAACTTTGATTGAATTTTGTGAGTTATAACCGAGATCGAGAGATAACGTTATAATACGCTACAATAATTCATGATGTATGTTTAAGATTGAGATCGAGAGATAAAATCACATACGTGAGCACTTTGAATCGAGAGATTTAGAGTAACTAGGTTTTGAAGATTTATGCAATATCGGATTAGTAAATAAGTGAACGAGAGTTGCTTGTTGTAAGGACCCTAGTTCCTTAAGTGTGGATTAAAGGCGTAATAGAGTTAAACATGCATCTAATGATATAAAGTCCGTATTGATGTCTTGAGCCGTTAAGATTACAGGCCAAATTAAAATTTCCAAAAAGGGATTAATTACATTCCAATCAATTGAATGTTAATCCTATAGTTTTACACTACTCCTAGAGTAGAGACTATACAAAAGAATTAGGCCTGCTATGCCAAGAGCACTCCTCACTGGCTCACCGCATCAACCCGCCTTAGCCCGTCCGTCCCAAAAGTACCTACAGGAACAACCCCAAAACCATGAGCATGTATATAAATCATATTCACAATAATATGATTGTAATTAAAATGCATAAACCGTAAATACAATTCACTTCCTGTATTTAATACATTTCTAAGCTCCCATTGGTTGTCCCTGTATCACAATCATAATCAATGGATTATAATGCCAATAATGTGTGTCATGACATGCACCGATTTCCATGTATGCCGTATTCAATTCCCGAGTTTTATTATATCAGTGGCATAATACCCCTCGCATTAACATGACAGCGGAAATACCCCTCGCTTAGACAATACCAGCGGCACTAATATCCCTCGCTATAAATATGACAGCGGTCGTGTTCTTCGCTTCATATTAGCGGCAAATATTCTCTCATCGCTACGGTATGACAACGGCAAGTATTCACATCGCTACGCCACTAGCGGCAAGTATTCTCCATCACTGTAATATAATCCCGACTCACAATCACATGCAACCGAAATGCATGACCAAACCATGTATGCAATCCATAATGCATAAATAAGACCACGTATGCAACCAAAATGCATAATAAATTCCATGTGTGCAACCATAGTGCATAACCAATTCAATACGTAATAATACGTTTTACCGTCTGATGCCCGTACGTCTCACTACGTACCTTAGTTCCAAAAGTGGAGATGTCGTGGGACTTTATCTCCTTTGTTGTGTGCCTACCTGGGATGGTTCTACACAATCACATGAATCCATATTAGAAGCCAATAAATGAACCATTACCAAAAATATCATCATATAGGACATAAACACAAAATCCACATTTTATGCCTTGCGATCGATCGATCCCAAGCCCCGATCGATCGCTAAGTTAAACAAAAATGGCATCCAGGTTCTGCCTCCACCGATCGATCGAGATTTTGTCTCGATCGATCGAGACATCACACTTCGATCGATCGGAACTTTTTCCCGATCGATCGGTGAGCTCGTTTCAAGCCTTGTTCAGGCTCTGCCCTGCTCGATCGATCGGACCCATTTTTCGATCGATCGAGCAGCCCTGTTCTTGCGAGAAACTTCCATGTATGAACTTCAACCAACACCTAAACTCATATAGTTCAAAGATCAACCATCCAACACACCATTAAACCACTAAAACATCATGTAAGACTACCTTACCTCCCACAATAACCCCAACCAACAAAATAAAACATGACAACATACAAACCCAACTCACCTTTTTCAAACCATGGCTCAAAATCTTACTAACATCAAAGAAAACTTAACAAGGATGGATCCTTACCCTTTTTGGCTTCAAAGTTTGTCAAGAAATCACCACAATAGGGTTTAGCCAAGGTTTTCTTGCTCCACCTTGTGTCAAAAACGAAAATGGAAGGAAGAGAGGGTTTGGGAGAGATTTCAAAAAGGTGAAAAGGTATGATGTGAAGTGAAAAGAGAGGTGGTGGCATTGACTATATTAAACATGTATCCCACAATGGGCATGATGTATAAAACACCCCAGCATGGTATTTTAAAAGCATTACACAAAAGTTCTAAACTTCATTAAATCCATAAATTTCTTATAATTAACCTCCAATACAAATAAATCATGATAACACCTCATTTCCCCACATGCTTAACATGTACCCCGGGTCACGCATACCATGTGACTAAGCATTTTACCAAGATAATTAATTCCAACACATATATTAATTATCACCATGAAATCACATAACATAATTAATGCCCAAATTGCATATAATTATTTCGGGGATATCACAACACTCCCCTACTTATAAGATTTTGTCCCCGAAATCGCATGCACTTACCCAAATCGAAACCAAACATAATTCACATACCAGAGAATAATTCCGGGTAGTGCTGCATCATATGCCGCTCCGTCTCCCACGTGGCCTCCTCGACACCCCTACGATCCCACTGAACCTTGATCATCGATATCACTTTGTTTCTGAGTCTGCGATCAGCCCTATCCAGAATCCTGACTGGCCTTTCCTCGTATGATCCATCAAAATCCAACTGAACCTCGGAAGGCTGTAATACATGCGACGGATCCGGCTCATACTTCCGCAGCATTGATACATGAAACACGTCGTGAATACCAGACAACGACGGTGGCAGTGCCAAACGGTAAGCCAAGGTACCGATGCGCTGTAAAATCTCATACGGTCCCACTTACCTCGGAGACAATTTACCACGCATACCAAACCGAACCACACCCCTGAAAGGTGAAATCTTCAAAACGACCCTAAAACTAATTGAAACTCCAACGGTCTCCGTCGTTTGTTCGCATAGGCTGCCTGCCTGTCCTGGGCTGCTTTCATTTTCTGACGGATAACCTTTATCTTATCCTCCATCTCCCGAATCAGTTCGGGTCCTCCCACTGCTTTACTGGTCAAGTCATCCCAGTATAATAGTGACCTACAACGCCTACCATACAACGCCTCAAACGGTGCCATCTGAATACTCGCCTGATAGCTGTTGTTGTAAGAAAACTCTACCAAGGCCAAAGAATCTTGCCATGAGGCGTCAAACTCCAACACACAAGCTCGCAGCATGTCTTCGAGCGTCTGTATAGTACGCTCAGTCTGACCATCCGTCTGGGGGTGATATGCGGTGCTCAATCTCACCTCAGTACCCAATGCTGACTGAAGACCTCCCCAGAAATGAGACGTAAACCACGGGTCTCTGTCCGACACAATAGATACTGGAATCCCATGTAGTCTCACTATGTCCCGGACATACAGTTGAGCCATCCTCAAGTACGTGTACGTCATACTGTAGGGAATGAAGTGAGCTACCTTCGTCAGTCTGTCGCTGATCACCCAAATAGCATCACAACCCGAAGTAGTCCTCGGCAAGTGGGTCACAAAGTCCATAGATATATGCTCCCACTTCCACTCCGGTATCTCTAAGCTCCTTAGTTCGCCACCGGGTCTCTGCCTCTCTGCCTTAACCTGCTGACAGATCAAACACCTCTTGACAAAAGCGATCACATCACTCTTCATCCGCTTCCACCAGAACTGATCGCACAAGTCCTTATACATCTTCCTCCCTCCAGGGTGGATACTGATTCGGCTACTATGAGCTCGCTCCAAGATCCCTCTACGCAAGTCCGGTGTACATGGAACTACCCATCGGTTACCAAGTCTCAAAGAACCATCCTCAGCCACTCTGAACTTCGATGGCTGCCCCTGAAGTGCCAATGATGACCATCTCTGAATCTCACCATCTGTCCTCTGAGCTCTCCTGATATTCTCATAGATATTTGGCTCAGCCAATAAGGTCGATACCCAAATCGGCGATGCGTCCACATCGAAGTCATAGCCCAGATGGCAACAGGAAATCATCATGGCTGACAAATGCATGACATCCTCAGCAGTATTCTTCACCTTCCGACTCAAGGCGTCTGCTGTCAAATTGGCTTTCCCCGGATGGTACTCTATCTCACAGTCATAATCTTTAAGTAGATCCATCCATCTCCTCTGACGCATATTCAACTCCGCCTGAGTGAACAAGAATTTTAGGCTCTTATGATCCGTATATATGGTAAAGGACGTACCATACAGATAATGCCTCCAAATCTTCAGGGTAAAGATAATAGCTGCCAATTCCAAATCGTGGACTGGGTACCTAGCCTCATGCGGTTTCAACTGCCTCGATGCATAAGCTACCACATGCTTATCTTGCATCAGTACACAACCCAAGCCCTGCAGTGATGCGTCAGTATAAAGGACAAACCTTTTGTTCTCCGTAGGAATCACCAATACCGGTGCCGTCGTCAATCGGTGTTTCAACTCTTGGAAGCTCTCTTCGCAAGCCTCTGACCAAAAGAAGGGTACTCTTTTTTGGGTCAACTGCGTCAGTGGCTTGGCAATCTTAGAAAATCCCTCGACAAAGCGTCGGTAATAACCAGCCAGACCAAGAAAACTTCGTATCTCGGGCACAGAAGTAGGTGCAGTCCACTCCATCACTGCCTCAATCTTCCTGGGGTCCACTGAAATCCCACTGCTAGATATGACATGCCCCAGAAATACTACACTGTTCAACCAAAACTCACACTTACTGAGCTTGGCATATAATTGGTGATCTCTGAGGATCTGAAGCACTGTCCTCAAGTGTCTCACATGCTCTTCCTCGTTCCGGGAGTAGATGAGTATATCGTCAATAAACGCAATGACGAACTGATCTAGATAGGGTTGAAACACCCGATTCATCAAGCTCATAAAGACAGCCGGGGCGTTCGTCACACCGAACGGCATCACTAAGAACTCGTAGTGCCCATACCGAGTCCTAAATGTTGTCCTCTGTACATCCTCCTCCCTAACCCGTATTTGATGGTACCCAGATCTCAAATCAATCTTACTATACAACTTCGTACCTTGCAACTGGTCAAATAAATCATCAATCCTTGGGAGAGGATACTTGTTCTTCACTGTGGCCTTATTCAGTTGCCGGTAATCGATGCACAAACGCATCGAACCATCCTTCTTCTTCACAAAAAGAACCGGTGCGCCCCAAGGTGATACGCTAGGGCGTATATACCCTTTATCAAGGAGTTCCTGCAATTGCTCCTTCAATTCTCTCAACTCTGCCGGTGCCATCCGGTAAGGAGCACGAGAAATAGCGGATGTCCCCGGTAGTAACTCAATCCCAAACTCGACTTCCCTAGCCGGTGGGAATCCTGGAATTTCCTCCGGGAACACATCGGCAAATTCCGCTACCACTGGTATATCCTCAACTCTTAACTCTTTGCTCTTTCCCAACGTGTCCACGGCATAGATGATATAACCCGTGTGTCCACGTTCCAATAATTGGGACATTTTAATTGCCGAAACCAACGGAATCTTCGCACGAGACCCGTTGCCATAGAAAATCCACTGAACTCCCAAATGAGATCTGAACCGAACTGTTCTCTGCCGACAATCAACCACTGCCTGATATCTGTTCAGAATATCGATGCCCACAATGCAGTCGAAATCTGACATACTCAAAACAATCAAATCTGTCTTTATCTCATTGCCCTCAAAATAAATGAGGCAGTCCATAAGAAACTGATCTGCAACAACTTTCTTTCCGGTGGGTGTCGAGACCAATAGAGACGTGGGCAACGGAGACGTGCGCATATGATGTCTCTCCACAAAATCCGCAGACACAAAAGAGTGCGAAGCACCTGTGTCTATCAAAATAAAGGCGGCATACGTAAATAAAAGGCACGTACCCGCTATCACCTCCTCTGGAGCCGCATCGGCCTGCTCTCTGGTCAACGCATAGACCTGTCCTTGAGGTGGCCCCATCGCCTGTCCTCCCATCTGTCGAGGCACAATCGGTGGCCTCTGCTGTACTGTCCCGGTAGAAAACCTCCCTCTGCCTCCTCTAAGATCCACCTGACAATCACCATTCTGACAGAACCGAGATATGTGGCCCATCTTGCCACATTTATAACAAGCCGTACAGTCTCGCATGTGATGTGGTCCTCCACAAAAATGACACTTCACCACTCCACTCCTACTCGCTTGAGTCTGCCCTCTGTTGCTAGGCGCACCACCCCTCCGGTTATCCATTCGTCTCCCACCAAACCGAGAAGATGAGGAAGAAGCCCCACGAGGTTTAAATGATTCTCCTCGTGGCCTCAGATTATTAGACACTGGCCTCGGCGGCGGGACTTGTGGGGGTGCAACGTCCGGGTAAGCACTGACTCCGATCTCTGCTAGCTCCGCTCTAGTGAGAGCATCATCAAAAGAAGTGGGGTTGTTGGAGATAACCAGATCAAAAAGTTCCGGTCGCAGTCCCTTTAGAAAGTGTCTCATCGTGGCATGCCCATTTGTTGCAATGTGGGGAACATACCTCAACAAGGACGAGTAATGCATGGCATAGTCCGAAACTGACATGCTCCCCTGTTTCAAGCTCGTGAACTCATCCTCTTTTGACTGTCTAGCCGCCGCAGAAAAGTATCGGTTTAGAAACCGAGTCCGAAATAAAGTCCAGTCAATCACCATACCCTGGGCTCTCAGTTCCATCACCGTCGTCTTCCACCACATAGAAGACTTCTTCGCCAGTTGGAACTCCGCCAACCTCAGCCACGCTGTCCTAGCACAAGGAGCGGACACAAATATTTGTTCTAATCTCTCGAGCCACTCCTCAGCTTCTTCTCCTGTCTCCGTCCCCTCAAACATGGGCGGGTGGAAAGTTAGGAACTGACTTAGACTAAGCTCCCGTGGTAAAAGCAACTGAGCTACCGGCTCTACGCCCACAACAGGTGGAGGTAAAGGATTTGCCTGACCAATACTAGCGTTCACGCTCCCAACATCACCAACCTCTTCATTAAGGTTCCCCACATTCATAGCAGCCATGCTGTAAAACAAGGGTTAACAACAATTCCAAACAATATATATGTTATGCCATTAGACAACGTGAACGATAATAAGCACGTTAGTATAACAATTTATACACTAATATGCATCACATGCATAAATATGCCCAAATGTAAACACCTAGCCAACCATGCTAAGGCTACCCTCCACTCATTCCCGGGTTCTCTAACCACTGCTCTGATACCACTAATGTAAGGACCCTAGTTCCTTAAGTGCGGATTAAAGGCGTAATAGAGTTAAACATGCATCTAATGATATAAAGTCCTGTATTGATGTCTTGAGCCGTTAAGATTACAGGCCAAATTAAAATTTCCAAAAAGGGATTAATTACATTCCAATCAATTGAATGTTAATCCTATAGTTTTACACTACTCCTAGAGTAGGAGACTATACAAAAGAATTAGGCCTGCTATTCCAAGATCACTCCTCACTGGCTCACCGCATCAACCCGCCTTAGCCCGTCCGTCCCAAAAGTACCTACAGGAACAACCCCAAAACCATGAGCTTGTATATAAATCATATTCACAATAATATGATTGTAATTAAAATGCATAAACCGTAAATACAATTCACTTCCTGTATTTAATACATTTCTAAGCTCCCATTGGTTGTCCCTGTATCACAATCATAATCAATGGATTATAATGCCAATAATGTGTGTCATGACATGCACCGATTTCCATGTATACCGTATTCAATTCCCGAGTTTTATTATATCAGTGGCATAATACCCCTCGCATTAACATGACATCGGAAATACCCCTCGCTTAGACAATACCAGCGGCACTAATATCCCTCGCTATAAATATGACAGCGGTCGTGTTCTTCGCTTCATATTAGCGGCAAATATTCTCTCATCGCTACGGTATGACAGCGGCAAGTATTCACATCGCTACGCCACTAGCGACAAGTATTCTCCATCACTGTAATATAATCCCGACTCACAATCACATGCAACCGAAATGCATGACCAAACCATGTATGCAATCCATAATGCATAAATAAGACCACGTATACAACCAAAACGCATAATAAATTCCATGTGTGCAACCATAGTGCATAACCAATTCAATACGTAATAATACGTTTTACCGTCCGATGCCCGTACGTCTCACTACGTACCTTAGTTCCAAAAGTGGAGATGTCGTGGGACTTTATCTCCTTTGTTGTGTGGCTACCTGGGATGGTTCTACACAATCACATGAATCCATATTAGAAGCCAATAAATGAACCATTACCAAAAATATCATCATATAGGACATAATCACAAAATCCACATTTTATGCCTTGCGATCGATCGATCCCAAGCCCCGATCGATCACTATGTTAAACAAAAATGGCATCCAGGTTCTGCCTCCACCGATCGATCGAGATTTTGTCTCGATCGATCGAGACATCACACTTCGATTGATCGGAACTTTTTCCCGATCAATCGGTGAGCTCGTTTCAAGCCTTGTTCAGGCTCTGCCCTGCTCGATCGATCGGACCCATTTTTCGATCGATCGAGCAGCCCTGTTCCTGCAAGAAACTTCCATGTATGAACTTCAACCAACACCTAAACTCATATAGTTCAAAGATCAACCATCCAACACACCATTAAACCACTAAAACATCATGTAAGACTACCTTACCTCCCACAATAACCACAACCAACAAAATAAAACATGACAACATACAAACCCAACTCACCTTTTTCAAACCATGGCTCAAAATCTTACTAACATCAAAGAAAACTTAACAAGGATGGATCCTTACCCTTTTTGGCTTCAAAGTTTGACAGAATCACCACAATAGGGTTTAGCCAAGGTTTTCTTGCTCCACCTTGTGTCAAAAACGAAAATGGAAGGAAGAGAGGGTTTGGGAGAGATTTCAAAAAGGTGAAAAGGTATGATGTGAAGTGAAAAGAGAGGTGGTGGCATTGACTATATTAAACATGTATCCCACAATGGGCATGATGTATAAAACACCCCAGCATGGTATTTTAAAAGCATTACACAAAAGTTCTAAACTTCATTAAATCCATACATTTCTTATAATTAACCTCCAATACAAATAAATCATGATAACACCTCATTTCCCCACATGCTTAACATGTACCCCGGGTCACGCATACCATGTGACTAAGCATTTTACCAAGATAATTAATTCCAACACATATATTAATTATCACCATGAAATCACATAACATAATTAATGCCCAAATTGCATATAATTATTTCGGGGATATCACACTTGTTCTAATTTGATATTAGTTTCTATACAGCTCGAGAGAGTGTATTGAATAATAACGAAAACCTTTCACCTTAAGAATCAATTGTTTGGTAATTGCGTATTCAAACGAATCTTTGAAGATAACATAGTTGAACGAAGAGCGAGATAAATTTCTCGAGCGAAATTCCTTTGCATATCCGGAAACATTCATTTTATTTATTGTTATTTTATTTGGATCTTTAGTTCTAAAGTTGCATTAGTTTAATCTACCCCCCTTGTTAATCGTAGGCTAAATATAATTTTACTAGTTTTATTTGGTACTTATACGTTAGTCCCTGTGGATTCGACAACCCTTACTTTCATTTAACTATACTAAAACTTGACACCGTGCACTTGCGGTAAAGAATCGCTACCTTGAAAAATATTGTTTAAAAAATAAGCGGTCAAGTTTTTGGCGCCGTTGCCGGGGACTAATCTGTAAAATATCATACGAGATTAGTTAATTGTAATTTAGCCAAATTTGTATTATTTCGTTTTTGTTTTTGTTTTTCGTTTTCGTTAGTTGATTTTTGTTATTGATTTTTGTATTTTTGTTGTTGTCTCCTTTGGTGTGATCCAGTACAGGAACCATTTCTCTAGTGCATGCTCAGAAGAGAGGAGCCCATTCTCGAGCCATTTGATCCTGAAATAGAGAGAACGCTACTTAGAAGACTACGAGAAGCTCGAGCAATGGCAGACAATAACGATGCACAGAACCCGAGATCGATGATGGACTTTGCACAGCCAGCGTTTCATGGATCTTTATCCAGCATTACTAGGCCGACAATCCAGGCAAATAATTTCGAGATCAAGCCTGCAATTATCCAAATGATACAGCACTCTGTAATATTTGGGGGAGCTGCCACGGACGATCCAAACACTCACATCTCCAACTTCTTGGAGATCTGTGACACGTTTAAACATAATGGCGTCTCCGACGACGCCATCAGGTTAAGGCTCTTCCCTTTTTCATTGAGAGACAAAGCTAAATCCTGGTTAAATTCCTTACCTGCAGGATCAATTACAACATGGGAAGGGATGACAAAAGCTTTCTTATCGAAGTACTTTCCTCCCTCCAAGACGGCAAAGATGCGGAACGATATCACTACGTTCGGGCAATACCATCCCGAGAGTTTATACGAAGCGTGGGATCGTTTCAAAGATTTATTGAGGAGATGCCCACATCACGGTCTACCCATCTGGCTGCAGGTACAGACTTTTTACAATGGTTTGTTTTCTGCTAACCAATCTATGATAGATGCAGCATCTGGGGGATCGATAATGCGGAAGACACCGGAAGAGGCATATGACTTATTGGAGGAAATGGCGTCCAATAGCTATCAGTGGCAATCGTAAAGGAACACGCCACAGAAACAAATAGGAGTCCATCAAGTGGATGAGATTACTGCTATTTCGGCTCAGTTGGAGGCTATGAACCGGAAGATAGATAGCATGGGTGCAGCAACGATGCAAGCTCAAGCTGTCTTCTGTGATTTATGTGGAGGCGGTCATCCAAGCATTGAGTGCCAGGCAGGTAACCCATTCATGCAAACTAATGAAGTGGTGAATTTTGTAGGTAACAGGCATCCCAACAATCTGTACTCGAACTCATACAACCCGGGGTGGAGGAATCACAACAATGTTAGGTGGACCACAAAGACAATGTGTTAAATCCACAGCTACAACTGGGAGGGTCGAATAAGCCGAGTATGGAAGAGCTAATAGCCAAGTTCATAGCGTCAACTGAAACCAGGATGACGACCCAGGATGCATCCATAAAGAACTTGGAAGTGCAAGTGGGGCAACTCGCATCATTAATATCCGGACGAACGCAAGGCATGATACCAATTGGGACAGTGAAGAGCCAAAACGAGCAAGCAAAGGCCATTGAGTTAAGGAGTGGAAAAGAGCTAAGACCGCAAGCTGAAGCAGAAGAGAGTCATGGAGAGACATCTGAGGGCAAGGATAAGACTAAGGAAAAGGCGACGGAGAAAGGTAGAAGTCTAACAATACACCGATCACACACACTGATAGGATAGTAATTCCTCCCCCATTTCCCGCAGCATTAAAAAAGGCTAAGATGGACGCAAAATTTGGTAAGTTTCTTGAAGTATTTAAGAAACTACATATTAATATTCCATTCGCTGATGCTTTACTTCAGATGCCTAGTTATGCTAAGTTTTTGAAGGAAATTTTGTCAAATAAGCGAATGTTGGGTGAATATGAAACGGTAAGCTTGACGGAGGAGTGCTCAGCAATTGTGCAAAATAAAATGCCTCCAAAGTTAAAAGACCCAGGGAGTTTTACTATACCTTGCACCATAGGATCAGTATCTTTTACAAAGTCATTATGTGATTTGGGTGCTAGTATAAATTTGATGCCATTCTCTATTTTCAGTAAATTGGGGCTAGGTGAGCCGAAACCTACTAAGGTTTCACTACAATTAGCAGATCGATCCATCACATACCCCAGGGGTATCATTGAAGACGTGTTAGTCAAAGTGGATAAATTCATCTTTCCCGTTGATTTTCTGGTACTAGATATGGAAGCAGATTCAGAGACACCACTGATTTTGGGTCGACCATTCTTAGCAACGGGAAAAGCAATCATCGATGTTCAACAAGGGAAGTTGATCCTCCGAGTAGGGGAGGATCAAGTTACTTTTAATGTTTTTAAAGCACTTCAACACCCACACGACGAACACATGTGTTTCAATGTAGATATTATTGATGTTCTGACAGGTGAAGTGTTGCAAGACACATTCAGGGATAACATGGAAGCATGCTAGTGGAAGATGATAAGTAACATTGCGAGGAAGACATCAAGAGTATAGCTTATATGAACAACAACAGTCCTTACATGAAACGAGCCACTGAGAATCTTGGAGAGTTGGGAAAAAGGGATATTAAACCTCAAAAGTCATCAATTGAAGAGTCACCTACTCTCGAGCTCAAACCTCTTCCATCACATCTCAAGTATATTTTTTTAGATGCTGAAAAATCTTTACCAATTATTATTTCTTCATCTTTGACATGTGATAATGAGGAAAAGCTTGTGAAAGTCCTTCAAGAGCACAAGAAATCATTTGGATGGAAGATATCAGATATTAAAGGAATTAACCCATCGGTCTGCATGCATAAAATTCTTATGGAGGATAAGAGGACACATTCAAGGCCGTGGTCCAAGCACACCGTCGTCTTAATCCAAAAATACAAGAGGTGGTAAAAGCTGAGATTATCAAGCTAATGGACGCATGTATTATTTATCATATCTCTGATAGCTCATGGGTAAGTCCTATTCAATGTGTACCAAAGCAAGGGGGTATTACTGTTGTCCCTAATGAGAACAATGAGTTAATACCTACAAGAATAGTAACGGGGTGGAGAGTGTGCATTGATTATAGGAGGTTAAATGATTCTACTCGTAAAGACCACTTTCCCCTTCCCTTCATTGATCAAATGGTAGAAAGGTTAGCATGGTATGATTTTTATTGCTTTCTAGATGGATATTCGGGATATAACCAAATTGCAATTACACCTGAGGATCAAGAGAAGACCACATTCACTTGTCCTTATGGCATGGCACATTTGCATTCCGAAGAATGCCATTTGGATTATGTAATGCACCTGGTACCTTTCAAAGATGTATGGTGGCCATATTCCATGACATGATAGAGAAATTCCTAGAAGTATTCATGGATGATTTTTCTGTGTTTGGTTCTTCTTTTGATATATGTCTGTCTAACTTGACTTTAGTGTTGGCAAGGTGTGAAAAGACAAATCTTGTACTGAATTGGGAGAAGTGTCACTTCATGGTTCAAGAAGGAATAGTCTTGGGACACAAGATATCTGAAAAGGGTATTGAAGTGGATCGGGCAAAGATTCAAGTGATACAACAATTGCCACCACTGACAACAGTAAAGGGAATCCGAAGCTTCTTCGGACATGCGGGATTTTATCGACGTTTCATTAAGGATTTCTCAAAAATTTCTAATCCTTATCTCACTTGTTAACTAAAGATGCATCTTATGAATTTGATTCTGATTGTGTGCAGGCGTTCAATACTCTCAAGGAGAAATTGGTAATCGCACCTGTGTTGGTCGCCCCTGATTGGGAGTTACCTTTTGAACTGATGTGTGACGCCAGCGACACCGCAGTAGGAGCAGTCTTAGGTCAAAGGAGGAACAAGGTATTTCATACGATTTACTATGCTAGTCGCACTTTGAATGAAGCACACGTTAACTATGCCACCACTGAAAAAGAGCTTCTAGCCATAGTATTTGCTTTTGATAAGTTTCACTCCTACCTATGTCTTGCTAAAGTTATTGTGTACACCGACCACGCTGCACTTAAATACTTACTTGCAAAGAAAGATGCGAAACCACGCTTGATTAGGTGGATTTTATTATTGCAAGAATTTGACTTGGAGATAAGAGATAAGAAAGGTGTTGAAAATGTGGTTGCAGATCATTTATCGCGAATTGAGAACAGTAATGATGCAAGTGAAAATGAGGTAGATGAAATTAATGAAAATTTCCCTGATGAGCAATTGTTTAGTGCTGATATAGTACCTTGGTATGCATATTTTGCAAACTATATTGTTAGTGGTATCCTCCCACAAAATCTGACTTTTTATCAAAAGAAAAAATTCTTTTCTGAGGTTAAACATCTTATGTGGGAGGAGCCATATTTGTTCAAAGTTTGTGCAGACAACATCATAGGGCGATGTATCCCCAAGGAGGATGTGCAAGATATCTTGAAGCAATGCCATGATGGAGATACAGGTGGGCATTTTGGAGCTACCAAAACAGCTGCTAAGGTACTTGCTTCTGGGTTTTATTGGCCAACGCTGTATAGGGATACATTCAGGTATGTCTCTTCATGTGATAGATGTCAGAGGTCGGTAATATTTCTAGGAGGAATGAATTACCATTGACCAATATTCTTGAATGTGAAATTTTTGATGTGTGGGGAATGGATTTCATGGGACCTTTCCCAAGCTCTTGCTTAAATAAATACATACTTGTCGCAGTTGATTATGTGTCAAAGTGGGTAGAGGCGGAAGCTTTGCGCACTAATGATGCTCGAGTGGTTGTACAATTTTGAAAAGAAATTTTTTTACTCTTTTTGGCACCCCTCGAGCAATTATTAGTGATGGTGGCACTCATTTTCGTAACAAACAATTTGAAAAGCTTTTGAGTAAATATGGTGTCACCCACAAAGTGTCCTCGCCTTATCATCCACAAACCAGTGGGCAAGTAGAAGTTTCGAATCGAGAGTTGAAGAGAATTTTAGAAAAGACAGTGACTCTAAGCCGAAAGGATTGGTCCTTACGCTTAGATGATGCACTATGGGCTTATAGAACTGCTTTTAAGACACCTATTGGCACATCACCCTATAAGTTGGTATTTGGTAAGGCATGTCACCTCTCTGTTGAACTTGAGCATAAAGCATATTGAGCTATTAAATGGTTAAACTTTGACTGTCATATTGCAGGTGAAAAACGTCTTTTACAGTTGAATGAGATGGAAGAATTTAGGAATCACGCATATGAGAATGCCAAGATTTACGAAGAGAAAACCAAGAAGTGGCATGATTCTCATATACAAAAGAGGGACTTCAAGATAGGAGATGCCGTACTCTTGTTCAACTCCAGACTGCGACTCTTTCCAGGAAAACTACGTTCTCGTTGGTCCGGGCCATTCATGTAAGGACCCCCGTGCCCTTAACCCGTTATTAGTGTATTAATCCATACCATTAGTGCATATAATCATAAAATCATGGGGAAAAGCCATGTGCAAGTGCTACACCATATTAGTGATCCATAAAATTTCTTGCATTCAACTCACATAATGTAGGATCTAGCGCTTAGCGCTTTACCAATAACTATAGTTAAGGGTAATGGCGCAACTTCAATCTTTTCAACCATACACTGACACAAGCGCCACGTGTTCGACCGATCACAAAGCAGAGGCATTTGTTGAACCCCAACAATCCCTCCCCCAATAATTGCACTCTCTGCAACTCATGGGAATCGAACACGCGACCTTGGCTCTGATACCAATTGTAGGATCTAGCGCTTACCGCTTTACCAATAACTATAGTTAAGGGTAATGGCGCAACTTCAATCTTTTCAACCATACACTGACACAAGCGCCAGCGCTTACCGCTTTACCAATAACTATAGTTAAGGGTAATGGCGCAACTTCAATCTTTTCAACCATACACTGACACAAGCGCCACGTGTTCGACCGATCACAAAGCAGAGGCAATTGTTGAACCCCAACAATCCCTCCCCCAATAATTGCACTCTCTGCAACTCATGGGAATCGAACACGCGACCTTGGCTCTGATACCAATTGTTGGATCGAGCGCTTACCGCTTTACCAATAACTATAGTTAAGGGTAATGGCGCAACTTCAATCTTTTCAACCATACACTGACACAAGCGCCACGTGTTCGACCGATCACAAAGCAGAGGCAATTGTTGAACCCCAACACATAATATGCAAATCCCCCAACCAATATTACATATATGACATGCACCCTCATAATACACTAACATGCTCTTAGTTCATTTATCAATTCCACATTTAATTGCATGCAACCCATAAATGAACAGAGAAAAGTCGTAGCCCATTTATACATTCCATATACACGTAAAATGTACTCACATAAGAGCACCCAATGAATAAGCGTGTATCTGATGTATAAAACACTCTACCGGATACCGTTACTGGTACTTCAATCCTGGAAGCACCTCCCAAGTACAGTTCGATCTCAACACTGGATCTATGTACTTATTCAACCAGCTCTGGTACCTCGATCCTGGAAGTACCTCTATCATCAGCCCGAGCTCAACTCCAAAGCTACTGCCACTGCACCTGTGTTACCTGCCCCAACAGAGACAGCCCCCACACGGGGTGAGCATACCAATACCACCAAGCCAATAAGCATAACATTGCAATTCAATACAGAATGTAAATGCTATAATTTAAATGATACTCCCTGGATGGTAACACCCTCATCCGGGATCCCCTGTATTGTCCCTGTTCTCAAAATAACCAAACTCATCAAATTCCCAAAACCAGTTAATCGTCACATAGATTAATTAATACCGTTCTATTATGCCAGTTCCATGATCAATATGGTAAAAACATAATGTAAAAGACCATAGATATCACATATATCTAACCAATAATTCCATATTCCCGTTTCATTGCTCGCTCCACAATGGCGGCATACTAAACCTCGCGCACGCTCAACAATAGCGGCATCATAACCGATGGTCGCTCAACGAAGATCGCATCCCAAATCATTGCTCGCTCAATAGCGGCACCGTATGGTTCCCAATGTATAACCATTTGACGCAAATACTATTTACCATGCATATTGTTATCCATTTATAGCAAATTTCATACACCATGCATTTCAATACCTATCCGATGCAATTTCCACATGCCACATGTTTCAATGTTCATATAACGCAATTATCACACACCATGTGTTCCAATACCCATTTAGTACAATTTCCACACACCATGCATTTTACAGTTGCAATAGGCTATGCTCGTACGTCATACGTACCTTAAAATTCCGTAGTCCGAATCAAACTTTGCCTTGGTCCCGTTACCCGATTAATATGTGCTAACATACAAAATAACTCACAATTATTTATGAGCACACAACATATACCCAAGCATGAATCAAACCTCCAAATACATCATCAATGTACCCATATAAGCTCGCAAAAAAATTTGAGAATTTTTTTTTTAAAATTTCACTATTCATCCCTACCGATCGATCGGTAGAACCCAGATTTTTCATATTTCGCTACGGCATTCGACCGAATCGATCGGTAACTCCTACCGATCGATCGGTAGGAGTTACCGATCGATCGGTCGAATGCCGAAATCACCATTTTTAAGAGCTTGAAACCCCCACCAACCATACCCCAACTCCTCCCAACCCAAAACCACAACAAATCCGCACCCAAGGACCTCCCACAAGGGTGTTAAACTCAAATTAAACAAACCCAAAAGATTTTATGATTTTCACCAAAATCACCCAAACCAAATCAAACCCAAAACTCAACCAAATTCAACAAAATTACAATCAAATCAAAGCTACAAGAGAGGAGAAGGAGATTACCAGCTTTTCTTCAAGAAATCCGGCCCCTAAATCGTGTTCCCAACGATTTCCATTGAAGGGGAAAGAGGGGAAGGGTTTTGGGGATGGTTATCGCATGAGAGGGGAGAGAGGAGAGGAAATGGATTCCAAAATGACGGAATCCCGAGTCCATCTGGTATATATAGCAAAATGCCCCAAAATACCAATACCTCCACAAATACATCATGATTCATTAAAAATCATCTGTTTTCAAAAACTCTCTCTCCAACATCAAATCCCCATACCAGCCCCAACAAAAAGCATCCCGGACTCTAAGTCCCACCAAAAACCCAACACATAGGTTTTTCCACCAAAATGAGAATACAATCTCAACCTTTGGATCCAACGGTCCCAAATGCCCGATTTAACAACCTCGGGAGACCCAAAACCGCAATTAATTCCTAATTGCCACAATTAAAATCCATCAAGGATTATTACCACACCGGGATTAACGCCATTAATCCCCGGACATCACAATTATCCCCTACTAATAAACTTGCGTCCTCGAAATTGCACCGGTGTACTCCACGTAACACCAGGGCTACACAAACAAAACAAAGCCACAATCCCGATTCTGGACCACATTAGAATCGAATTATCAACTGCGAGAACACCAATCTCGCACTAAGCTCTAAAATAGAGCAAACGCCAAAACCAATACAAACCTGAAAGATAATAATATACCTCAATGTGAATTGTCCCAGAAGTCAGTCCACTACGACTGCAAATCAACTAAATCTCCCTTGGTTCTGACATATATATCTCTCCATGATATTCACCACTTGCCCACGATGCTTAACACGTATCGTTATGATAGGGACCACTAGTATACAACAGTATACTCACAGAAAATCCGATTTTTGCTTTCCAGTCCATCTCCTCCAAAGGAGTAGTTACACTACTTGCAACCCGGATCGGGTTACCCACGGTCACTGATCCACACAAAACACATCACCACAGAAGTCTAAAACAAGGTGTTCCAAGAAATCCCATCTTGGTCCAAAACACACTATCCAGACTCCACAAGGTCTCAAGTTCCACAGGGGACATGCAAGACAATAAATTGCATTCCTACACACGTGTCAACCATGACACTAAACAAACCCGAATCCCGACCATCCCTCATTTATCCTTGGATCCAACAATCCTAAAACCGGAAGGCTATCGAGTTATCCAACAAAAACTACCATGGTTCCAAAACACGGCGATCCTTCCTCAAGGAAAGTCAAACAACCCTCACGATCATTCTCAGAATGCATCGTGCCATCGAGATTACCGATCTCAAGGTTCCACAATCCCACAACGGAGATTCACCAGACCAAGCATACAAACTCGATGTTCAACAAGGAACAAAATAAAGTTGGCATTCGTATACACACACGGCATACAAGTCCATACACCAATACAACATGCATACTCAATGCAATAGACTCGGGTATCCCCAATCATACCCAAATCCCAAAACCACTGTCACACCTCGATTATTCTCACCCCACGGAGAATGATGGTTGACAAACCAAAACCAAAGGGTGTGATTTCAACATCAACACCACACGAACCCAAAACAACGAATCTCCCCAAAAGATTCAACCGATAGGCATATCAGTACCGCCTTTCTCTCAAGGGAAAAGTCATGAATCCATGATCCTCCAATCCTCGAACCACCGTTCGGAAGACCTGGGTATATTCATACCAAAACATATCCCGGAACCCAGAAGTACCCAACTGGTTAGAGTAGTGCATCAATACTACCATTACCCGATCCAAAATCCGTATACGCCATGTATACACATCCCAACGGTGCTCTGAACTAATGCCATAGTACTCCACAATCGAGCATCTCCTCGGAGACGTCTCCTCAAACGTCTCACCGAGGTAAGAATCCATTACCCGGTCCAACACCAGTAATGCTTACTACGGCTGATTTACAATCAATCCACGACCGATGCAAGCTGTCTCCAAGACAGTACAATCCAAAACTCTCCAAGAGACAAAATCAATATAGTAGTGTCACTCCACTAACTATATCTCACAAACCATTGAGACTCCCATTGCATGCCATATGCAAGGATGCTCAACTAGAGCTAACAACGACTTGTTGACACTCACGTTGGTAATATCAACAAACTTGAGCTGTCCCAGTACAAGTCCCTCAAAACAATGGCGTATAAACGTCCCCGTGAGGTATTCCCTACCTCAAACACCATGCCACATAGAGACTACAAGAGTCTACCATAACCCTCATCGTATCACCATACGATTCACCAAACTCGAATCCAACGAGCATTATAATGGCTAACACAAGCACGCTAAAGTACTGCAACAATACCTGGCTAGCGATTCGCTGGCCCCATAGGCTCATACCAACCTATCAACGTGACACACGTTCCATCCCGGTATACCATACCGCACAAACCATTAGAGTTGTGGGTCATCGCCCAACATATCTCTATAACACCAAAGCACAATGGACAACCCAACGTCCATGCTTAATTACCATGCAATCCTAATCCATTAGGACTTATTCCACACCTCCAGGGTGGGTGTAACCATGCTTACTCCTCAACAGAATAACAAGCGAGTAGTTTCCTCAATGACTACTCTTACCACCAATCACTTGGCCTTAGCCAACCCTGCGAGCATACCCAAGGGTATCATTGCTCGACAAATATTTACTCCCATAACATGATGCGGTACACTCACCGGTACAATGCATCCAATGCTCCATCGAGCAAGCCTGCTCGGAAAAGGTCTCGTCAACTAGTGACTCAGACTCTACCATGTGCTCACCATCGGCACTCAAACCATACAACCAAATACATAAACATGAATGCATTAATCACCAAAATGATGCCACGCGTCCACATAGACGTCCCAAATAACATCGTCAAACATATGACGGTACCTGTCGATACACGACACTCATAATCTCATCGTAAAACACATGACGGTATAAAACAACACATAGTATTCACAATAATGATAACAAAAGTAATATGCCATACCTCATCGCTATCAAGATAGCGGAATACCTGTATCCATCGTCCACCAGCGGTACACAAGCAGCACCCATCGCTCGTAGGCGGAATAATCCAGTGCTACGCACATAGCGGTATAACCCATCGCTATAGAATCAGCGTCATGATCCCTCGCCATAGAGTCAGCGGCATAAAACATCGCTTTAGATATCCGGCGGTATGAACCATCGCCATAGATGTAGCAGAATGTACCATCGCTATATGATACCTGGCGGCATGAACCATCAATAGAATACCCGGCGGCATGAACCATCGCCAATAAAATACCCGGCGGCATGAACCATCGCCAATAGAATACCCGGCGGCATGAACCATCGCCAATAAAATACCCGGCGGCATGAACCATCGTCAATAGAATACCTGGCGGCATGAACCATCGCCAATAAAATACCCGGCGGCATGAACCATCGCCAATAAAATACCCGGCGGCATGAACCATCGCCAATAAAATACCCGGCGGAATAATCGTGGACTCAAGAAGTACTCACACTCATGTAGTACTTTGTTCCCGATCATCGCTACGTCATGACAGCGGCATCATCGCTTCGACATGATAGCGGCATGTATCATCGCTTCGACACGACTGCGACATCATCGCTTCGACATGACGGTGGTACCATCGCTTCGATGTGACAGCGGCATTTACCATCGCTCCGACACGACAGCGGCATTTACCATCGTTCCGGCATGACAGCGGAAATACCCCTTGCTTCGACATATTAGCGGCATAATATCCCTCGCAATAGTAATATGACAGCGGCATTATCCTTCGCTTCGACATGTTTGCGGCAAATATTCTTCATCGCTATAATATGACGGCGGCAAGTATTCACATCGCTACGCCATGCATGCAACCGTAATGCATATCCCGTGTTCCAATAATTGTTTCGGCACGACAGCGGTATCATCGCTTCGACGTGACATCGGCATTTACCATCGCTTCGACATGACAGCGGCATCATCGCTTCGACATGCATGAAACCGTAATGCATAACCCGTATTCCCATAAACATCGCCATGAGTGTATTTTAATGCACCTCGCTCCAACATTTAGCGGCAAAGTATTAGAATCATCACTCTGATGTATATCTATGCAACCGTAATGCATAGTCCATGTCTCATAAGACCCTGCAACCACCATGGTTAGCAATAACATATTCCAATTATGAACACATATCATAAACGCACATAAGCAATATAGTTGTGCCTCGCAACACTAACTACCATCATGCATAAGTATGGGCATCACATTCCCATTATCATTTTCCTAGGCCCTCAACAGCCCCAAAGAGCTAACCACTGCTCTGATACCACTAATGTAAGGACCCCCGTGCCCTTAACCCGTTATTAGTGTATTAATCCATACCATTAGTGCATATAATCATAAAATCATGGGGAAAAGCCATGTGCAAGTGCTACACCATATTAGTGATCCATAAAATTTCTTGCATTCAACTCACATAATATGCAAATCCCCCAACCAAGATTACATATATGACATGCACCCTCATAATACACTAACATGCTCTTAGTTCATTTATCAATTCCACATTTAACTGCACGCAACCCATAAATGAACAGAGAAAAGCCGTAGCCCATTTATACATTCCATATACACGTAAAATGTACTCAGATAAGAGCACCCAATGAATAAGCGTGTATCTGATGTATAAAACACTCTACCGGATACCGTTACTGGTACTTCAATCCTGGAAGCACCTCCCAAGCACAGTTCGATCTCAACACTGGATCTATGTACTTATTCAACCAGCTCTAGTATCTCGATCCTGGAAGTACCTCTATCATCAGCCCGAGCTCAACTCCAAAGCTACTGCCACTGCACCTGTGTTACCTGCCCCAACAGAGACAGCCCCCACACGGGGTGAGCATACCAATACCACCAAGCCAATAAGCATAACATTGCAATTCAAATACAGAATGTAAATGCTATAATTTAAATGATACTCCCTGGATGGTAACACCCTCATCCGGGATCCCCTGTATTGTCCCTGTTCTCAAAATAACCAAACTCATCAAATTCCCAAAACCAGTTAATCGTCACATAGATTAACTAATACCGTTCTATTATGCCAGTTCCATGATCAATATGGTAAAAACATAATGTAAAAGACCATTGATATCACATATATCTAACCAATAATTCCATATTCCCGTTTCATTGCTCGCTCCACAATGGCGGCATACTAAACCTCGCGCACGCTCAACAATAGCGGCATCATAACCGATGGTCGCTCAACGGCGATCGCATCCCAAATCATTGCTCGCTCAATAGCGGCACCGTATGGTTCCCAATGTATAACCATTTGACGCAAATACTATTTACCATGCATATTGTTATCCATTTATAGCAAATTTCATACACCATGCATTTCAATACCTATCCGATGCAATTTCCACATGCCACATGTTTCGATGTTCATATAACGCAATTATCACACACCATGTGTTCCAATACCCATTTAGTACAATTTCCACACACCATGCATTTTACAGTTGCAATACTAAAATAGGCTATGCTCGTACGTCATACGTACCTTAAAATTCCGTAGTCCGAATCAAACTTTGCCTTGGTCCCGTTACCTGATTAATATGTGCTAACATACAAAATAACTCACAATTATTTATGAGCACACAACATATACCCAAGCATGAATCAAACCTCCAAATATATCATCAATGTACCCATATAAGCTCCCAAAAAAAATTGAGAATTTTTTTTTTTTAAATTTAACTATTCATCCCTACCGATCGATCGGTAGCTTCTACCGATCGATCGGTCGAATGCTCTCCTACCGATCGATCGGTAGAACCCTGAAACACGAAAATCACCATTTTTAAGAGCTTGAAACCCCCACCAACCATACCCCAACTCCTCCCAACCCAAAACCACAACAAATCCGCACCCAAGGACCTCCCACAAGGGTGTTAAACTCAAATTAAACAAACCCAAAAGATTTTATGATTTTCACCAAAATCACCCAAACCAAATCAAACCCAAAACTCAACCAAATTCAACAAAATTACAATCAAATCAAAGCTACAAGAGAGGAGAAGGAGATTACCAGCTTTTCTTCAAGAAATCCGGCCCCTAAATCGTGTTCCCAACGATTTCCATTGAAGGGGAAAGAGGGGAAGGGTTTTGGGGATGGTTATCGCATGAGAGGGGAGAGAGGAGAGGAAATGGATTCCAAAATGACGGAATCCCGAGTCCATCTGGTATATATAGCAAAATGCCCCAAAATACCAATACCTCCACAAATACATCATGATTCATTAAAAATCATCTGTTTTCAAAACTCTCTCTCCAACATCAAATCCCCATACCAGCCCCAACAAAAAGCATCCCGGACTCTAAGTCCCACCAAAAACCCAACACATAGGTTTTTCCACCAAAATGAGAATACAATCTCAACCTTTGGATCCAACGGTCCCAAATGCCCGATTTAACAACCTCGGGAGACCCAAAACCGCAATTAATTCCTAATTGCCACAATTAAAATCCATCAAGGATTATTACCACACCGGGATTAACGTCATTAATCCCCGGACATCACAATTCACCATTTCAAAAATCTACCCCTCTGGTGCAATTGAAGTTACCGCTCCCAGCAGGGGAACATTTACAGTAAATGGGCAGCGCTTAAAGCCTTATCACATGAGCAATGAAGTCCAAACAGTTACCTCTATAGTTTATCTTGACAGCTGAGAAAGAGGAGATGACAGTCCAGCTTGAGACTATAAATCAAGAACTCTTTCTTATTCCCTTTGTTTCTTTTTCTTTTTCTTTTTCTTTAGTTTAGTTTAATTGATTTTGTTATTTTGTCTCTTTTGTTCTTAGCATGAATCCGTGTGTGCTGAGCATCACTACCCAGTCCCCCTCCGGAGCATGATGAGGACGACGATCAGTGACGATCGTCGTAATGGTATGTGTTTTGCCTTTACGCTTATTTGTCTTGTACATTGAGGGCAATGCACATATTAAGTTTGGCGGGGTTTCGTTTATATTTGTTTATATTTGTAGCTTTTGCATTTGTGCTACTTGTCTTGTTTCTTTTCTTGCATGACTGTACGTTTATGAGACTAATTCGTCCTTGAGCACTATCAACAAAATTTTTTTTTTAGAAAATGAGTCAATACTTGAGAAATGATGAGTTGGATTTGCAACGGTAATACATGATGAAATTAATCCCCATCTAGATAGGAGTCATGAAATGTTTTAACTTGTTTGTATATATCCTTTGTTGAGCTTATGTCAAAATTGAGGAATAATTTGAGCACGTTTTGAGTCATGATTGAGTGAAGTATGTATTGAATAAAGTGAACACTTGTGTTAACTATGATTAGTCTTGAGCATCTTAGAAAAATCTACAATTTAGTTGAAAGCACTTTGAGGCGAAATTTTATAATTAGGAACTTGACTTGGAGATGATTTAGGCGATCTTTGGACCGTTTGTGCCTTTCAAGCTTACCTTGTGTACATCATTCCTTAGTGTCCCCACTTGAGCCTTATTGAAAAAATAATGGTATATGCATTGCATATAATTAGACCCTCATTCGACATTTTTTGGCTAACTCATTATACCTACCTTGGATTGAGCCTAAATGAAAAATTTTATCCGTCCCCAAGAGAGTATAATGAATCTCATTCATTGCACTGAATTGTTATATGTAGAGGAGTTCATTGTGACAAACAAAATGAACAAAAGAATGAGCAATAAGAAAAGATGTAGAGAAAAGCCTTGAAAAAAAAATGAAAACATTCAAATAAGACCCAAAGTGGCCAAGGCTAGAAAAAAATTGAAGAGAAGCTCAATATTGTGCGAACAAGTTTGAACTGATTCTTTTATACTCTCTTCTTTGCATTCATCCTACATTTTCTTTGGAGCCGACACCAAAAGGTCTAACGCTATAAGCTTTTAAAGACCTTCTGATCCAAGTCTAGGGAATAATTACATTAGTGGAGAAGTGCTGGATAGTAGATTTGTAGAGTATTTTAAAGTAATCTTGACTTTGAGTTTTTATGGCACAGTTTGATCTTAAAAGATATGTATATAACTCATGTTTGACAATAGCACACACGCACGTTCCGATGTTGCGATGTATTGTTTAGCTTAGGAGAAAATGCTTCCTGTTGAACTTTGAATGACTCTTATTGACGTGTAAGTAGGATTGCTGAGCTTTTACGTTGAGTTGTAAAGATGATTCATTCAAAGTATTAAGTTTGACTCTACTTTTTGAGCTTATTGCTTGCTCGAGGATGATCAAGTCCAAGTTTGGGGGAGTTGATAGGCTTAGATTTTAAGTGTTTTTAGCTGTAATTTCTTTCCGTTTTTTGTACTTTCTCTGGATGAAATTACGCTTTTTGGTGTTTATTTGCTTGTTTCAGGAAAAGAGGTTGGAAATGGTAGAATTGAGCTAAACTGAAGAAAACGGGTGAAATCGAGGCGAAAAAGAGAAAAAAAATGAAGAAATATGATTTTTCAGAATTTCGATCGGTCGAGGTTATTTGTCGATCGATCGATCCAGGCAGAAACTTCAGCAAAAAATTTATCGAAGGATCGATCGATCGGAATGAACATCTCGATCGATCGATCGAGGCAGAAAGTTTTAAAGGCTGAAGTGAACAGTGCGCCGATCGATCGAATAATATTTTCGATCGATCGCTACGCGATTTTCTGAAAATCTTATTTTCCAAATTTAACGTGATTCTCGGTGGTTTAAATGAGGGATCTCTTCCATATCATTATATATCAGATTAGAGAGGGTTGAGAGCCGATTTTCATCACCCAAGAACCCCCGCAACCAAGAAGAATCCGGGCTCCATTCTTTTATCATTTAGGCTCAAATTAGGGACTAGAGATTGATATAAACATGGTAAGCTTGAAAGGCTCAAACGGTCCAAAGATCGCCTAAATCATTTCCAAGTCTAGTTCATAACTAGCTGTGTGGCCACCTGAGATGGTTCTACACATTCACACAAACCAATATTAGGAGCCAATTATAGCCCAATATCAAAAATTCCACAAAAATATCCAAAAACACATTTTTTTGTATCTCGCGATCGATCGCCGCCAGGGCCCGATCGATCGCGAGATCATTCTGCCCGCTGCTGAATTTTTCATCCTTCGGTGATCGATCGCCACATTTGGCGCGATCGATCGCCAGCCTCACCATCGATCGTCCAAAAGTGGCGATCGATCGTCAACCGCTACTGGAGCGTACTGTTGGCTCGCGATCGATCGCCAGAAACGGGCGATCGATCACCGATCCCTGCACATCGAAATCACCATTTTTTAACACCATTTTCTTCCCAAACCACACCAACACTCATACCTTCAACCCAACAACATAAAAACATAATAAACCTTCAAAATACACCTTTAAACAACCCAAAAATCCAACACCCAACCAAAACAATACAAACCAAAAACAAACCCATTTCCAAATCAACCAAAACCATTTCAAACCCAAACCAAACACTATAAAAACAACAAGGAGGTATCCATACCTTTTGAGGACTCCAAATCTTACAATAAAACCCACAAACCAAGCTTTTCAAGGATTTCTCCTCCACTTTAGTGACAAAATCGAAAATGGAAGGAAATAGGGTTTGGAGGAGTGATTTGGGGGAATTGGTAAAGTGATGGGGAAAGGTGGGGTAGTGGGGTTAAAAAGGGTAATTAAAATTGTACCCCAACAATTAACATGGTGTATAAAATACCCCAACATGATATTTTATAAGCATTTTATTTATAAGCATTTTACCAAAATGCACCAAAACTCCAATTAAATCCATGCTTGACCAAATAATTATCAACCATCATAATTAAACCATAATAATACCCAATATCCCAACATGCATAACATGCACCCTGAAACGCTCTACCGGGTCACGCCTACCATGTGACTAAGCATTTACCAAGATAATTAATTCCAACACATAATTTAATTATCACCATAAATAATCACATAAACATAATTAATGCCCAAATTGCAATTAATTATTTCGGGGATATCACAGCTCTGATACCACTAATGTCAGGACCCTGTTACCTTACGTGCGGATTAAAGGCATAAGAAGAGCTAAACATACATCTAACAGAGTATAAAGTTCGTGTTGATGCTCCGAGCTATTAGGATTACAGTGCCAAAATAAAATTTCAAAAATGATTAATTACATTCCCACTAATGAATGCTAATCCTATAGTTTTACACTACTCCTAGAGTAGAGACTATACGAAAGAATCCCGTCATCCTATACCAATAGCGCTCCTCACAAGCTCACTGCATAAACCCAGTCCACAGCACTTCATGCCAAAAAGTACCTACAGGAACAACCACAAAACCATGAGCATGTAACAAACCATATTCACAATAATATGATTGTAATATAGAAATGCATAAACTGTAAATATGAATCACTTCCTGTACTTAATATATTTAAATGCTCCATTTGGTTGTCCCTATACCACAATCATAATCAATAGATTGTAATACCAATAATGTATGTCATGACATGCATCCATTCCATGATTTCCAATGGCCATTTCCAATCTTATTATATCAGTGGCAAAATACCCCTCACGTTTACATGACAACGGCATTAATACAGCTCGCTTCGACATATTAGCGGCGTTATATCCCTCGCAATAGTCATATGACAGCGGAATTATCCTTCGCTTCGACATATTTGCGGCAAATATTCTTCATCGCTATAATATGACAGCGGCAAGTATTCTATCATCGCTTCGACATGAAGGTGGCAAGTATTCTTCATCAATGGAATATAACCTCGACTCATAATCATATGCACCAATGCATTCCATGTATGTATGCAACCATAATGCATCACCAATCCATGTATGCAACCACAATGCATAATCAAACTCATGTATGCAACCATAATGCATAACCAATGTATGTATGCAACCATAATGCATAGCCCAAATCTAATACGTAAAATATGTTTTACCGTCCGATACCGGTACGTCTCACTACGTACCTTTGTTCCAAAAGTGGAGAAGTCGTAGAACTTTATCTCCTTTGTTGTGTTGCCACTTGGGATGGTTCTACACATTCACACAAAGCAATATAAGAAGCCAATAATAGTCCGATACCAAAAATCCCACAAAAATAACCAAAAACACATAATTTGGCTTCTCGCGATCGATCGCCAATGGGCCCCGATCGTTCGCGAGATGCTACTGCCTCAACGCCCAAAATTTACCATTCCACGATCGATCGCTTAAAACATGCCGATTGATCGCGGACTTCGCGGATCGATCACGCAAACTCGCGATCAATCGCGGAAAGTCTCTGCCGCGCACCCTGATGCTCGCGATCGATCGTGGAAATGCACTGATCGATCGCGGATACCTGTAAACGCGAAAATCGCCATTTTCAACACACTTCATCCCCTCCAAACCATTTTCCTTCAAACAACAACCAACCAACATCATCAAAAACACCAATATTACTCTAAAACAACCATCAACAACAACATAATCAAAATCCCAACCAAAAACAAAACCAAACCCTTTTGAAATCCCTAATACAAACCCATTTCAAACCCAAAACATTATAAACCAAACAAGGAGGAATTCGTACCACTTTTAGGCTTCAAATCTCACCAAGAAATCAAGCAACCAAGATTTTTGGAAATCCCTCTCCTTTCTCTTCTCCTCTTGTCGATGAGATGGGTTTTGGGGATATCACATCAAAGGAATCTTTGCACGAGATCCTGTCCATAGAAAATCCACTAGTTTCCATATTTAATCTGTTTTCTGACAACAATCTACAACAGTTTGATATCTACTCAACACATCAATACCCAGAATACAATCAAAATCAGTCATATCTAGCACAATCAAATCTGCATGTATTCCATTTTCATCAAACTGAATAGAACAATCATATACAATCAGATCAGCCAAAACAGTCTTCCCATGGGTGTCGAGACAGATAGAAGCGTCAACAGTGGAGACGAGCATATATGATACCGTTCAATAAATTTCTTTGCAATAAACGAATGTGATGCACCAGTATAATTAACAAGAAAACAGGATAAGTAAATAAATGACACTTACCCACTATCACATCATCAAGAACTGCCTCTGCTTGCTTCTTATTCAGTGCATACACCTGAACGTGGGGCGACCCTGCTCTTTGTCCCCAAACTATACGAGGTATATAATGCGGTCTCTGCTGCACTGTACTTCTGACACATTACCTCTATTATGTTGTCCTCCAGCCTGAGTACAGTCCCTCATAATATGTCATGTCCTACCACATCCAAAATAAACTGGACCATATGTATGTGGGAAATCTCTCCTATAATGTGGCCCTCCACAATTATAACATCTCAATCCCCTACTAATGCTTCCTGTCCCTTAATGAATCGTTAACCACCCCTTCGATTATCAAATCTTCTACCACTGAATCTCGAGGATGATGCGCCTCCTCGTGATGGTTTAAATTGTCCTCCTCTAGGCCTCATGTTGTCCAATGTAGGTTTCTGAACTTGCCCTACATCTTTATATGCACCAATGCATCGGCCATCTCTGCCCTGGTCAGTGCTTCTTCAAAAGATGTAGGATTATTAGAAATAACCTGATCAAATAACTCAGACCATAATCCTTTCACAATCTGATCTTGGCCTTGATGTTTGCAGCTATATGTGGTACATATCGTAATAAAGATGAGTACTGCAAGGCATAATCAGCTACCTTCATATTACCTTGTTGTAGACTTGCAAAGTCATCTTCCGTCATCAGTCTAGCAGCCACCGAGAAATAATGATCTAGGAATCGGCTTCCCAATCCACAACCTGTCCTTGAGCTCTCAATTCAATCATTGTCGCCTTTCACCACATCATTGCTTTCTTTGCCAACTGAAACTCAGCCAAACGTAACCAGACTGACTTTGCACACGACGCTGACACAAATATCTGTTCAATACGCTCTAACCATTCCTCAGCTTGTTCACCAGATTTAGTACCCTCAAATCTAGGTGGTTGGTAACTAAGAAACTGAGTCAGTGTCAACTCCCCAAGTAACAATACCTATTCTACTGGCCCTTGGCCAACTGGTGGTGGTGGTACAGGCATCAAACTAGCACCAGCGTTCACACTCATAGCATCTCCAACTTCGTCTTGAAGATTCACAGGTATTCTGGCTGCCATACTGCACTACACGGGTTAACAATAATACCAAAACATTAAAACCAAACAACACATGATTCCTTACCCTCTTTTTGCTCCAACTTTTAGCAAGATCAAGCAACAAAAATCTCAAGTTTCATCCTCCTACTTCCTGCTAGATGGTGGACGATTTTGGGGGAATTTGGGGAGAGATTTTTGAGTAATGAGGGTCGAGTGATGGGAGAGTCAAAAATGAGGTATGGGGGGCATGGGTTGCAGATATGTATGGGTTGTTGTGGTGGTAGTTGTATAATAGAGTTTATTTTGTGTTCCGGTATTTAGCATGATGTATTAAAATACCCCCACTTGATATTTTATAGCATTTACTCAAATAAAATGCATCAAAATTCCAATTAAACATGCTTTACCAAAAACAATTAACACCCACCCCAAATAAACCATGCCATAACTCAATTTCCCAACATGCGTCACATGCACCCTGAAATGCATTACCAAGTCACGCCCACCGCATGACTAAGCATTTCACATAATTATTAATTCAACACCCATAAATTAATACCATAACTATCATATAAACATAATTCATGCTCAAATGCACATAATCATTTCGGGGATATCACAATTTATCAACTTCAAATGTAACTAGTAGCAAAATTGTAAAGGTTTAATACCAATTTCAAGGGTAACTAGTACAAAAATTATATACTTCTAATACAAATTTTAAGTGTAACTAGTACCAAAATTACATAGGTTTTAATACAAATTTCATGTGCAACTAGTACAAAAAAAATGTTGATTTAATATCAATTTGAAGTGTAATTTGTATAAAAATTGTATATGCTTAATATTAATTTCTTGTGTAACTAATACCAAAATTATATAGGTCTAATACCAATTTCAAGTTTAACTAGTAACGATATTATATAAGTTTACTACCTAGTTCAAGTGTAACTTATACCAAAATTATATATGTTTAATATCAATTTCATGTGTAACTCTTACAAAAAATGTATACATTTAATACTAATTTGAAGTTTAATTTGTACCAAAATTATATAGGTTTAATACCAATTTTATGTGTAACTAGTACCAAAATTATATAGGTTTAATACGAATTTGAAGTGTAATATGCACCAAAATTGTATAGGTTTAATACCAAAGTATAGTTAGTACCAAACTTATATAGCTTTAAAACCAATTTCATGTGCAACTAGTATCAAAATTGTTTAGGTTTAATATCAATTTGAATTGTAACCAGTATCAAAACTGTATAAGTTTAATATAAACTTTTAATGGAATTAATACCAAAATATTTTGAGTTTAATATCAATTTTAAACTCAAATAATAACAAGAACTTTTAGTTTAATACCAATTTTAAACCGAACTAATATTAAAATATTAGCCACACCTTGACCTTGGAGGCTGCAATCCTTCTGTGAAAACAATATTTTAGAAAAGCAATATCATCGAATCATCTACCTAATATAGGGTTCAAACTTCAGAATGAATAATCAAGTTACCAAATCATGAATCATGAAACTATAGAATTCAACAATCATATTAAAATATAATAGGAGCCCAAAATTTGTCAAACAATACAGTCCCTCCTGAAAACTTGACGACATGTTAACATCTCTATGAACTTTAGTTTACTGAGAAAGAGCGGAAAACTTTGAAACAGAAGAGAGCTATTGATTGTCCTTCGATTTCTTTTGCAAAAAAAGTGAAATCAATTTCATCTGTTGAGCGGATTGATCTTGAATTATAAGTAGTTCTCCCTCTGGTATGAAGTTAAGAAACGGGGAAGGAGGAAAACTTATAGCCAAAGAGGATAATTTGGGTTTTTCAATTTAAATAACGGGTATGTTGGTATTTTTCTATGGGTTGGGGAGCTTAAACAAATAAAAACTTTATATTAGGGAGTGTCGACAAAGAATCCCTAACATAAGTATTGAAATACAAAAAAGTTAAGATCAGACCGACCCGAATCGGCGTGGACCCTATGGAAACTATGCTATCCTCGATGATAATGTTGAAGCACCCGGTTCGATAGTTCCCTATATTCTATATTGTATTGAGTATCCTGTATGTGCTCCTGTTGCCGAAAGCCTATTTAGAAAGGTTTTATATAAAATAAAATGGATGTACTTGCACCAACATATGATTTTCTTTTAGTCTTTTTGGGATCGGGTCTTATATAAATTATTTTAAATGATTTTACCCAATATTTTTAGGAAATTCTAAAAGATGTCCGAATAATATATAGACAGAACCAGCCAATTTACAAACCATACCCCACTCTGTTTGTCTTCATCCACTTTTCCTTTTCGGGTTTTCCTGGCTAACTAAACCATAATTTGGATGCATTAAATTCAAACTCAACAGGACACGAACGTTATTGAATTCGATTTTTTCCCTCATGTAAAAAATCGAGAAGGGTCCTGATTTTTGGTTGAAAACAAAATTTTCCCAGCAAAATCTAATTGAATTCCGGCTTAATCGGCAGGTAGGTAAAGTTGTACATAAATGGCGTATTCAAAGGTGATGGCTTCGAGTTCACCGCCCAATCCGGATCTTCCAGCTCAGACCTCGTACCCCGCTTTACTTTCTGCTGCAACTCTTCAATCGGATTACAGTCGGGTATTCGGGTCCATGAATATGGAGGATATACTGAACAATATCTACTCTGATTCTGATTCTTTTGCGCCGGAGAACAACTCCGGTGAGGTTTTGAAGAATGGGAGTCAGACGGTGGATGAGGTGTGGAGGGATATTGTGAGTGGTGGCACCGCCGGGGGTGGAGAGCCAGCGATGACGCTGGAGGTTTTTCTGGCGAAGGCGGGGGTGGTGAATGAGGAGGATGTTGGGGTCTCGGAGGAGGTGAAGATGGCTCCGGCTCCGCCGCGGCAGCCGGCGGCGGATATGGTGAGTTCTGCAACAGCGGTGCCGCAGCTTCAGTTTGGTTCGGTTGTGTGCGTGCAGAATGGGATGGGTACTGGAGGATTTGGGATGGAGTTTGGGAATGGGGTGGCGGCGGCGAGCGTCGGTGGCAGAGGGAAAAGGAGAGCGACGGTGGAGGAGACGCCGCTGGACAAGGCCACTCAGCAGAAGCAGAGGAGAATGATCAAGAATAGGGAGTCTGCCGCCAGGTCCAGGGAGAGGAAACAGGTTTCTCTATATCTTATATTCTTATTGAATTTGTTTTTGATTCTCTAATTTCTTCTTTATAATCGAAACAAGTTTAAATATTTTGTTTACTTTGATGCAAGGCTTATACTGTGGAGTTGGAGTCGCAGGTGGCAAAACTAGAGGATGAAAATGCAATGCTTTTGAAAGAAGAGGTATAAGTGAATCAGATTTCAGCCATTTTACCTTTTGAATTATGTTGCTTTAAATTATTATGTGCTATTGTGATAATTCCGGGTGTAAACTTAGTTCAAACACAGGAGTCTGGTTAATTCTTGACATATTGGTATGTGAACGACTTGAACCGATTGCGTTTAGCAACTGCACTAAGTCTATTTGTTATACTTTTTAGAAAATGCCTTATCGAATTATAAAAAGCTACACGAAGAAATCAAATCTTATTTGTAGTTGTTATACTAAGTGTTGTGTATTTCTAATCTACATCCGTTCTATCTCAAAATTAAACAATAAGTTATTATGCACAAACAAATTTAAACAATTCAAATAATAAATTAAAACATATAATGGGGTTCAATTATAACAAACACGTGCGCACAACATAAATATAGTTTCGGACCTAATGTGGCCTTAGTCTAAAAGGAGTCTACTCCATGAATATGAAATTAAACAATAAAGTGTTATTCAAAAACAACGTAAAATTCATAAAGTAAAAGAAATCTCAACAATCAGGCATTGAATCAATCTCTCACTAAAGTTCTTGCTGCAGACCTTCATTGAGTGCATGAAACTCCCCCCAGATCAAACTCTAGCTATCACCTTCAATTTTCAACAAAAATCACCCAAAAATAATATTTCCCATCTTATTTATACTACTTTTGGAAAATCCGATTTTATGGCCTCCAAAAATCCGTAAAAATGAGACTTGGAAGAGTAGGATTCTAATCCATAATTTACAATTTTTTTCTCCACGGACCCATGTATTATTCGTGACAGCCGTGATTCTTTTGTAGTTTACATGCTAGGGTCCGCATTCGTATTCCTAATTCTTCAACATTTTGCATATACATGGGACGACCGGTGGATCTTCCACACGTCTGTGTCTTGTTGTAGAGCAGAATGAAGAGAATAGCAAAATGTTTTGAACTAAGAAATCTGAACAATGTTTGAAATGAATCTCATTACAAAAATAACCGGGAACATGTTTATCAACTAAAACACAAACACGATTCTGTTTTCCTAATACTCCGCTTAAGATGAGGTGTGTATATTATGCACACCCATCTTAGGTAGTAAAATTCGAAACCTGTAGGAACGTAAAGCTTTAGTAAACAGACCCGCAAGTTGATTGTTTGAAGATACATGCAAAAGTTTGATGACTCTGGTTTGTAACTTCTCCCGAACAAGGTGACAATCAAGCTCTATATGCTTAGTGCGCTCATGAAAAACAGCATTAGAAGCTATGTGAATCGCGGCCTGACTATCGCAATATATAGTAGCAGGTTTATCAATACAGACATGCAAGTCCTTCAGGAGGGATAAAATCCATACAACTTCACAAGTCGCATTTGCCATTGCCCTATACTCAGCCTCGGCAGAAGCTCGAGATATTGTGTTGCTTCTTCGATTTCCATGACACCATAGAAGAACCAATGAACACACAGAATCCACTAATAGATCGTCGAGTATCAACACAAGATGCCCAATCAGAATCTGAAAAGAAATTCAACTTGAGTTCCGAAGAAGAAGCATAAAAAATGCCTTGTCCAACTGTCCCTTTTATATACTGAAGCACTGAATGTTCAGCTTCCAAATGCTTAGTACGTGGAGCAGAGACATATTGGCTCAATTTGTTGACAGCATAAGACAAGTATGGGCTTGTCACAGTAAGGTAGAATATTCTACTAATCAGTCTGCGATACATAGATGAATCTGGTAATAACTCACCCTCTTCTTGACTAAACTTCAAATTAGCGTCCATGGGAGTTGAGCGAGGCTTACATCCAATGAAACGTATATCAGTGAGCAACTGTATCGCGTAATGACGTTGACGTAAGGAGATTCCTTGCGAAGACCTGGCTACTTCGATTTCAAAGAAATATTTCAAGTTGCCTAGATCCTTCAATGCAAATTTGTTGTTAAGAAAAGATTTAAGTTCTTTTGCCTCTCCAGCCTCATTAGTAACCAAAACGATGTCATCCACGTATACTAATATGGCAAGAAAAACAGATCCTCGCATGCGATCAAACAATGAATTATCTGCCTGAGATTGAACAAAACCAATGTTCAACAATGTAGAGGAAAATTTCAAAAACCACTGTTTGGACGCCTGTTTGAGTCCATATAAGGACTTGTGTAATCTACAAACCGCATTGTTTGGTAATGTCTCCCCCTTCTTGCCATACCCTGGGGGGCAAAGACATATAAACTTCTTCAAATAATTCACCATGCAAAAACGCATTGTTCACATCAAGTTGCATCAAAGTCCAGTTATGAATCGCGCTTAACGCCAATAACGGATACTAATTTGGCAACGGGAGAGAAAGTATCCAAATAATCAACACCCTCTTGTTGTGTATAACATTTGGCAACTAAGCAGACTTTATAAGACGTAAAGTCCCATCAGCCAAAAACTTAGCCTTGTACAGCCATTTACAACCAACCGGAGCCTTTCCTTGTGGCAAAGAAACTACACTTCATGTGCCATTTCTTTCCAAGGCTTTTAACTCTTCATTCATGGCTTGTAGCCACTCAGGAATTGCAGCGGCTTAAGAATAGAGTTGTGGCTCAAAGACAGATGAATGTTAGAGACAAATTTTCTATAGGAATTAGACAATCAATTGGTACTCAAAACAGAAGATAAGGGATGGGCCGTGGAGCATTTTGCGAAGGAATTGACAGTATAACACTGATAATCATGCAAGTATGAAGGCTTAGAATGCATTCGTTGAGGCCAATTTGTGTCTGACAGAAGAGGTGTTGTCCACACTTGGAACAGAGTCAAAGTGAGTGGGCAAGCAACTTGCATGAAAAATGTCATCAGTGTGCAAATGCATATGATAATCGTTAAAAGGGAAAACATCTTCATGGAATATTATGTATCTGGAAATGAATGTCTCATTAGTGTCAAGGTTCAACAATTTATAACCTTTGTAACCCGATGGATAACCAAGAAAAACACACCTTACGGCTCGTGGGGAAAACTTGTGACGTTGAGAAAGAAGTGTGCTACCATAACAAAGACACCCAAATATTTTTAGATGAGTGTATGTAGGATGTTTATGGAACAAGGATTCAAAAGGAGTTTTATGAGAGAGCACAGACGAAGGTGTCCTGCTGATGAGATATATGGCAGTATAAATGCAATCACACCAATATTCTAATGGAATGTTGGACTGGAACAAGAGTGCTCGTGCCACATTAAGAATATGTTGGTGTTTACGTTCAACAGCATAATTTTGCTCAGGTCGTTCCGCAAATGATCGATGATGAATGATACCTAATGACTGGAATAGATAAGTGAAATTCAACTCCGGTGCATTGTCAGATCTAACTATCTTGATGCATTTGCCAAATTTAGTTCGAATCATGGCACAAAAAGATGGGAAGATCTCAGTAACTTCAAATTTAGTTTTCAAGAAATATACCCAAGTGTATCGTGTATGATCATCCACAATTTTTAGAAAATAATGATACCCTTCGACACTTATATGAGAAAAAGGACCCCACACATCTATACGAATTAAGTATTCGAAATAAACGACAAACGTTTTTGTTTGGATATATGACAAATGGAACAATGAGAATCATTATTGACAGTAGGTACGAAATGTAATTTATTTTTTATTACAGAGAGTTTTGTGGAAGAAGGATGCCCCAATCTAAAATGCCATAAATTTATCTTAGAGAAGGAAGCATTACAGGATACTAAGGACCGGTTAATTGGACCTTGAAGAATGTATAGATTTCCAACTCTCTTGCCCATCCCAATCATCTTCTTCGAGTCTAGGACCTGGATTGAACATTCATTAGTCAAAAAAGTAACTAGACACAAAGTTTGTTGAGTGAGAGAGCTAATGGAAAGGAGATTGAAATGAAACTGAGAAAGGCTTATAAGAATGAAAAGAAGATAATGTACAACATATGTGGTGTGTAGCACATGTGTCCAAAATCCAAGAAGTGCTTGAAACGGAATTAGAATTTAAAGTAGCAGAGAAGGTACCATGGAAACATGAAACAATAGGCTCTTCTTGATGCAGCTCCCGAGAAGCTCCAGAACCATGAGGAAGTTGTGAGTTTAGGAAAGCAATAAGTTGTTGACATTGTTGTGTAGTTAAGTTGTTTCCCACACTTGTATGAGAATCGCCAACTCCAACACTTTGACAGGCAGCTGCCTTTCCTTGACTCCGTGGACTTTGTTGTTGTTTAAACTTAGGATGTCCAAGTGGATATCCGTGAAGTCTATAACATTTGTCAACGGTATGACCTATAAAATTACAATGAGTGCATACTACCTTATCTTTACCTCCTTTAGAAGAATAATTCTTCACAGCAGCTACGCTGGATGATTGTGACAGAAAATTCTGTTTTGAATCAACCATGACTGTAGGAAAGTTCTGGCATATGGTGCGTTGACGTTCCTCCTGTATAACTAAAGAAAAAATCTTCGAAATAGCAGGAAGAGGCTCCATCATAAGAATTTGATCGCGAATTTGAGCATAGGAATCATTTAACCGCATTAAAAAATGCATGACCTGTTCCTGATTCTGAAAATTCAGCAATTGTTTCATCGATCCACAAGTACATACATGCACAGGTTGAAAATCTTTAAGTTCATCCCAAAGTGTGCGTAAACGAGTATAATAAGCACTAACATCCATTGAACCTTGAGTCAAAGCAGCCAATTGTTTCTTAATTTGGAAAATGCGTGGAGCATTACTTTGATGAAAACGATCTCGTAGATCAATCCACATTTCCCAAGCGGTAGCTACGTACATAAGACTATCCGCGATCTCACGAAAAACTGCATTCAAAAGCCACGATATGACCATACTATTGCATCTCATCCAATCTCCATACAACAAATCATTGGAGGATGGTGGATCAATGGTGCAATCGACAAAACTAAGCTTATTTCTAGCGATCAAAGCTGTGGGCATAGCTCTACTCCACACATTATAATTCGAACCAGTAAGAAGATGTGAAACTAAAATCAGACCTGGATGATCGTCGTTTTGTAAGAAATACGGACTGCTCAAATCCTCATAGATCTGACGATTGATCGGATTGGAGTTCTGCTACTATTGGTTTGCCTGATTCTACTGCTGTTGATTAGCCTTCACCATTGAAAATGATCGAAGATGAAGAAAAGCAGCTTGTTATGGCTCTGGTACCATATTACAAAAGATAACCTAGCATAGCAGAATGAAGAGAATAGCAAAATGTATTGAACTAAGAAATCTGAACAATGTTTGAAATGAATCTCGTTATAAAAATAACCTGGAAACTCCTATTTATATGCAATACAAAAGACGTGTTTATCAACTAAAACGCAAACACGATTCTTTATTCCTAATAATATTCAATCTTTAAGGTGCTCTACAGTCTGTGTCCACTTGCATGATCACCTCCATGGCACTGACAGTAGTCTACACAGAATATATGGACCAAATCACGGGTCAATGTCTTTGCTTTATGGCATCATATCTTAAAACATCCCCGGATCCATAATGTATATATGCTATGTATGTAGCTTGGTCAACACCTTCCACGGACCCAACATGGATGTCACACAGGTTAGTGGCGTCTTCTTTCAAATTTGAACTTCAACATCTATGGATCCATCATCCATGCCCTTTGTGAATGACTTTTGTGACACAGGCAGTGAGTGACACAGACCTGATGTGGTTCTAATCACATGTGCGTGTATCTTTTGGTCAAATTTTCAATGTTATGCTTGCTTCTTGGATTTTCGGCGCGTCAATTGGTTCCCGTCTGCTTGGCTTCCAAATTGTTGATCTTTCTTCATATTTTTGTCCTTTTCAACTCCTAATCAGCATAACAATACAAAGAAAAACATCATAAATAACTGCATAACTCGGATAAAATAAGGTCAGATAACCACAACTACAAGAATAAAATTCGTTAAAAAAGACAATAATACAATTCGTAGTTACCAGTATGCAGTTTTATGTAGAATTTTGTTGATCTTGACTGTTTGAGATCCAAGTTGAATAATTGAGTATAGTTATGCAATTAGTAGTATGTTGCATTCCATTTCTATTTTTCTTTACGATTTTAACATTTTGAAATCAATAGTGTCTGATTCATGATTTCAAATATGAGACTTTTTGACTATCTGATTATTTGATCATCGTGTTCAAACTTAAAACAGCCATTGATTGCAGTGCTTTTGCGGGAATTGCATTTTTTTGTTCTTTCTTTTTCTCTCGTAAATCATTCGGTAATCTGGCTATGAAACACACTGCACTCTAACTGTGTAGATGGGGTTATTTGGCTTATGGATACTTGTGTCTACTTTTACCTATATTTCTCTACTGTATTTTATCGTAAATATTTGTCTTTTATTATTTATGGGTTTTTGGCAACGAACCCCCTGTGGTTTTCTAAATTGACATTTTACATCCACGTGGTTCATAGTTATTAAAGGCGCATATCACACTGAAGCGCAAAGGTGTCCTGGGGCTATAGCGCATAGCGCCGACGCGAAGCGCACGCTTTACTAAAGTAAAGCGCACCAACTTATATATTCTTAATATATCAAAAATGTTCATATTTAATAATTATAAATAAGCAAACTTAAATATAACAAAGTTAAATAATACAGTAAGCTCAATTGACAACATAATTAAATAAAATATTAAATACCATAATGCAAAAATGTCTTTCAAGAAATGTTAAAAGTTAAAAAATTTTACACACTAGACTACCCCAAGTTTCAAAATAAAAAACTAATCTATTTATCACTCATATCTTCGACTTTAAGATCAATGTCATCTTCATCATATTATCACCAAATTTATAACGCTAAACTTCATTCTCTTCCTCTAACTTGGCTAACAAAAGCAATATATGTAACAAATAAAAAGTAACATTCTCTAGCTTGGGCTATTTTTAATAAGCCCAAATATAAATATGATGGCCCAACTAAACCCTAACCACTAGCAGATACTAATAGTCGCCTATATTCTCAGTCTTTAGCAAATGCGCGCTAAAGTGCGTGCCTTGATTATGAGTAAAAGCGCAGGAAGCTCGCAAAGGCTCGCGCCTTTCCAAAACAAGGCGCTGCGAGGCGCAAGGCCTGAGCCTTGGGCTAAGGTGCGCTAAAGATCACGTCTTGCGGGCTTTTAACAACTATGTCGTGGTTTGAGAAAAGATAGTTTACCCTATCTAGTTTTCAAAATAGACAGTTTAGCATTCTGTAGTTTGAAAATATGCAGTTTACCCCCCGTGGTTTTTGAATACATGCAAAACACCCCATCCGTGTATGATTTGTATGAGGGGGAAAATGCCTTTTTACAAACCAGGGTAAAGTGCCTATTAGTGATATCACAGGAGGTAAAATACCGGGTAAAATAACGATACGACAGGTAAATTGCTACTGATTCTTTATTTATTTATCATATTGAGTAAGTTTCTAAATAAATGATATCCATTTGCAGGCAGAATTGGAAAGGCAACGATATAAACAGGTATGGCTTTGCTAATGCTACTGAATTGCGTGACCGTTTCAGGGTCCCATATCTTCATCCTGAAGATTTATATTTTTTGTCCATTTGTTTCCTTTAGATTTTTGCTGAAATTTAGAGATCTCGTCGCATGAGAATGCTCTGCCTTTTTTGGTTCTATTGCATCTTCCCCCTTGGCACTTATATTTTACTATTAAATACTGAATTAGGACGAGTTGAATATTTTAGTTCTAAGCATGATAAACTAGGCAAATTAATGGGAAATATAGGATAGAGCATCTTCTTTTGTGCCAAAAGTTATAGTAGATGATTACAGTGTATTTCAAATCTTTTAGAATGTATGGGAGTCTAGCAAGTAGTTGGTAATTGTTCCTTCCGACATACTATTTTAGACTACCATAAGAAAAATTATACTTGGTTTAAATTAGATGAGAATGAATTCTTTTGATGATACTGATAGCATGCGAAAAAATCTGCTTCCTTTCGGAAAGGAGACTTGGTAGGATCTGGTTTTCCGTATCCGACTAATTCTCATCTTCGATACGTTCTGCATGTTTGTGTATGAGGAATTCCAACTTTTATATGTTTCAACTAACAGAAAGAGGGCTGAGTTGCTGCTAATGCTAGATTCATGGTACTAATTTCCATTCTTGAAGAGTTTGTAGAAATGTGCTTACGTATTGGCTGTCTGTACCAACTTTTATCTTTGTACTTACGTTTATGGTACGTGCTTGCACCATCTCTTCCGCCTGTATTTTGCATGTGATACTGCAATATTGTGCGTAAAGTTTGTCTAGTTGCGAATTGATGGCATCTTTTGATTACTCCTCTAATAGAACTAATATATTCTGAAACCGAATAATCTTTGTTTTGATGTTAACAAAACTTGTTATTGTGTTGCTAACATATTTCATCAAGCGTGCAGTGAATAGATCATGATTAGGAGCTTGATGATTAGAAAATAAATGGGTTGAAGTAAACTGGACCAGTAGACAAAACCAAAGGTCTACTGGACCAGTAGATACAACCAATAGACCCCGAGTGTTGTTGACTAAATCAATCATATCTCATAGCTCGAACATCGAAACGACGTGCTTCCAAATGGGTTGGATAGCCAACTCAATTCTCTACAAGTTGTATTTCAGGCCAACAGACTAGATTCGAATGTTTACTTGACGAAAACATGTCTGCAAGTGTCTGCTGGTACAAAGCTGAAACAGCAGCGGACAAATTGTAGCAGCTGTGGTATATCGGCCATACCTCTGAGCTCGTTTATCGAAACGGGCCGATTCAGTATAGGTTGAAAAGCTAAGACAAGGGTCTACAAATCATCTTTGGAAGTCGAAGACTGACTCGGACGTTAAGATGGTCAAAACGCTTCTGCAAGTCACGCCGTGTGATGATACGTCCAACAAACTTACAGCAGGAGCATCGCCTCGTATTTAGAGCATAACTCTCTTATACGAACTCAAAATCGAGCGATTCTTGATTCCGTGGAAAGCTAAGAGAAAGGGCTACAACTTTCATTTAGATCACTTTGCCCAGAAATCAACGAATCAAGAGCTATAATCAAGATAATAGAACAACAGATGTTGGACAGCAAGGTTGGCAGCAGACCTTGGGCCAGCGGACTTCGCACCAATAAAGTCCAGCAGACTTCGAAGTAGTAGACGCCAGCGGAGTTCGCACCAGTAGAGTCCAGCGGATTTCGAAGTAGTAGAGGCCAGCGGACTTCTAAGTAGTAAAGGCTAGCGGACTTCGAACTATTAGAGGCCAGCGGACTTCGAACCAGTGGACCCGACTAGCGGACTCGGGTCCAAAAGCCAAAAATAGCCAGAAAGCAGAATATGAACGTTGCAATGTTTGAAAGCTTACCAAAACTGTCCCAACAACTATATTCTTGTATCTAACGTATATATCAGTACTTGAGGCTATATATACATGATTTGGAAGCTCAATAAAAGCTAATTGAAGATCAATCTAAGTCTTTTAAAGCAAACCCACTTGGGATTCAATTAGGGAACTTCAAAGAACAAATCTGCTAAATAAAGAGCAACTCTCCAAACCTTTTTGCACCTCCTTCAAGATTATATCATATTCATTATGGAATCATTTGTGCCTTTGTATTTACTCTATTCATTGTATTTGTGAGCTAAAATAGAAGAGTGAATACCATTGCAATAGTTGGTGATTTATCACAACTGGGGGAAGTCTTTTCCATGTGAGACGTTAAAGAACATGAACTTTTTGATTCTGTGTGGGCTAGGAGTTTAGGCTATCTGTGTCGTATTAGCCTAAGTAGGTTGTATACTAGTGTAAACCAAATCTTCTAGTGTATCATTCAATGAGATGGAAGAAGGGGAGAAGTAGAAGCGTTTGTGCTTCGAACTTCCATAAACTAATTCTTGTGTTATTTATTTTATTGCATTTATTTACCTTACTGTTTTTACATATTTTCTTCCATACCTTTAAAATGTCTTTCAAATGGTTAATCGGTTATAGAGTGGGTTATGTCGAGTGCCTTTCGCTCGGTTTTGTAACCGAACTCGATATAATCTCTCGGTGCAATATTTCAAGAACACGAGTTATTGAAGCTCAAGTTAGTTGAACTCGGGAGTGAATTGGCCACCCACCTACGGAATCGATCCTAACATCTTGAGTTCTTTAGAATTTCTTAGCTCTGGTTCTCATTAAGAGTGTAAACGAATCAAGTCACCTCGCAACTTTTTTCGAGCCGAACTTGAGCCGAAATTAAATTGTTCGATTGCTCACGAACTGTGCGAATCTTAGTATTTTTATTTATATATTTTTTTATAAATTAAATATATATAATATTATCCGTATATAAAATATCATGTTTTTGCCAAACTCACCCCAACCCTTTCTCTCTCATTTTACCAACCCTTTCTTTTTCTACAAACTCGTCCTCTATTCGGTTTCGAATAAAATCCGAGCCGAAAATAACGAAACTTCGAACTTCGAATCGAGCTTCGAATATGTCTGTTCGAATTTGAGCTCGAACTCGAATACTAGGATTTTTTTAAAGTTCGGCTCGATTCGATTCGATTTCACCCTTTGTTCTGATTTCTGATTTTGAATAGAATGTTTTTTTTTACAGCAATTGTCTGACCTTAAAATTATATATACCTATTGCCTGTTGTCGCGAAACCAGAGGATTGCTGGTAGGGAAGTTGGTTCCCCTCTTTATGTCTCCTATATATGTATAAAATATGACTTCCCTCCTTCCCATAAATTTTTCGAGTTTGAAGTGGGTCCATCACTGATTGTATTGTTTAATATCATTTCTAGTTGTCTTGTTTGAATAACCATGCATTTATTGCCAACTTACGTTGCATACTCGTTCTTGATTCCATTTTTACCAGCTCGTGGAGAACCTGATTCCTGTTACCGAGAAACCAAGGCCTCCAAGGGTTCTGCGTAGAATTCGTTCCATGGACTGGTAATTGATCGTGATTTAAGATGACGAAGATGTATAATGAACGAGTTCGTGGAGCTTTAGTAATGTCGCGAGTTGACGTTCTGGCTTGAGCTAGTCTTCTTGATATTTATCTTCCAGTTAAAACTTTTTGTGTATATTTAAGTTCAACTTTCAAGTACAAATTTATGTAATTAATTTTGCATGGCTAGGTTATTATGATTAAGTTGAATCTCTCTTCATTTGGTCAAACATTTAACGGGAAAAGAATATTAAGTTCGAGAGATAAGATTAATGTCTTGAAAGGTTTGATGTAAAAAATTGTCTAATAATTGAGGATGAAGCACTAAAGACAAATGTTTCATCGAAATGGTCGTTATTCATTGTTATTTTTGAGGATTTTTTTTAAATTAAAATAATTAGATAATGAAAAAAATATTCAAAATATATTTTAAAAATTTAAGAAGTTCCGCGACGGTCCCGAAATTATCATTACATTCTACGACAACAGCAAAATATTCCATAATAAAATGGTGTTTAGTATATATATGTTTTAGCCTGAAATTTATTATGGCAACTGTTGTTCACGTTGGTAAAGATATAGGTATTAAATTTTTGATAAATAGCTAAATTTCAGTTCTCGTAACTTACATCCGTAAAAAACACAGTTACATGCGTCAGAACAATGTATAAATACTAAGGTACCGTTTGTTTCTAGTTTAAATTTTATCATTTCCTCAGGTTAATTTTTATCCCATGTTTGTTTTGATTTTAAGCAAAAGTTACCGCATCATATTTATCCCACTTTCAATACATATAAACCCTTTCCCGCCAAAAATTTTCAATTTAGTTCCTTTAACTTAATTCCCAGTATTATTACTATTATTTTTTTTATGATTATATATTTTATTGTTACGTTGTTATTTTATATATATATATATTAATTATAGTATTGTTTTATTTTATTTATTATTACTTTATTATTATTATTAATATATATTATTATGATTATTTATATATTATTATTATTATTTAACGACGATAATAATAATAATAATATATATATTATTATTTTATTATTAGTATTAATATATATTATTATTATATTTACATCATTCAAGACCTCCTATGAATTCATCACAAACTTATGAATTTTACTGAATATAAAATCGTCTATCTTTGAACTATATCCGTACAAAACACCATAATCGACACATCTCGTCATAAGCGGGCAACAGTACAATAGTTCTCAAATGCCAGTTTTAATCTTCAAACCTACTATGATTTCTTCATAAGATAAATAAGGACCAATTTAAGACATAAGCAAGTAGGTGAGATTTAAGATAACACAAGTAAATATTTAGCCTATCATATTTTTTATGATATAAACAAAAATATAAATAAAAGAATACTTACAAAAAGTAAGAGTAGAATAGTAGTTGTAACCAAATGCAAACTGTTTATTATTGGAGAATAGTATATTACAAAGAGTGGATATTTTTCAGTCGGCCTAACAATGAAAATAAAACCTCCTTATATAGGAGTGGAGATTCGGATATCAAATCTGGATATAAAACGAAAAATAAAAATAGTAAAAACTAATAAATAAAAAGTACAAATAGTAACCACACTAATGTACAACAGTAGACGCACTAAAATAAAATAGACGTAGTGGATGGAATATATTCCATCGTACAAAACTTTATTAAAGTAATATGTCCCTTTAGTCAAATCCACTAAAGTTTGTCGGCCATTTGTCCGAATAATGCGAGAATCAGCATTTTCTTTTCATAATGCTTTGTCTTTATCTTTTGATGTGGATCCCGTAGAACCAGTGTCCATCATAGTGGCTTTGAATGTAGCAAAAATATCATCAAATGGATATTAGGATCTTGTGCATCCTGTAAATTTTCGGAAATTGATTTACCAGACATATTGTCATCATCAAATCTGGTTAATAGATGTTTCTTCATTGCATCAAGATATTCTTCTATCATTTTTTCCTTAGTCATAACTTCGGATTTCATACGGCATTTTCGAGCAATGTGTTCGAATGGTTAAGGTTGATCAAACGAATTTTTTAAACAATTTTCCGTTTGATATGTAGCAATGGTATCAGCAGTAAGTTCCAAAGTTTCCATTCCAAACATTTGTTTGGTTTCTGGGTTTTCTTTTAACATTTTGTCCCACAATTTTGAATAAAAATTTCTTTGAATGCAGGGGATATGAGTGTCAGTATAAGACACTACTGGCGACCATTTCCAAATCCAAGGAATAGAAAATTCAACAAAGAAATAAAAATATGCTATTCCTGCTATACCAGAACTTTGTTTTTGTAATTGACTTAATTTGGGGGATAAATCAATCCATTCATTAAAATAAGTTTTATAAATTTCTGGTTAACTTTTATGAGTAATGCCATATTTGCGCCCCCCCCCCCCCCCCCCCACCCCACCCCACCCCACCAATTTATAAACCAATTTGGAAAGTCATGTTTATATACTTCGGCACATATTTTGATAAACCATGAATGTCTTTTCTTATTGTTTTCATATAAGAAAACTTTATGAAATGCATCAATATAGTCTCAATAGTTATATTTAATCATTTGATTATTAGGAAAGGCAAATTCTTTTTCCTTAAGAGGTGATATTCCCCATTCAGTCGGAGTTATTACTCGTTTACTTATGATTTTACTAAATGTAAAATTATCCTTCTGATTTAAAGGATATCGCGTAATGTCGCATGAATTATTGATAAGTAAATTCTCATAATATGTTCTTGACTTATAAGTCCCATAAGTGAATGAGGCAGTGTTAATATACCTGCTCATAATTTTCCACGGTTCATTGTCCCATTTTAAATCAATATCTTCAAGGAAAAATATTATTTCCTGAGAATCATTCATAATATAATTATGTGATTCTTCTTCATCGTTATTAACGATATTTGCATATGATGATGCAGTTTCAGGGATATGACCCTCTTTCTGTTGCTTAAAAGCAAGAAATTCCTGGTATAAAGGATCTTGCTCTTCAGATAACTTCTTAGCTATAAGCTTACGTGGTCCATGTTGAGCCAAAATATGCTCTGGAATATGTCCTCGTCCTCCTCGGCCACCCCTTCTTCTATAAGATTGACTCATTCTTGAAAATATGTCAAGAATTTAAATATTCACGAGTCAAAAAGTCTGGAAGAGAATTTTTTTCACCCTTTTTATATATTATATCAAAATCAAAAGGAGCTAAGTGAGCTTGCCAACGAGCAAACATTTGTTTGGAGACATCATGCTTAAAATCTTTATTAAACATAAATTTAGCTGACTTACAGTCTGTTTTAATTATAAATTTTTGATTATATAAATCATCTTGAAATTTTAAAATACATTTAACAATTGCAAGAATTTCTTTTGGTATAGTTGCATAATTCTTCTGACTGTCATTTCATTTACTAGAATAAAATCTAATTAAAAATTCATTTTTTGAGATATGATCTATCTATTTTAATATACCTCCATAACCAATATCAGAGGCATCTGTTTCAATAATCTTATTCCAATTTGGATTAGCTATCATTAAACATGGTAAATATTTTACCTTTTGTTTAATTATTTGAACTACCTTAGTATGTTGATACGTCCAAGGTTTAGGAACGTTTTTAAGTCTATCAAGGATAGCTGAGTCTTGAGTTAAATTTTGATAATAAGCAGAAATATAATTTAGACTTCCTAAAATCTCTGTAATTGAGTTTTATCAATTATTTTATCTAAAAATTTAGACGCAAATTCTATACTACGCGAAATAGAAATTATATTTCCTTTGTTAATATTATGACCTAACAATCTTATTTCAGTTTGAAATAAAGACATTTTAGGTTTAGATATAACTAAGCCATTTTGAATAATAATTTTCTTAAACATATCTAGATGTTTTATATGTAAATCAATTGTTTTAGAATATACTAAAATATAATTTATATAAACAATTATAAACTCACTATAAGGAGTAAAAATATCATTCATAATTTGCTGAAATTCAAAGGGTGCATTTTTCAAACCAAAATGCATCACATTCCACTCATAATGTCATATTGGGACATTAAAAGCAGTTTTATAAGTATCACTTTGATTGACTTGAATTTGCCAATAACCTGATTTAAGATCAAATTTGGAAAATATGATAGAATCATATAGGATTGGATGTCTTATCCATTTTAAGACTTTATTTAATGGTTTATAATTAATAACCAATCTGGGTACTCCACGAATGGTTTATAATTAATAACCAATCTGGGTACTCCACGTTCTTGTTCACTCTTTTTATTAACATATAAAGTAGTACAAGACCAAGGAGATTTAGCAGGTTTAATTAATTTTTTCTGTAATAATGATTCAATTTCCTTTTTACATAATTCTAAATATTCAGAGCTCATTTGACATGGTCGAGCTTTTGTAGGGATTAATTTTTCATTAAAATCATCCTCATAAGGTAAAGAGATAATATGCTTTTTCGATTCCAAAAAGCATTGGGTGATCACTACAAATTTCTAATGAAAATTGTTGTGTAATTAATTTAATTTTTTCCTGTAATCTAGGATTTTTTAACTGATCACTTATTGTGTTTGTATTAACTTCAAATTTTAAGAATTGTAATTGACGAATTTTATTCTGTATTTGATCATGAATAATATTAATGTATCTTGGTGAGTGAGTATCTAAGAATTGTTTATTTGCCTTCAAAAGTACCACGAATACCTAAATTATCAATATATTTAATTGGATATAATTGGGTGATAAAAGGAGATCCAAGAATCACTTGGTTCGTAATATCTTTAACTAATAAAAAACTAGTTTTTATGCATGTTTGATTGATGCATATAGAAACTTGGGGAAGTTTATACTGTACCTTTAATTTTTGTCCACCAGTGTGGGATAAGCTATGAGTTGTTTTGGTGTAATATCTAGTAGGAATTAATCCTTCCTGAATAACATTTAAATCTGCACCACTATCAATAAGTGCTATAAATGTTTTAGAAAAATGATTATCAATTAATAAAGTAATATGAGTATACCATTTTTGAGAAACTAGAATTTCTAGTGTTGAAAGAAAATCATGTTCTGGTGGTAACTGAAAATTATCTTTGTGAGGAAATGGAGATGTAAGTCGAGAATTAGAAATTCGATTTATCTTCTAATTTAGAAATTCGAATATCAAATAATTTATTTTCATGTTGAAGAAATTTAATTTCTTGTTTAAGATTATAGATCGCTATTAACAAATCATTGGTTGATGTAGGAGTATCATTTGATTGTCTTTGTCCTAAAAGTTTATAAACTTCTGACATGGAGTAAGGATTATTAGAATTGGTAGTAGGTGTTCTAGGAATATTATTAGATGTTGAAGTGGAAGGAATATCTTCCAGTTGATCAATTAATTTATAACGTAAATCAGGGTCTTTAACTAATTTTAAAAATTCTAATATATTGGTATTAGTTAAAGTATTTATATTTAAATCCTGTAATTGTGATAATATTTTATAATATGAATCATTTGATTCATAAGAAATAGTTTTAATGCATGGTTGTCCAATTTGAACATGGTTTACAACAATCTGTTTCTGAATAACTGGACTCATTATCTAGAACTTGAAGATGTTTTGATTTATCTGAATCATTCGAATCATAAGATGAGTCTGAAGAATAATCAGTACAATCAGAAGAGTGTACTAATATTGTACTAAGAGCATCCTTAATATTATCAGGAATATCTAAATTATTAGTTATTTCTTTCATTTTGCATCTATTAGCATAATGACCTTGATGACCACATCTAAAACAAGTTATATTTTGTTTCTTAGATGTTTAACTTGTTGTCTTAATTTTTTCCTTTCACTTTTTTGATCTATTCTTTTTTGGGAATATTTTCTCCTTTTCTTATAATAAGGTTTTTGAAAATGTTTATCACTTTTGAATGATTTATTTTGAGAATAAATCTTATTCTGTGATGGTATTTTCATACCAAATTGCTCACAAAATTGTCCTAATTGTTTTCGTTCAGACAAATTTTGTCTTTTAATTTGTTGATTTAATTTAATTTCATTACATAGGGCTAATCCTTCTTGGATACATGTCCCTATAAGTTTTATGTAAGTATAGGAATCATAAGGATTATTAATATGATCTTTTCTAAGATTCTTTCTAACTCTTTCAGCAAAGAGGTGATGCAATCCATCAATAAATTTGGATTTTCATTGTGAACTAGTGCAATCTTGTAGTTCCATAACTCTATTAAGAAAAGTATCTGTATACCATCTAAAATCAGTTAATGTTTACATCTTAAATTCTGTAAAAGAGTTCGAATATTTTCATTTTGTTCAGAATATCGACCTGTAAAATGATCAATAATAATTACAACTAAAGTGTAGACATCATTTTCTAAAATTTTGTTATTTTCTTGTTTGACTGTATTCATAATTTCCTCTTTATTAGCTAGGGCTAAATAATGATCACACCAGCCTTTTAATTGACCTGGAAATCCAGCAATGATCATATTAGCAATAGTTTTATCATTATTTCCATTGCTTTTACAAATAGTAGAATACATTAGCATTCTATGAGTCAAATTATAAATTTGTTTATCAGGATAACCATCAAGATTCCATTCATAAATATTTTTACCACTATAACTGTTCTTAACTATATACTCTGTTTCTTCATGCAGAGTATCCGTAAGGACCCTAGTTCCTTAAGTGTGGATTTAGGTACAATAAGAACTAAGCATGCATAATCAACGTATAAAAATTTCGTGTTGATGCCCGAGCTATTAAGATTACAGTACCAAAATAAAATTCCAAAAGGATTAATTACATTCCCAAACAATGAATGTTAATCATATATCTTTACACTACTCCTAGAGTAGAGACTATACAAAAGAATCATATCCTGTTATACCAAAAGCACTCCTCACTAGCTCACGCATCAACCCGTCCTTAGCCCTTCATGCCAAAATGTACCTGCAGGAACAACCCCAAACCCATGAGCATGTAACAAACCATATTCACAATAATATGATTTAATATAGATATGCATAAACCGTAAATGCGAATCACTTCCTGTATTTAATACATTTAATGCTCCATTTGGTTGTTCCTGTACCACAATCATAACCAATAGATTATAACACCAATAATGTATGTCATGACATGCATCCATTCCATGAATACCATATTCAATTTCCAAGTCTTATTATATCAGTGGCATAATACCCCTCGCGTTAACATGATAGCGGAAATACCCCTCGCTTAGACAATACCAGCGGCAATAATATCCCTCGTTATAATATGACAGCGGTCGTGTTCTTCGCTTCATATTAGCGGCAAATATTCTCTCATCGCTACGGTATGACAGCGGCAAGTATTCACATCGCTACGCCACTGGCGGCAAGTATTCTTCATCACTGGAATATAATCTCGACTTACAATTACATGCACCAATGCATCCAATATACTCATGCAACCATAATGCATATCCAACCCATATATGCAACCATGATGCATAACCAAGACCTTGTATGCAACCATAATGCATAATTAAATCCATGTATGCAACCAAAATCATAACCAAGACCATGTATGCAACCATAATGCATAAATCCATGTATGCAACCAAAATGCATAACCAAATTCAATGCATAAAATACATTTTACCGTCCGATGCCCATACGTCACTACGTACATTTGTACCAAAATATGGTGTGGTGTGGGACTTTATCTTCTAGGCTGTGTGGCCACCTGGGATGGTTCACACATTCACATGAACCAATATTAGAAGCCAAAATAGTCCGATACCAAAAATCCCACAAAAATAATCAAAACACACATATTTGGTGACTCGCAATTGATCGCTACAGTGCCCCGATCGATCACGAGATCACACTGCTGAGCCAACATATTTCTGTCTTCGCGATCGATCGCCATGTTTGGTACATCATGGCCTCCCTATCTGGCTGTAGGTACAAACATTTTATAACAATTTATTTTCTGATAACCGTTCTATGATTGATGCAGCACCAGGAGGAACTGTGACGAGGAAGACGCCGGATGAGGCCTATACGCTATTGGAGGAGATGGCTGCTAATAGTTGTCAATGGCAGTCTGAAAGGAACATGCCAATGAAGCAAGTCGGATTGCATCAAGTAAGTGAAGTCACTGCCCTAGCTGCCCAGTTGGAAGCGCTGAACAAGAAGATGGATAGTTTGAGCATGCATGCAATGCAAGTTCAATTGTTACATGCGAGCTTTGCCAATGAGGACATCCGAGCACTGAATGCCAGGTTGGTAACCCATTCATTACTACTAATGAAGCTGTTAATTTTGTAGGGAACCGACCACCATAGACCTACCCCTACCCAAATACGTATAATACTGGGCTGAGGAACTATCCCCAACCACCACCGGGGTATGCACCAAAGCCAAGCATGGAGGAGCTGCTAACTAAGTTCATATCATCGGCTGAAACAAGGATGAACAATCATGAGGCATCGATAAAGAACTTGGAAGTCCAAGTGGGACAGTTAGCAAAGATCGTAGCCGAACGAGCACAAGGATCACTATCTAGTGACACTGAGACAAAACCTAGGGAGCAAGTCTATGCTATCACTTTGAGGAGCGCAAAGGAGGTCGCTGAGAAGAAGGATGTGCACGTAGAGTTAAGAGGCGAGGCGGACATCAAGCAAGAAGAGGTGCAAACACGCGACAAAGGTAAGTCTACTAAGACCCATACACCCATCACACCTACTAAGGTAGAGATCCCACTCCCATTCCCCACTGTGTATAAGAGAGCAAAGATTGATGCTAAATTTGCTAAATTTTTAGAATTGATTAAGAATCTTCATATTGAGATGCCTTTCATAGATGCTATTCGGCACATGCCAAATTATGCTAAAGTTTTAAAAGAGATTATGTCAAAAAAGCGGAAACTGGGAGAGCATGAGATGATAAATTTAACCGAGGAGTGTTCTGCTGTCATTCAAAATGATTCACCTCCAAAGTTAAAGGATCCAGGGAGTTTCACTATACCTTGCAAAATCAATTCTAAATCTTTCAATAAATCTTTATGTGATTTGGGGTCAAGTGTTAATTTAATGCCTTTGTGTGCAGGAAGCTGGGCTTAGGAGAGTTAAGGGCAATCAATTTCTCATTGCAGATGGCAGACAAGTCCATCAAGTACCCTCATGGGATAGTGGAGGATGTACCGGTCAAGGTTGACAAATTCACCATTCCGGTGGATTTCATGGTGCTAGACATAAAGGAGGAGGCGGACATGCCATTGATATTAGCAGGGCTGGGTTCCTTATCAGGATTTACATCTGTAGGACCGGCGGAGGAGATAGTGTCTGAGGCGGCAATGTCTAACTGTCGGGCGATCTGAGGAGCAGCTTTTCGTGTTCTTGGCTTCTTAGGAGGGGGAGGAGGGGGAGAAGACTCAGAGGATTCCGATAGATTCTGTTCAGAGTCACTTATTACCTGAGTCAAGCGACGCTTTGTCACTCCGCCTTCTCTGCCACTTCGTTGGCGATGAAGCTGAAGATACTTGTGAGTGATGAGCCTCCCTGGATGAAGGTGAGAAAGAGCCCCTGTCTTAATGTTTTTGCTCTCAAAAAGACTGCTGAGTGGGAGAGCAAAACCTGATTGACCCTTGCCAGATGCTACCAGACTAGTCAGTATTTGAAATAACACAGCTGACCAGTTTATCTCCAACCCTTTGCATATAGCGCTCATGACGTCAAACTTTTCAGGGGTAATCATATCAAATGATCCTGCCTTACATAGGAGCCCCTTGGAGATTATGTCCGCCAGTTGTCTGTAATGACTCTTCATCAATACTTTCCGGAAAGGAGGACGTGGAAGGCGATGAGTAGAGTCCGAGACTGTGAGACGCATCTCTTCTCTTAGTTCTGCCGGAATAGTCGAGAAATCAGTGAGTCCGGTAGAGGGTAGGCACAGATGAGTGGCAAATTCTGGTTGGGTGATGGTGACCGATTGTCCAGAGACGGATGCCACCACTGTGTCATCCACAACCTTGGCCGTAGCAAAGAAATCTTGTAGTTCGTTCTTGTAAAAGGAAGGGGTCTGGCTCAAGATTACCAGGAGTCCGGAGGTATCCAGCCTTTGTATCAACTCCTTGGTTTCATCATCAGAGGATGTGGATATTGAATGAAAATCGACGTGAATAGCATTGGTGATAAAACTCGGCTGAACATTCTTCGACATTTTGAGTGAGTAAGAGGAAGAAGCAGCAGCAGTTTGTTAGAGTAAGTTTTTTGAAAGAGAAAAAAATAATCGCAGTGATTTGTTGGAGAAGAAGAGTAGTGAAACTAATGGCGGTGAAAAAGGAAGAATATGTAACGTCGTACTGTAGATGAGCGGACACATGTATACGTGGCGATCATCTAATGGTTTAAAAAGATTTAACAAATAAATGAAAGAACAGGATTTAGGCAGGAGTGAAATAATTTATTTTTAACCAAAAGTAATTTTGAATTCCGACGTTCATTAGGTTAATAAGTATCGAGGGTTATTTTTGTCAAAGCATATTAGGTAACATCAACTGGTATGTAGGGTTCGACTGGTAGGAAAACATCCACTGGTTGTGGAGTCCTACTGGTTCGGATACACCTACTGCAGCTGACCATTGTATTACCAGCTGAGCTTAAATAACCATGATAGAATTATAACAGAAATTCCCCCATTATGCACAAAAACTAACTAATTCCCCCTGAATTCATTACTCAAAACAAAATAATCAAGAAGTAATTTCAATTAAACCAAGAATATTTCGAAAGTAAGAAAACTTAGCGTCCGGTAGGGGCTTTGTGAAGATGTCTGCTGCCTGTTGTTCTGTAGAAATATACTCCAGCCGAATTTCTTTCTTCATGACATGATCTCTGATAAAATGATGACGGATGTCAATATGTTTAGTACGAGTATGAAGAACTGGATTGTACGTTATGGCAATGGCAGATGTATTGTCACAGAAAATAGGAGCCTCTGTAGACTCAATTCCATAGTCTCTGAGTTGTTGCTGAATCCAGAGCAGTTGAGCACAGCAGCTTCCATCAGCAAGGTACTCTGCTTCTGCAGTGGAAGTTGCAATGGATGTCTGTTTCTTGCAACCCCATGATATCAATCGATCACCAAGGAATTGACAATACCCACTGGTGCTTTTCCTGTCAATTTTGCATCCAGCATAGTCAGCATCTGAGCATCCAATAAGATTGAAGGTTGAGTCTTTTGGATACCATAGACCGACATTCTCAGTGCCTTTTAAATATTTTAGGATTCTTTTAACTGCAGTGAAGTGCGACTGTTTGGGATTTGCTTGAAACCGGGCGCACATACACACTGCAAACATAATATCTGGTCGGCTGGCTGTCAAATATAGTAAAGATCCGATTATGCCTCGATACATTGTAACTTCGACTGGTATTCCTGAATTATCCAAGTCGAGTTTGGCAGATGAGCTCATTGGTGTAGCAGCAGCTGATCTGGTACTCATTCCATATTTCTTTAGTAGCTCTTTAGTATATTTAGACTGATTGATCAGGATCCCTTCACTAGATTGCTTGACTTGCAATCCTAAGAAAAATGATAGTTCTCCCATCATGCTCATCTCGAACTGGTCCTGCATAATTTTAGAGAATCTTTCGCACAATTTTGAGTTAGTACTTCCGAAAATAATATCATCAACATAAATTTGAACAAGCAGAGTATGATCTCCCTTTGTAAATTTAAAAAGGGTCTTGTCCACCGTGCCAATAATAAAATTGTGTTCTGTCAAATATTTTGATAAAGTTTCATACCAGGCACGGGGAGCTTGCTTTAGACCATACAAGGCTTTATTGAGACGGAAAACATGAGATGGCTGCTGATGGTTTTCAAATCCAGGAGGTTGTTCAACATAGACTTCTTCCTGGAGTTTGCCGTTAAGAAATGCACTCTTAACATCCATCTGATAGACTTTAAAGTCTTTAAACGCAGCAAATGCAAGAAATATGCGAATTGCTTCTAGTCGAGCTACAGGGGCAAAGGTTTCATCGAAATCAATGCCTTCTTCCTGTCTGTAGCCCTGTGCAACTAATCTTGCCTTATTTCTGATTACTGTACCGTTTTCGTCTAATTTATTTCTAAACACCCATTTGGTGCCAATTACAGTGTGATGTTGTGGTCGTGGTACTAGATACCATACTTTGTTTCGCTCAAACTGATTTAGTTCTTCCTGCATTGCTTCTACCCAACTTGGGTCTAATATAGCGTCATCAATCTTCTTAGGTTCTATATGAGATATGAATGCAGCATGAAGAAATTCATTAATCATTTGTCCTCTGGTGCGCAGAGGAGCAAGAGGGTTACCGATGACCTGCTCACGTGGATGATCCTTCTTCCACCGGAGCGAAGGTCCAAGAGGATTGAGTTCTTCAGTTGACTGGATGTGAGTAGGCAAATCAGAGGTTCTGATTGACTCATCCTTCTCATTAGTTCCTTCTACTGCAGCAGGGGTAGATGCAACTGTTTCATTTGTAGCTGGCTGCAGTGCTTGTTGGCCAGCAGACTCCTCTGCTTGAGCTTCAGGAACTTCTGGTTCTAAGGAGCAGTCAGTCCTGCTTCTGTAATCAATCTCATCATCAACATTTTCGTCAATGTAAGTGCTTTCCAGTCGATTACTCAAGTTGTTGATTTGTATATCAGATAGTGTACAGTCAGTAGGTTCATCAAATTTTACATGCACTGATTCTTCTACATTAAGAGTTCTATTATTAAATACTCTGAATGCCTTACTAACTGTAGAATAGCCAAGGAATATTCCAGCATCAGATTTGGCATCAAAAGCGGTGAGATGAGTCTTTCCATTGTTGTGAATAAAACATTTGCAACCAAACACATGGAAATAGGAAATATTTGGCTTACTGCCATTCCAGATCTCATAAGGGGTTTTATTTGCTCGCTTATTAATCATTGATCTGTTCTGCGTATAACATGCTGTGTTGACAGCTTCTGCCCAAAATCTCTGCGATATTTCTGATTCCGCGAGCATAATTCGCGCAGCTTCTTTCAAAGTGGGGTTCCTACGCTCAGCAACTCCGTTTTGTTGAGGAGTTCTAGCTGCAGAGTATTCGTGTTTAATACCAAAGTCATCTAGATATGATTCGAGTGATTGATTGGTGAACTCAGTACCTTTATCACTGCGAATTCTATCTATCCCACACGATTTCTCATTTTGGAGTCTTTTCAGTAATTTGATCAGCTTTGGAGTAGCCTGATCTTTGCCACTTAGGAACAAGACCCACGTGAAACGAGTGTAATCGTCTATTACCACTAGAGTATACTTCATTCCCCCTAGACTTGTTACTGGTATAGGACCAAATAGGTCCATATGCAGCAACTCTAGGCACCGAGAAGAAGATTTACTCCCTTTGTTCTTAAAGGAGGATCTGATTTGCTTACTAAGTTGGCATGCTGCACAGATCTTGTCTTTTGAGAACTCAATTTGGGGCAGTCCAATAACTAGATCAAGTTTACGCAGACTGGCAATAGTTTTAAAGTTTAAATGACTCAACCGTTTGTGCCAAAGCCAATTTTTGGATGAATTCAGAGCAGCTAAGCAAGTAGAAGAGATAGACTGATTAAGATTCCAATCAATTTTATATGTGTTATCATGCCTTCTACCTACAAGTTGTATACTACCATCAATAGATTTGATTGTGCATGAGTGCTGATTGAATTCTACGGAATGACCATTGTCACACAATTGACTTATGCTAATCAAGTTGTAGCATAGATTTTCAACTAAAAGAATATCTTTAATGATGATGTTACCGTAGATAATCTTACCCTTACCCACGGTTCTACCTTTCGCGTTGTCTCCAAAAGTTATTCTGGGTCCGGTGGAGTCCACCAGTTCAGACAATAAGCTCGCATTCCCTGTCATATGTCTAGAGCACCCGCTGTCCAGAAACCATTCTGAGCTCCGAACTGGATGCATTCTAGTTTCCTGCAATTAAAGCGATAGAATGATTGGTACCCAATCCTACTTGGGTCCTGGTAGGATTAGTCCTTTCGGAACCCACACTTGTATGACCCTGAATGACTTAGGTCGGTGTGTGTTCTGAAATGTGTGTGCATTTATAGATATAGGTGATGATTTTGACTGTGGAGTGTGATAATATGTGTATGCATGTGCTTTTGGTTTGTAGTTCCTGTTATTTAGCATATACCTCTTCTGGACAGGTTTACAGTTGTAGTACCAGTTGGGTTTAACCTCTCTAGCTGCTCGACCAGTGGGTTTAAGTTCATTTCTGAACTTTTGCCTCGGTTTAGCCTCTTTGAGTGGTTCTACATAACCGATACCTCTGTGCTGTGCCTGTTCCTTGATGAGTGTTGATTTAACAGGTTCTTTAACCAGTTCGTAAGGGTCATATACTGTGCTAGATCTTACAAAGTTCATTGATTGAACCTTGCCTTTTGTTAGACACAGTTGAGGTTCATTACCAGATGAACTGCTGTCATTGCTATTATAGCCTATGCCTGTTAAATCACCAGCAAGCCTTATAGACTCAAGCATTTCATCCTTTCTGGTAGTCGACGCATTCCAAGTGCTAACCAGTTTGCTAAGTTTCTGGTAAGCATTCTTGGCTTCATCTCTTTCCTTCACTAGGAGACTGACTGTTTCCCTTAGGCAGTTCAACTCCCTTGATTGTTCACAATCAAGCTTATTTTCATGCGTTTCAGTTTGGGTTGTGTGCTCAGTCTTATAGCTTTCAAAAGATTCATATAGCGTCCGATACTCATTTATCATGTCCTGTAATGCATTGGTAAGTTCACTATGTGTAAATTCAGATAGGTTTGATTCATGTACCTCATTTTCATTATTTGCCATTAAGCAGTGGACTTCCTCGTCTTCACTCTCGCTGGATGAGCTAGTTAACTCTTCTGATTCTGATTCAGAATAAGCCCATTTGCTCTTACTTTCTTCTGCCATCAAGACCTTTTGATCTCTGTCCTTTTTGGATGATCTTCTGGTTTCTTTGGATTTTCTGTAATCCTTGGATCCTCTTTTGTGATCATCCTTCTTGGGTTTAGGACAGTCCGCAATGAAGTGCCCTGGTTTGAGGCAGTTGAAGCATACCCGCTCTTCTTCTTCTGAATTTCCTTTGGAACTCTGCCTCCGAGGATATGATTGATAAGATCTCTGATTCTTCTTCATGAATTTCCCAAATTTCTTTACAAACATTGCCATAGCATCATTACACATCTTTTCTGGAGTCATTTCTGTAGGAGTAGGCAGAGACTCCGATGCAGTGAGAGCTTTTGTTGGTTGACTGGTACTTGGTTCATCTTCAACCCGAATGCCTAATTTGAATTCATAGGCTTTTAAATCAGCAAACAGATCATGTAGATCTATTTTGTTGATGTCCTTCGATTCTCTCATAGCAATGGTCTTGACATCCCATTCTCTTGGTAGACCTCTCATTACTTTGAGAGTGACTTCTCTGTTGGGTAACTCCTTACCCAGACTGTTTAGTTCATTGATTATTCCAGTCACTCTTTCATCGTACTCGTTGAGAGTTTCTCCATTTATCATTTTGATATGCTCAAACTTCTGTAAAGCCACAGTAAGCTTGTTTTCTTTGGTTTGATCATTTCCTTCACAGAGTTGAGCAATCTTCTCCCAGATTTCTTTGGCTGTAGGGCACATCTTTATTTTGTTGAACATGTTTTTGTCCAAAGTTTTGAACAGAATGTCCTTAGCAACGTTGTGTAGATGTGCCTTTTTTTTGTCTTCATTTGACCATTGAGATCTTTCCTTTTCTACCATTTGTGGATCACCACTTGTGATAGAAGCAGCTGTATTGATTTTCATGATCTTCAAAGGTCCTTCAGTGATTACATACCACATATCATCATATTGAGCACTTAAATGTGCTTGCATACGGATCCTCCAGTCATCATATTCGTCTTTCTTGAACATTGAAATCTTGCTGAATGAGGCCATCAGTTTTTGGTAAATGGTAATTTCTCAAGATTGAGAAGACCTAAGCTCTGATACCACTTGTTAGGATCGGGGTAGTGTTTAGAAGGGGGGGGGGGGAGGGGTTGAATAAACACTAGATACAATTTCGATTTCTTTTTCTGGTTAACTGTAAACTGTTAAGTATTACAGTTGCTTCTCAATATCAGGCAAGTCAGTAGACACTTGTTATAGTGCGGAAGACGTCTACAAAACTTGTGAGGAATAAAACTGAAGTAATAAAGCAATAAACAAATCACACGAGAGTTGTTTCTGGAAGTTCGAAGCACAACGCTTCTACGTCTCCCCTTCTTCCTTTGCAGGAAGGATTCACTAGAAGACTTGGTTTACACTTTTACAGTATACAACCTTCTTAGGCACTAACACACTTGGCCTAAACTCCTAGCAATCACACACTTCTTAACTTTTTGGTTACAATGGATTCTATGACACTCTTTACAGAATACACTTTCTAGCTTTGAGAGTTTTTGAGCAGCAGACTTCAATTGAAGATAATCTGTCACAGATTCAGTTTTGCTGTTAGTCTGCTCTTCGCTGAACGTTTGGAATATCAGTCGTATGACTTTAGTGTTTGCTTTGAAGTATATCTCTTAGTTGAAAATCGCTCAGCACTTCTTCATTCTCTGCTTGGATGTATTTATAGGTTTTGATGTCCAACGGTAGCCTTTCTGTATATGGAAGAGATTAGCTTTCCAATTTCATATTGTCTTCTTTCCTATTTTGTAAAGCAACGGCTCTTTTCACTCTGACGGTAATGGTGGCGGAGATATAGCAGGGTGCGCCGCTCTGTTGTACCTTTGTCAGAGAATGTTGTACTGATTTTGTCTCGTTGCTTAGTGCTCTAACTGGAAGCTCAGACTTCTGCTGGTTTTCTTTGTTCAACTGGTCGTTCATCCTCTTATGACCAGTTGATGTCCTTGTACAGTGAGAGACTATTCAGTTGATAGTTGTCCAGTAGATGTCCATCCAGTTTAAGTTTATCCGATTGATAGCTTGCACTGTTGATGTCTTCATCCGGTTGATTTCCATCCAGTTGGTAACTTCTTCCGGTTGATATCCATCCAGTTGATGTCTTATCCAGTTGATGACTTCATCCGGTTGATGTCCATCCAGTTGATGACTTATCCAGTTGATGTCTTATCCGGTTGATGTCCATCCAGTTGATGACTTATCCAGTTGATGACTTATCCGGTTGATGTCCATCCAGTTGATGACTTATCCAGTTGATGACTTATCCGGTTGATGTCCATCCAGTTTGAGTCTTGTCCAGTTGGTAGGCATCCAGTTTATGTCTTCACCCGGTAGGAGTCTTTTTCCAGTTGGTCTTTAATATCCGGTAGGACTTCATCCAGTTTGTCTTTAATATCCGGTTTTAATTACCAAAACTTTAGAAATCGTTTTCCCAACAAGTATTGAGGATGAAATGATGATATTTATAAGATGTTTACGATGTTTATAAGATGTTTACGATGTTGATAAGATGTTTATATATATCCATACGATGTTAATTGTGGTAAGGTGCCACGGGGTAAGATGCCCCCACATGGTAAGAGGCCATGCGATGTTATTTGTGGTAAAATGCCACGGGGTAAGATGCCCCACATGGTAAGAGTCCATGCGATATTATTTGTGGTAAGATGCCACGGGGTAAGATGCCCCACATGGTAAGAGGCCATGCGATGTTTATAAAGTGGTAAGATGCCACAGGGTAAGATGCCCATATGCATGATTATGAATCAGGGACAACAATAAGAAGTTAATGAATAACCAGCATATTTACGTAACCAATATTTCATGCATTTACTATGATGTTTTATGATGTTAAGTAAGATTGTATATGCTTATGATGTGTTGTCCCTGTAGGTACGCTTTTGGGCTAAAGGACTTAGGGTCGGGTTGAGGCAGTGAGCTACGAGGAACACAGGAATGTATAGGATTCAAGTCACGATTAGTATCTACCCTAGGAGTAGTATAAATCTAAATATTAACATTCTTTTGGGAATGTAATGAATTATTTTTGAAGTCTTTTATTTTGGCCTGTAATCCTGTTAGCTCATGTAACAACCAGAACCTTAAGACGTTATTAATGCATGATTAGTCCTTCTTATGTCTCTTAATCACTGTTAAGGTGGGAAGACCCCACATTAGTGGTATCAGAGCAGTGGGTAGATAACTCGGGAATGAGTGAAGGGTAGCCTTAGCAATAAGTTGGCTAGGTGCTTACTTTTGAACATGTTTAATATGTATGTTGCATATGAAGTTTCTATGTTATGCTAACATGTTTAATTATCTAACGATGTGCTTTATGAACTGCTTTTGGTGTTGTTATTAACCCTTGTGTTGCAGCATGGCAGCAAATATAGAAGTGGGTGACACCATTAGTGTAAATGCAAGTGCTGGGCGTACGAATCCACTGCCACCACCAGCCTTGGGCGAAGAACCCTCTGAACAACAGTTGCTACCTGGGGAGTTGAGCTTGGCTCAATTTATGATGTACCAACCCCCGATGTTCGAAGGAACTGAATCAGGGGAAAAAGCTGAGGAATGGTTGGAGAGGATTGAACAGATATTTGTGGCAGCGCCTTGTGCAAAGACGACCTGGATCAGATTAGCAGAATTTCAGCTGGCCAAGAAGGCACTGATGTGGTGGAAGACCACAGTGATTGAGCAAGAGACTCTGGGGAAGGAAGTAAATTGGAAGATGTTCCGAACGCGGTTTCTGACCCGCTACTTCTCAGCCGCTGCAAGACAGGCCAAGGAGGATGAGTTTACCAATTTAAGGCAAGGTACCATGCCTGTATCTGACTATGCTCTACATTACTGTTCCTTACTGCGATATGTGCCTCATATTGCTGCAAGCCCTCAAGCGAAGATGAGGAACTTCATGAAGGGCTTGAGGCCGGAACTATATGACAGGGTAATTACCTATGGCCCTGCCTGTTTTGACGATGCGCTTTCACGAGATGAACTAGCCGAACTGGGAGTTGGCGCATATCCTGATGCAGTGCCACCTCCAGCACCCGCTCAGAAATCCACTTCTGACAATTTGAAGCCCAGGGGTGATCAGTTTAAGCCTAGGGGAAACACTTCAGCGTCGAGATTCAGTGGCAAGAGGCCCGAGATTCGATGGAAAGGGAACCGTAGGAATGATGCTCCATCTGGGAGAGGACAGCCTCAGGGAGACAGATCTGGAAGAGTTAAGTGCACTCTTTGTGGACAACCACATTTGGCAAAGGATTGCGTAGGCTGCTATGTCTGTGGCGACAGAGGTCACTTTGCTCGGCAGTGTCCCAACAGGGGAAGACAGCAGAACTCTGCGGGAAGGCCTGCGGATAGAGCGGCACAGCACAGACCACCTTTCGCACCGAGGCAGTATGGAGGTCAGCCCACGGGGCCACCTCAGGGTCAGGTGTATGCTTTGACGAGGGAGCAGGCTACAGCGGCTCTGGAGGAGGTGATAACGGGTACGTGTCTTTTATTTACGCACCCTACTCTTATATTGATAGACACAGGTGCGTCACACTCTTTTGTGTCGACGAGTTTTGTTGAAAGGCACCACATATGCACTTCTTCGTCGCCCATGCCTCTTATAGTCTCGACCCCCGCTGGAAGAAGTTTGACTACGGATCAGATTGTCTATGATGGCCTCATTTATTTTGAGGATAATGAGTTAAGATCAGATTTGATTGTGCTGGGAATGACAGACTTCGATTGCATTGTGGGCATCGATGTTCTGAACAGGTATCAGGCAGTGGTAGACTGCAGGCAGAGGAATGTCCGATTCAGGTCTGATATGGGAGTCCAGTGGACATTCTTTGGGGATGGTTCTCGCCCAAAGATTCCGTTGATATCTGCTGTCAAGATGGCACAGTTATTGGAACGAGGTCATACAGGATATCTTATCTATGTTGTTGATATGACGGAAGAGAGGAAGGAGTTAAAGGTTGAGGATGTGCCCGTAGTGGCAGAGTTTGCTGATGTCTTTCCGGAGGAAATTCCCGGATTCCCACCGACGAGAGAGGTCGAGTTTGGGATTGAGCTGCTACCAGGGACGTCTGCAATTTCTCGTGCCCCATATAGGATGGCACCAGCAGAGTTAAGGGAGTTAAAGATTCAGTTGCAAGAGCTCCTTGACCGATTCTTTTTGTGAAGAAGAAGGATGGTTCGATGCGGTTGTGCATCGATTACCGGCAACTGAATAAGTCCATGGTAAAGAACAAGTATCCTCTCCCAAGGATTGATGATTTATTTGATCAGTTGCAAGGCACGAAGCTGTATTGCAAGATTGATTTGAGATCTGGGTACCACCAGATACGGGTCAGGGAGGAGGATGTGCAGAAGACAGCATTTCGGACTCGGTATGGGCACTACGAATTCTTAGTGATGCCGTTCGGTGTGACGAATGCCCCTGCTGTCTTTATGAGCTTGATGAACCGGGTGTTCCAACCCTATCTGGATCAGTTCGTCATTGTGTTTATTGACGACATACTCATCTACTCCCGGAGCGAGGAAGAGCACGTGAAACACTTGAGGACAGTACTCCAGATCCTCAGAGACCACCAGTTATATGCCAAGCTCAGCAAGTGTGAGTTTTGGTTGAGCAGTGTAGTGTTTCTGGGGCATGTTATATCTAGTAGTGGGATATCGGTGGATCCCAGGAAGATTGAGGCTGTGATGGAGTGGGCTGCACCCACTTCTATGCCTGAGATACGGATTTTTCTTGGTTTGGCAGGTTATTACCGACGCTTCGTCGAGGGATTTTCTAAGATTGCTAAGCCATTGACACAGTTGACCCAAAAGGGAGTACCATTCTTTTGGTCAGAGGCTTGCGAGGAGAACTTCCAAGAGTTGAAGCATCGATTGACCACGACGCCTGTAATGGTGATTCCCACGGAGAACAAGAGGTTCATTCTATACACTGACGCGTCGCTACAGGGCTTGGGATCTGTGTTGATGCAAGATAAGCATGTGGTAGCTTATGCATCGAGGCAGTTGAAACCGCATGAGGCTAGGTACCCAGTCCATGATTTGGAATTGGCAGCTATTATCTTTGCCTTGAAGATTTGGAGGCATTATTTGTATGGTACATCTTTTACCATATACACGGATCAAAAGAGCCTGAAATTCCTGTTTACTCAGGCGGAATTGAATATGCTTCAGAGGAGGTGGATGGATTTACTCAAGGACTATGACTGTGAGATAGAGTACCATCCGGGAAAAGCAAACTTGACGGCAGACGCCTTGAGTCGGAAGGTGAATAGTACTGCTGAGGATGCCATGTATTTGTCGGCTATGATGACTTCTTACGGGCATCTGGGCTATGATTTTGATGCGGATACATCGACGGTGTGGGTATCGACTGTATTGGCAGAGCCGGACATTTATGAGAATATCAGGAGAGCCCAGAAGACGGATGACGAGGTTCAGAGATGGTCATCATTGGCACTTCAAGGACAGCCATCAAAGTTTAGAGTGGCTGATGATGGTTCTTTGAGACTCGGTAACCGGTGGGTAGTTCCGTGTACGTCGGAGTTGCGTAGAGGAATCTTGGAGCGAGCTCATAGTAGCCGATTCAGTGTCCACCCAGGAGGGAGAAAAATGTATAAGGACTTGTGTGATCAGTTCTGGTGGAGACGGATGAAGAGTGATACGATCGCTTTTGTCAAGAGATGTTTGATTTGTCAGCAGGTTAAGGCAGAGAGGCAGAGACCCGGTGGCAAGCTAAGGAGCTTAGAGATACTGGAGTGGAAGTGGGAGCACATATCTATGGACTTTGTGACCCACTTGCCGATGACTACTTCGGGTTGTGATGCCATTTGGGTGCTCATTGATAGGCTGACGAAGGTAGCTCACTTCATTCCCTACAGTATGACGTACACATACTTGAGGATGGCTCAGTTGTATGTTCGGGACATAGTGAGACTAAACGGGATTCCATTGTCTATTGTATCTGACAGAGATCCGCGGTTTACATCTCATTTCTGGGGAGGTCTTCAGTCAGCTTTGGGTACTGAGGTGAGGTTGAGCACAGCATATCATCCCCAGACGGACGGTCAGACTGAGCGTACTATACAGAAGCTCGAGGACATGCTACGGGCTTTATGTATTAGAGTTTGATGCCTCGTGGCAAGATTCATTGGCTTTGGTAGAGTTCTCTTACAATAATAGCTACCAGGCGAGTATTCAGATGGCTCTGTTTGAGGCTCTGTATGGTCGGCGATGTAAGTCGCCATTATACTGGGATGATTTGACCAGTAAAGCAGTAGGAGGACCCGAACTGATTCGGGAAATGGAGGATAAGATAAAGGTTATCCGTCAGAAAATGAAGGCAGCCCAGGACAGGCAGGCTTGCCTATACAAATAAACGACGGAGACCGTTGGAATTTCAGTTAGGAGACAGGGTCTTTTTGAAGATCTCACCTTCCAGGGGTGTGGTTGCGTGGCAAATTGTCTCCGAGGTATGTGGGACCGTATGAGATTTTACAGCGCATCGGTACCTTGGCTTACCGTTTGGCACTGCCACCATCGTTGTCCGGTATTCACGACGTGTTTCATGTATCTATGCTACGGAAATATGAGCCGGATCCATCGCATGTATTGCAGCCTTCTGAGATTCAGTTAGATTCTGATGTATCCTATGAGGAACGACTAGTCAGGATTCTGGATAGGGCTGATCGTAGACTTCAAAACAAAGTGTTACCGATGGTCAAGGTTCAGTGGGATCGCAGGGGTGTCGAGGAGGCCACGTGGGAGATGGAGCTGCATATGGTGCAGCACTACCCGGAACTATTTTCTGGTATGTGATTTATGTTAGTTTTGATTTGGGTAAGTGCATGCGATTTCGAGGTCGAAATCTTGTAAGTAGGGGAGTATTGTAATATCCCCGAAATAATTAATTACAATTTGGGCATTAATTATGTTTATGTGATTAATTATGGTGATAATTAAATTATGTGTTGGAATTAATTATTTTGGTGAAATGCTTAGTCACATGGTAGGCGTGACCCGGTGGTGCATTTCGGGGTGCATGTTATGCATGTTGGGAAATTGGGGGTTATCATGGTTTGATTATGGTAATTGATAATTATTTGGTAAAACATGGTTTTAATTGGGGTTTTGATGCATTTTGGTAAAATGATTTTAAAATATCATGTTGGGGTATTTTATACATCATGGTAATTGTTGGAGAAATCCTTGCAAAAGCTTGGTTTGTGGGATTTATTGTGAGATTTGGAGTCCTCAAGAGGTATAGATACCTCCTTGGTATTTTAATGAAGTTTGGTTTGGATTTGAAATGGTTTTGGGTGTTTTAAAATGGATTTGTTTTGGGTTGGTATAATTTTTGGTTGGATGTTAGATTTTTGGTTGTTTAAAGGTGTTTGTTGAAGGTTTATTATGTTTTTATGTTGTTGGTCTGAAGGTATAAGTGTTGGTATGGTTTGGGATGAAAATGGTGTACAAAAATGGTGGATTTCGAAGTGCAGGGATCGGCGATCGATCGCCCGTTTCTGGCGATCGATCGCGAGCCAACAGTGCACTCCAGTAGCGGTTGGCGATCGATCGCTGCTTTTGGACGATCGATCGGTGAGGCTGGCGATCGATCGCGCCAAATGTGGCGATCGATCGCCGAAGAATGAAAATTTTGGCAACGGGCAGAGAGGTCTCGCGATCGATCGGGCCCTCGCGGCGATCGATCGCGAGACACAAAAAAATGGATTTTTGGATAATTTTGTGGAATTTTTGATATTGAACTATTATTGGCTCCTAATATTGGTTTGTGTGAATGTGTAGAACCATCCCAGGTGGCCACACAGCTTAGGAGTTAAAGTCCACGACACAACAAATTTTGGGACTAAGGTACGTAGTGAGACGTACGGGCATCGGACGGTAAACGTATTATTACGCATTGAATTGGCTATGCACTATGGTTGCACATATGGAATTAATTATGCATTGTGGTTGCATACATGGTCTTGGTTATGCATCATGGATTGCATACATGGTTTGGTCATGCATTGTGGTTGCATGTGTATATTTGATGCATTGGTGCATGTGATATATTCCAGTGATGGAGAATACTTGCCGCCAGTGGCGTAGCGATGTGAATACTTGCCGCTGCCATACCGTAGCGATGAGAGAATATTTGCCGCTAATATGAAGCGAAGAACACGATCGCTGTCATATTTATAGCGAGGGATATTAGTGCCGCTGGTATTGTCTAAGCGAGAGGTATTTCCACTGTCATGTTAACGCGAGGGGTCTTATCCCACTGATATAATAAGACTTGGAAATTGAACAAGGGATACATAGAATGGATGCATGTCATGACATACATTATTGGTATTATAACCCATTGATTATGATTGTGGTACAGGGACAACCAATGGAGCTTTTAAATGTATTAAATACAGGAAGTAAATCGCTTTTACGGTTTATGCATTTGAATTACAATCATATTATTGTGAATATGATTTATATACATGCTCATGGTTTTGAGGTTGTTCCTGTAGGTACTTTTGGGCGGACGGGCTAAGGCAGGTTGATGTGGTGAGCTTGTAAGGAGTGCTTTTGATGTAGCAGGCCTAAATATTTTGTATAGTCTCTACTCTAGGAGTAGTGTAAAGCTATAGGATTAACATTCAATTGGTTGGGAATGTAATTAATCCCTTTTGGAAATTTTATTTTGGCCTGTAATCTTAACGGCTCAAGGCATCAACACAAACTTTATATTCTTTATATGCATGTTAGTTCTATTTACGCCTTTAATCCGCATTTAAGGAACTAGGGTCCTTACAGGTATCCGGGATGGATGTCGGCAAAGCGCCACCAACTCCAGGTCCTGCCATCACATAATCATCTAGGGATATCCAGACGGATGACATCAGCAAGGTGCCACCAATCCCCGTCTCAACAAATCATACCAATCAAAGGGGACCACAATTCCCTATGCCTATCGGGCCATGTAATGCCAACATAGTATCGCAGTACCAATCCCAATGATCGATATCAGAATCCAAGAAATATCAGGGTATTCAAGGATATAGCTCAACGTGTATGTCATGCATGGATGTATGTATAAAAATGATGTGTGTGAACAAAACATTTATTTTTCATACACCGATGTGCCAATCATGCATGTTATGAATGCCACATAATTTAGATAAAATCACGTAGCCACGTAATCTCAAGTAAGTCACATAAGTTATCAAATCATATATCAACTGATACAGATATCTGTCGTATGTTACCCGATCGCAACATACCTTTACTTCTTGATACTTGAGCTTGTAGAGTTGATGTATTCACTGTACACCAATATAAATTCATAATTCAGAAAATTAAGCACCAAAAATTCGTTATCAATTTAGTTACAGCTTAATCAATTTAAGGTAATTAAATTGATGCGATCACATCATAATTTACTTTGCTAAATTATGTTTTTACCAAAATTAACTGCTAATTATCAAAGCAAAGTCAGAAAAATCAAATTTTACCCAAATTCGCGCACAGTATCACGCACACATTTCTTCAAATTCCGGCTGCTACCGGCGGCGGTAGTGGCGGTGACCGGTGTAGAAACCTTCGTCCAGGTGAGGAAAATAGATTCGGTATATGGCTTCATCCAATTTGTTGTAGAATGGAAGAAATCGAACCAAAAGTGCTCAAAACCTAGTCTGTGTGATTTCGTCCGTTCCAGGTAAACTCGAAGCACTTTTCGAACACCAAATTTTGATTATCTGGTATGAAAATGTGCGCTTGAGAGTTGTGAACACGGTGGTATGTAGGGATTGTCGAGAGGTTGTCGGACGGCGGCGAACGAAGTGGATTTACACGCGGTGGTCGGTGATCGCGCGAAGTGTGTATTTTCGCACCTTTTAGTGTGTGTCCGCGATCTGTGTGTGTTTTACATATTTTACTGTGTGTTTTACATCCTACACTGATATATATTAATTCCCGACCAATTATGAACATCGGTGTGTCACCGGTGTACTGTGCATGTACAGCACATGTACAATTCATACCTAACTTCATGTCCTTATTTCAATCACAAATATTAAATCTATCAATTTAACACAAATTTTATATTTATTAAATTATTTTAACAAAATTTTGTTATTAATCTGAATATTCCAAAAATATATTTGTCATTCATTATGTTCTGACCCGACTGCCAACGGAGATGTACAAGGTCAATTTTCACTCATTAATTATTTTATATTCTCATTAATTAATTTCTAACAAATTAACAAATTAATGTACAAATTGTACTTAATTCTCATTACCAAATATCGGGACATCACATTTACAAAATGTTAAGTATGATATCAAGTTGTTATCAAAGATAATATTCCTCATGTTTATTCTCAACCATATGATTAACATAAGATAAATCACATAATTGTTGAGAAGCTAAACCTGATTTCCGATAATACGATACGAGGGCCTTACGCGATGAGGTCATGCCGAAATTTTTAGGGCCACATGGTCATATATATTAAACAAATCTTCCGCTGGTTACACTATAATTATCATTGTGTGATCATTAATCACATGATTAGGATTGGGCCCTCAAAGATATGGCTTTGATGGACGAAACATGGGTTTGGCATTATTACAAAAAGTAAACCGATGAACATGTTATATGAAATCATAGTTAGATGCTGTATAATTATGGTTTTGAATAAAATGGAATATATGTGTAATATTGTCACCAAGAATGAGTTGTATAAAAGCATCGTTACATGTTGTGAAAATATGACTATATGAGATATAGATCGAGAACTTTTGGGAATACTCTTGAGATTTTATTCTTCAAATATTTCCCATGTTTCTCTTAAATTTGAAATGAAACCTAATGATGAATGACAAGAAGTTATTAAAAATCTGTTGTGGAATATGTATTAAATTCTTTGTCATAACTTGTCTCCTATATCCATATTTTAAATGACCACCCACATTATTCCTTAAGTGGGGGGAGGTTACTTATTGACTGAGATGATATTTACATATGTAGCATATTGCATATTCTCATTACATATCATTATGATGAGAATGGCGATACGATTATTCACTGTATGATCGACACCACTGGTGATCATTTTCATTGTAGTTTGATTACAGTTGATTGGTATGTTTATGTGAAATTTTATGGCCAGGATTGTGTAAGCCGAAATTTCTTTTTGTGTTGCAGTACTTCGTAATTTGACTGAGATGAAGTAATAACTTAGGAGTAATGAATTAACTTGTAAATTATTTGAAATCTTAATTTTAGTAAAAGGATTGGGATTTAAGTTGTTAATAACATAGATGTAGCACATATATTGTGACTCGTCAACATTCATAATAAGAGAATGTACAGATGTACATTCCGATATGATTGGAACCATGTGCAAAAAAATAATTAAATAAATGCTAAAAATGGTTCAATATATTTTAAAACCAATGATTAAATGATTAAATACGGACATTGCTCAGATGTTGCATAGACTCCATTTTCAAGAAAAAGTTTAGTTCTCGAATTGGACAAACTCCATTTAATGACTTTTGACCTTAAGAAATCAGCCCGTTTGACACCAGAGAGGCCGTATAATTTTTTTTCTGCTACGAAAACCCTAAAAACCGAGTAAAAAATTCTTACGTCTTTTGAAAACTTAAAATTTGAATTTGCCAAAGCCAAAATGCTCCTTTTAAACCATGATGACTTTTGACTTTCTCGGAAATCAGCCCGGTTTGACATCAGAGAGGCCGTATAATTTTTTTCTGCTATGAAAACCCTAAAAACCATGTAAAATTCTTACTCCTTTTTTAAAACTTAAAATTGGAGTATATTCATAAAATATATGAAGGCAGCCATAGATAGGCAGACCCGAGTTGCCAACAAGAGAAGGAGATCATTAGAATTTGAGATCAGCGATGGAATATTCTCTAGAATCTCTTTTATCCAACGATTCTGTTCGGACATCGAGGTAAACTGTCACCTCATACATTGGTCCTTACCAGCTTTTGGAAAATTTTGGTATGGTGGCATATTAATTGGTTTTGCCACAAAAGTTACCGATAATACATGATGTATCTCATGTACCTACGCTAAGGAAGTTCGAACCAAATCTATCTCACGTGTTCAGCTTTGAGAGATTGAAATGAACATTTCCTTGTCCTCGAGGTACGACCTTTCTGATTGTGAACAGTAATGAGAAGGTACTACATAATCATATTCATTGATGAGTTTTACATGGTACATAGAAATCAACATGGGATTTGGAGGCCAAGGTCCGACAAAATGGCCATAATTGTCTGTGAACATCATTCTGTATCACATGTATGAAACTTTTTTAATCATTCGATGTAATTCTAAGAATCAATTGAATTAAGACCATGTTTGAATATCTACCTTTTGTGATTTCGAGGACGAAATTTTTTAAGGGGGAGAAATGTAAGGCCCCATTATTAATTAATTCAGATTAACGATGATTATGCAAACCTAGATGATTAATTAATTAAGATTATGGGAGAAATATTATATTAGCAAAGGAAAAGCCAATTTAAGTTATTCGGCAACTAATAAAATTGGAATGGGAGGAATTAAACAAGTTAATGAAATTCCGAGAAAAACCCGGATAATTAAATTATAAACTACGAACTAAAGTTTTCCGGATCACAATACATTATATGGGTATATATGTTGATACATACACATAATATTACCACAATGAATTGTAGTAGGATTAATGCACTAAAATTCTACAATACCACCTTGGACACCTAGACCTCAAGACATGTCGCTTCTTGCATGACACATTGCTTGGACTTGACAACAAAATCCATTACTTTTCATCAACGTTTCGCAAGCCTCAATGTAGAATTTTCAGATTGGAATTTCATCATGCAAGAAAAGATCACCGCCCCTTTTTTCCATAATAACCATCAGCCACTACCACCTTTCCCATGACCACCATTTTCTTGTTTTCTTGACCAAGAATTTCTCCTCCCTCTCTCCAAATTTTCGACCCATTCCTCCTCTTTTTCACCTTCAAATTTCTCTTAAATCTTACATGCAATCATAAAATTGTGGTGGAATTGAGTAGAGGAGTTAGAATCATCAAGAAGATTCAAGTTTGGAGCAATTTGGATGGGTTGACCTTGTGTTGCAGCTTGGTTTGTGTTGTATGGTGGATTGGTGGTAAGATCTTCAAGCTCTTCAAAGGTATACCATGATTTCTTAAGTTTACCAACTTTGAATGTGGTTTAAAGGTCGAAAATTGAGATATTAGCATGACAAATTTGGTTACAACTTGTTGTTAAATGAAGCTGCAGAAATCAATCATGCATGCTTCTAGCATTTTTTTCACTTGTAGTCTTTGAATCTGACTTTGAGATATGAATAAAAGTTGTTCATCGTCATATTTTATGCATTTTAAAAAAAATGCACGCGATTTAGAGCTCAAATGAAAAAGTTTTGCTCATTTTACTAACTGTGCACATTTTGAGTCCTACAGGTACTTGTAATGCACATGCAGTAGGTATTTCGGGTTATTGTTAAAAATAATTTCCGAATTTGAAGTTGAGATCAATAGAAAATTGTAGATCTTTGAATTCTCTTCGATTTAAAAAAAGGGGGGGGGGGGACTCAATTTGGACTCAAAACGAAGGAGTTATGATTTTTCTATCAAAGGTGCACAGTCTGAGACCTGCATGTGGGCAGAAATACCAATGTGGGTGTTCTTCGGATTCCTGAGCATTTTTGCTTGGAATTCCAGATAATATCCTGAGATAACAGTTGTAGTGCTTCAAGTTGGATGTTATGTGCCGCTGGAATCACTCAATTTGAATTTAATCGAAAACTTTATGGCATTTTTACTAGAACTGTGCAAGGTGGAAAACAGATTTTTAAGTGCTAGGTTTTTGTGTTCAAACTCCCTTTAGATGGATGAACCAACTTTATCTCATAAAAGATGAAGCTTAGTATGTTGAGTTTTAGAATCAGGTCGTTTTGACGTTGTATAAATTTAATATGATTTACTTTATTATGGTAATTATGAGATAATTACGGGATTGTAATTGGACTCGATTTTGAGATAAAACCGAGTATGATTGGAAATGTGATGAGCATGAACTTGTTATATGTTGAATTGAGTACTTAATTTTGAATTGATGGAATGATTTAGACTGGCATGAATTAGAGGCTAAAAATACATGTTGGGTATTATAGTGTTGATGAATGGGTTAAATATGGCGTTGATTTGTATAAGGCATGGCTTGCCTAATTTGTCTAACAAACTCACACATTACACCTATAACACACACTATATCCCTAACTTTTCTCCCCAAATCTTTCCTTCTTCTTCCAACAAAAACCACTTGAAATTTGCTTAGCCTTTGTCTTGTTAAAATTTTGATTGGAAGATTGAAGTGTGAAGGAGAAAAAGGTATGAATATTAATGACTTATGTTGCTTTTGGTTGTGATTTGAGTTATTGAATTGTGGTAAAATTTGGTTCGTTAAAGTAGTATGGTGTGGAAATGTTATGTGTTTTGAGGAGTTTAGGTGTATTGTAGTAAAGAAATGGGTAATATATTGTGTGATATGTGTATTGAATGAGTGCATGAAAATGGTGGATTTTCGCATTTACAAAGTGCCGCAATTGATTGCGCGATGTTAAACCCATTTTTCTGGACGAGATACAGCGTCACGATCGATCGCGAGCTTGGCTGCGAATGATCGCGGAAGGCTGAAGGTTGGTGCCAAGATTTGGACATCTCGCGATCGATCGAGAGTTGTAAATTTTTTGAAATTTTGTTATTTTCTTGGGAATTTTGAGATGGGGTCTTTAATGGCTGTTAATATTGAATTGTTGAAATTGTGTAGAGCCTTCCCAAGCAGCGGGACAACGAGGAAGATAATTTTTGAATTATCACTTATTTGGGTGGAAAAAGGTACGTAGAGACGTACGAGCATCAACGGTAAACTATGTATTTGTTGATCGATGAGCATTTGTTTGTATGAGCGAATATTTTGAATTGTTACAAGTACCGCTGTTATATCAAAGAGAGGAATATAATACTTGTCCCTGTTATATCGAGGCAAGGAAATAGAATACTTGCCGGTGTTATATCGAAGAGATGAAAATATAATATATGTCGCTGACATGTCGAAGCGATGGACATGCCGCTGACATATTGTAGCTATGAAATATCATATATGCCGCTAATATTTCGAAGCGAGTGGTATTATAAATGTCGCTGATAATTTGAAGCGAGGGGAATTATAAATGTCGCTTTTATAACGAGTTGTGGAATGTTATATTTGATATGGTTTTGTTGATAATGTCATGGCATTTGAATATATGGAGTTGTATTATATTCTAATGAATATATATGTGTTATGAAACAGGGACAACAAGGGAGAGCATGTTAAATGCATTGAATACAATGAGTATTTTCGTACTATTGTATTATGCATTTTATTATATGATCATTATTGATTATAAATGTGGATTATATGCTCATGTTGTAAGGACCCCTAGCCCTTAACCCTTGATTAGTGTATTAACCACTATGTGTGGCACATGCTTTCAATAAAAATCAAACGGGAAGCTCAGATGATACTTTACCATTGAATGGCAATTACAAAATTTTCTTTAATACTCAATGTTATAAGATCATCATCCTAACAACAAATAGACTCATAAAGTTCGCCCATTTCCATCCCTTTGTGCCACTTTTCACATTGTGGACTTTTATAAAAATTTGGGCAGAGTCTCCCCATATATAGAGCTATCCCGAAATAAAAGCACAACACATAACATAATTCCCGGCCAGGGAAGCACAATACTCAATAGAATACAGAAATTCTAAGTAAATTCCCAGCCAGGGAAGACACCACACATATGACGACAAAAGTGGGTTTCAACACCCACATAATACACCAATGACTCTCATATCATTTAGCAATTCTACCTCTAATTGCATGCAACATAGAATGAAAGAGAGAAAGGCTCATGCCTTTATATACAATCCATATACAAGTATAATCGTGCTCACATGCGAGCATCATGAATGTGTATATAATCCACAGGTGTATATAAGTACTCTATACGATACCGTGCTCCATCAAGCCCTGGTACCACGATCCTGGGAGTACATCCAATCAACAGCTCGAGCTCAGCTCCACAGCCATCGATGTACCTGTTCACCTGCCCCAACAGAGACAGCCCCCAACGGGGTGAGCATACCAATACACAAAATCTCATAATCACAATAATGAAATTCATAATTTACAACAAAAGTAAATACTAATGAATTTAAATGATACTCCCTGGATGGCAACGTCCTCATCCGGGATTCCGTGTACTGTCCCTGTTCTCACAATCATCAAACTCATCAAATCTCAAAAATCAGTAAATCAACACATTGATTAACTCATCGCATGCCTAATTCTCGAATATCAACAGATAGTGATTCCAACCTCATTAAACATGCAAATATAGATATCTCAATATCTAATACTGATTTCCCAACCTTGCTATCAATCACAGATAGCTCAAATGCCTAGCATTTATTTTACCAATTCTTCATTATACTTAGACATCTCAAATGTCTTATAATGAATACATGATTCTACGATCATTCTCAGGCATCTCAATGCCCTACATTGGTCATATAAATCCAGTACCCCATATATCATGTAAGAGTTATCCTACTCTAGTGTCACGCACGCTTGTGACGGCGATATCCAGATTTGGTCGTTCCTTAGTTATATCAACATATATATATAACCATACACACAATTATTCAATGCAATCAAAATACATTATGCATTTCACAAATGCTCTCATATAAAGAAATGCTCGCACGTCGCACGTACCTTAAATCTCCGAAGTCCGAGCCAAACCTTGCTCGAGTTCCATGCCCCGAGGAACGATGTGCTAACACGATAAATAATTCACAATTATTTACGAACATGCAACCCATGCTCAAGCACACCCATAACCCTCAAAATATTGTCAACACACGACAATTAACCATTTAAAGAACCCGGGGCAGGGTACATGCAGGGAGGGAAAACGAATGCGACATATCGAAAAATTGCTCAAGAACACCTTCAATAATTCGAACCCTATTATCACAATTCGAACCCAATTAAACACCATAATTCATCTAAAACATGAATTAATCAATCAACAACAACAATAATCGCCCCACATGCCAAAACCCCCAAAATTCGAACTCAAAGCCCTAAATTCGAACCCAATTCCTTAAATTCGAACACAATACCACCAAATATAGCAGGGAATTACATGAGAGGGACGAAAAAGAGGTAAGGAAGGTTACCCAATCGAAAATCGGAAGTAAATCGGTCGAAATCCGATAAACCCTAGAAATTGGGGATCGGTGCTTTCCTGTAAAATCCGAACTCAGATCGCGACCAAACCTCAAATTGCTGGTGTGGGAAGCTGCGCCTGGACGAGACGAAGCCGATGGCGGGTCGCACGCGCCGAACGGTGGCCGGACGGCGGCGGGCGCACGGCCTGAAGCTGAGGGGGTTGGGGAAAAACGGGATGTGCAGGTGCGCGGGGAGAGAGAGACGGCAATGTGAGGAAAAAATGGTTTCTTTTATTAAAATCTTGGGTTCAACTGGTATTTATAGCAAAAATACCCCGAAATACTAATAGCCCCACAAATACATCATGATTCATTAAAAATCATCTGTTTTCAAAAACTCTCTCTCCTACTCCAAAACCCCCTACCGGTGACCACACAAAGCACCCCAGATCCCGAGACACATCAAAAACCCAACTCTTAGGTTTTACACCGTAATGAGAATACAATCTCAACCTCTGGATCCAACGATCCAAACTACCCAAATAAACGAGCCCAGAAGGCCCAACACCTCGATTAAACTCCAAATCGCCACGTGAAACAACTTTAGGGGTTATTAACACTCCGAGATTAACATCTATAATCCCTGGTCATCACACATGTGTTGTGGGGTTGTTCATGTAGGGGCTTTTGTAGATATGAGCTTAAACAAGAGTTCATGCGTGAGCTAAGTTGAAACAGAGCTATCAATATAGAAGAACATCAAAACTTCTGAACATTGACTGTCATTGTGTAGTATGTAAATGTTTAGTATTACATTCATTTTATTGGGAATGTAATAATTTTGTGAACAAACTTGTAGTAACTTCTCTGGTGTTGAATGGAATTCACTTAGACTCTAATACAATGATGATATTGAACTCTATTAGTATGAATAAACGATTAAGGTAGTGAGGCCTTACAATATACCAAATTGTAGACAACTAAACGCAGATGTGTCTATTTCTAGGCACATCATCTTTCAATTTAGTTGTGAACTAAATTTATTTATCAAGATTAGGGGGACCTTTGTTTTTAACCTATGACTTGATTATTCTATCTTGATTGAATTATTATATTCTATGTGCATAATTTACTGTTCTACATACTTTTGAAGGTTTGGTCGCCTTTGAATGATTCCATACATCGTAATGGAGATCAAGAGAAGATATTACTATACAACATATTAAATTAGGCCTTCGATTTTGAGATCGATAGATGAGATCAAATACACGTGTGATAACCATAGATTACTCAATCGAAAGCTAGTAGTTTTCATAGATCTTAATGTAATATTGAGTTGTTAAATAAGCGCACAACTTACTGCAATTTGATATTAGGTTCCATATAGCTGGAGATAGTATATTAGATAAAATCAGAGAACTCGTCACCTTAGACATATATGGATATTCAATCGAGGGTCATAGGGGATTATATTGGTGAACCGGCAACTTGATAATCTTCTCAAGTGGATTTTTCTTGTCATATTTGGTTTGCTTGGTTGGATCATTAGTAGTAGATTAATTTAGTTACTATTTTATTCAATTAATTATCGTAGGTTAAATATAGTTCAATGCGTCTTATTTGGTGCATACAACTAGTCATTGTGGGTTCGACAACTTGTTCTTCATAATCTATACTAGTGCATACAATTAGTCATTGTGGGTTCGACAAATTGTTCTTCATAATCTATACTAAAACTTGACAACCGTGCACTTGCGAATATATCGTGCTAAACTGGAATTTATTATTAAATAAAGTGCGATCAATTTATACAGAACAACAGACATCACCTGATCCAAAGCATGTGCTACCTGAACAACGTCAACAAGTCACCTCTATTTCTACCTGAACAAATTCTTGAGACTTGGAGAAATTATGGTTTTTAAGCACTATAAATTTCAAAATTCAATTGGTAGAGATTCCAAATTCTGACCTTGATGTAGTGGGGTTATAACCATTTTTCTGACCTCATATGGTGGTTCACCTTTGTTCTGGATTTTCCTGATCCTTTATTCATGGGTGATCCGATGTTCTGATCTTATCTCTAAGATGGTTATGTCTAGAGAAATGATATCAGTACCAGGAGAAAATTAGAGAATTTATTGTGCTTGTTTAAAATGAAATCTGTTCTGTTGTGAAATATGTACCGATTTGGTATCGGTTCTGCTATGGCGGTGAACTGATTAGTTCAGGCTATGTTGAGAGCAGTATAACATATTTCTGTTTTGTTCTAAATGGAATCACTTATGTTATGCTTTTAAGTATCAGTTCTGAAATCAGTTTTGTTACTGTTATATATATATATATATATATATATATATATATATATATATATATATATATATACGTTTTGTACTTTCGATTGGCCCATTTGCCGAGTGTTTATCCAAATACTCACCTTCTTATGTCTCTCCCCAGATAAGAGTGAAGCTGGGGTTGAAGATAATGAACAGTACCAATTCTAGGGTTGGTAAAGTTGTTGATGTTTTGGAGTCCAGATGCTCTGTTTTTATCAGTTTAATTATTTACGCTTCCTCTATGTTTTTCATTTAAGATCAGTTTGTAAATTTTATAGGTTCGAATTTTAAAGACAATTGCTTTTTATAAAGACTGGTTTATCGATTTCTCTATCTGATGCTTGTTGTTTTCAAATATTTAATTTAAAGGAAACGCTGGTGTCATCGGACAGGGCTCGGTGTCACTAGCCTTCGCTTAACATTTTTTTTGCGGTTCCGGTTACGGTTTATGAACCGGACGGTTATGGTTCGACCTTTTATTGTTTTCAAAATATTACAAATATTGTTACAAAATGAAAATATGGTGTAAAAAGTACTTGAATGTGTTTATTCTCCCTGGATAATAATAAAATAACACGAATTAAATTAAATCTTGAATATTCAAAATGTATAGGATATGTTTATTTTATTATATATATTATAAACTATAACATCTAAGTTAGCTAAAAAACGTTCTTATATCTCAATGATAGAAAGCTAATCATACAAATTGGAAGTCTTCAATTATATATCAAGATATTTGTTTTAATTTTTTTTAAAAAAACTCATGAACCGTTGGTTAACCGTCTATTCAAGGGTTCATTCATCATGATACACTATGGTCAAGCTATATTGAATCTAATATCGAATTGCAGTAAGTCAATGTTCATGCACTTATTTAACAACTCAATATTGCATAAGATCTATGAAACTACAAGCCTTCGATTTTGATAAAATCTATTGTTATCACACGTGTGCTAGATTTTAATTGGTCCGTCTCAATCTAAAACTCATGCTATGAATTACTAGTTCCGTATCACAATATCTTATGGTCAAGTCAATTGCAATACTAAAATCATTCAAATGTGATCAATTTCTCAAAAACATTAAATCATAGAACATACACAAAGAATTATAGGAATTCAATCAAATAATAAATCATCAAATCATAGGTTCAAAACAAAGGATTGTCTAGCCTCGATATATAAATTTAGTTCATCATATTTAAATTGCAGAATCAAACCTAAGCATTAATAATCCAAAAAAAATAAAAACTAAAATTCAAAAGACAAGAATAAACTCACAGCTTCGACTGCGGTTATAGATCCTAGCTCCTTCCCTTGCTTCCTTATCGATTTTCTCTTGATCTCCTTGTTGGCTCGTTCCAAAGCTAGGGTGAAAGGTGTATGGATGTAAATTGTGGAAGGATGGAGCCTGTGTATATGGTACAACATTTTTTCTTAAATAGTACCACCTTTACCATATTTATATTTAGGGTACCACGAACTTCTACAACTAGTGTCACATTAAATGTATATAATATTTAATATAAATATGGCAAGATATATAATGTGATATAGTTACTATCATTTATTAATATAATTTATATGAAAATAATATCATAGATGATTTGTATCGAAGCTCATTATTTATTATATTACATATTAATTTACAATAAAATCTATAAGACCCCTCAATGCTAAAACAAGTATTATCAATTATATAAGCACATAATCCTTAATTATATTGTGGGGTTTTATAAAATTTGGGCAGAGTTTCCCCATAAACTTGACCTCCCAAAAATATCAGAAAACCAATAATCAATTACTCCATCAAAATCAACAACATAATGTATCATATACTCAATTCATAATGCACCTTATCTCCAAAAAATTAAAATAAACCTAACACCAAAATATAATGAGAAACTTCGAGACATTTATACAGACCTTATACAGATATTAGACTACTCACAGGTGAGCAATGAATACATGAGTATAAATATAAATGCATAAATAACATTTGTTCACACTAATACTCATCCAACACTTCCGGAAGCAATACAATCTCCAAAGACTCAAGCTTACTTGCCTCGGACAACATAGTATCTATTTTACATGTTTGAACAGAAACAATCCACACACTAGGTGAGCATAGACCAGCATAATAATCGCAATCATATCAATATACAAAATCATAAAATTCAACGTAATAAAGCTATTGAAAATTATAAATTGCACTCCCTGAATAAGTCTGAAGCAATATAAGCTTCCTCGGACTGTTCATGTTTCATAATTCACATTTTCACAATCATCAATTCAATATCGATATTTATAAAAAAAATACTCGTCATCGAGATAAAATCAATATTTTACATAATGCGTCACTTCTCGCTCATTCATGACTAACAACCCATCAAAGGCCAGCATGCCTATCAATCACAACAATGCCCAACCATTTCTCATATTCACCATGCCATGAGCATCGAACTCAATTAGCATAATCAGTTGCATACATTTACATATCCATCACGCATAAAAATCAAACTCATCTTGCACTTATTAACTCATACACATCATAGTGAACAATATTTGTATTTGCATGCATAATCATGTAATTTCTTCATACCATACTTGCTTGTATGTCACTACGTACCTAAGAGTCGACAACATGAACAAGGTACCCTCAATGTCCGAAAGCTCGTGGAGTATCTATATTGAGTATCAATTCAATATTAGTTAATTTACAATACAATTGATATCTTTTATATACTTTTCAACTTCAATTCAATATAATCTCTTCAATAACTTTGTACTTGCATATTCAACAAAAATAACATCTATAATATAGATTAGTCATGCTTTCCATTATAACAATCACATATACTCAGTATAATTTCACCATTATAATCAACATTATTTATCATACTCTGTATGCTACACAAATAAATCAACTATCCTTCATTCATTCGAGTTATCACTAACTCAAGTATGTCGTATTACATTTCTAAGGTTCAATATATATAACATTAGTCCATTGTTCAAGAATTCCTCAAAATATCATAACCATCATATAAATAAAATTGACACTTTAGAGGTGAAGTCTTAATTTTCAGCTTTACCACCCTTTGTTTCGTTACTCAACTAAATGGCTTGAATCCAATTGAATTATAAAGCTAAGGCATAAATTAACATTAAATATGTTCAACACTTTAATTGATTTGATCATCTTCATTGATCAATTTGAGTCTTAGTAGACCCAATAAATAAAACCGAACAACAGAATTCAGCACTTGACACATTTTGATAGAGAATTCATAATTTTTGCATACAAACTCAAAATCACTTGATTCTAGTCTGGATTTCAAGATAACTCGATATACTTCATTTCATATTTTATGTGCTTAACTTATTTCTGTAAGAAACTTATAATCTTGTCATTAGTGCATGATATTGTCATTTGCGTATACCTTCATTATTAACCTCGGGAAACTCTCAAGTGAATGTGATAAATTATGGTATAACTTCTTTAAATTTTTGATAGAATCTCCCCGTAAACTTGATTCCCGGCATGAACACAAATCACATATATCTATACACATCATAATGTACTACACATCATAATACGTCATGCATCCCAAACTACAGCACACATAATCATCATAATAACGGGAAACTTCAAGACAGATATACAACCATATACACATTTTTACGAAGCTCACAGATTAGCATTGAATAAACAAATGTGTATCTACTTGCATAAATCACATTAATATATACCAATACTAGTACTTTGCTTCTAGGAGCATTCTCATTCAGTGGCTCGAACTTGCTTCCAGAACCAATGTTGTACCTATTTTACATGTTTCAATAGAAACAACCTCCCACATGGGGTGAGCATACCAATAACATAATTTCAATATCAATGAATACTCAATTAATAATTTACAGAATATAATGATGTAATTTAAGAAAATACTCCTTGAGCATACTATAACCATATGAGATCTCCCACGTTGTTCATGTTCTCATAACATCCAAAATCATTAATTCCATATCCGCAACAAAAGTATGATATTGTTGCATTATTCCGGAATTATTTCATTTACAAACGATACATTAATTCCACGTCAACCCGTGAAGTTCAATCTCAACTCGTGATGTTCCATGTCACTCGTGATGTTTCAATAGTTCTACGTCAACCCATGAAGTTCCATGTCAACCCGTGACATTCCAGTAATTCGACGTCAAACTGTGACGTTCCATGTCAACCCATGATATTCCAATAATTCGGCGTCAATCCATGACGTTCCATGTCAATGTGACATTTTCAATAATTCGACGTCAACCCGTGACGTTCCATGTCAACCTGTGAGATTTCAATAATTTGACATCAACCCATGACGTTCTTGTCAACCCTTGACATTCCGATAATTCGACCTCAACGAGTGACGTTCCATGTCAACCTGTGACATTCAATAATTCGACGTCAACCCGTGACATTCCATGTCAACCTGCGACACTCCAATAATTCAACGCCAAATCGTGACGTTCCATGTCTACCTGTGACATTCCAATAATTCGACGTCAACCCGTGACGTTCTATGTCAACCTGTGACATTCAATAATTCGACGTCAACCTGTGACGTTCAATGTCAACCAGTGACATTCATAAATTACCACGTCAACCAGTGATGGTCCATGTCAACCCGTGACATTCATAAGAACAGTTATTATCGCTCAATAAATAAAACAAAACAGAATATACACCTTTGCTCGTACGTAATCACGTACCTTAAGGTCGACAAGATGATTAAGATATTCCCAACATCCACGAGGCTCGTGAAGTTTCTATATTGAATGTAAATTAAACATTAATTTCACATTAGTAACTCTTATAATAACATCAATTATCGTATAGACTCGTCATGCATACTATTCTAATCGGTTACCGTTTATCATACCCCGTATACTACAGAAAACATCACATTTATTGTGCAAGATCTCCTTAGAATAACAATAATATCATAATTATCATCCATTAAATACCACATTTCAAAATCCCACAACTTAACAAAATTTTCCAAAAATTTACACCTCGCGGTCGATTGATCTCAACTAGCGATCGATCGCGAGCTCAACCATCGCGAGCTCAACCCAAAGTTTTCAATTTTGACCTTCTGCGATCGATCACCGCCAAGCTCGCACTCGATCACGGAGTTTTATATCGCCCAAGAACAGGCTCGACATAGCACGATCGATTGGGGCATCCTTCCCGATGGATTGTGAGACCCTGTATGTGCGAAAATCCACCATTTCATGTACAAACTCCATTCCACACATACTACACCACATTATCTTCCATACTTAACAAAAACTAACATTAAAATCATTACAAAACAAAATCCCTTTGTTCTATCAACAATTACTTTAACAACATCAAACCCACAACAATTAATCATCACCAAAACCATGCTACGATTAAAGCTTCAAAATAAAATTCATAAACATTAATAATTTAACTATTTGGCAACAAAAAAACAAGTTAGAAGCAAGATTGCTCTTTAATCCAAGCCTCTTCAAAATTTGAGAGAAAAAAATGGGAGGGTTTGAGGAGAGAGTTGTAGAGATTTGTGGGTGTTTATGGTGTAAAGTGTGAAGATGAGTTGGGTATATAAATTTGAATTTGCAATTTAGTCCCCGAACATTAATTCACCTCTAGTCTCACCCCCAATTCATAGTCATCTCCTTAATTCAACTAATATCTTGTGATATCCCCGAAATGATTAGGTGTTATTTAAACATTAATCATTGTTGTGAAAATTATGGTATTAATTCTTGTGTTGAATTAATAATATCGGGAAATGCATGTGAGGGTGCATGTGTTATATGTTGGGATTTTGGGGTTGTGGCATGATTATTTGGGGTGTGTGTTGTTTGTTTTGGTAAAGCATTTTTAAATGGGAGTTGAAGTATTTTATTGAGAAAATAATATAAAATATCATGTGAGGATATTTTAATACATCGTGCTAAATACCGGGACCAAAACATAACACATCACTTAACCCACCACTCAACCACCCCCCTTGACCCATACCCTGCTGCCAGCTGCTTGCCCATGCCCCTTGTCCCATCTCCCACTCCACCTTGCCATAGCTGGAACTCCTCCATTCCTCTCCCATTTTTCGTCCAACATCTGATAAGGAAGAAAAGGAGGAGATCCACCATTTTTATTGCTTGGAAAGCTTCCAAAAATCGGAGCAAAAAGGGGTGAGAAACCATTTCTGGGTTTGAAATTAAGTTGTTGAGTTCATACTTTTATTGGTGTGAAAAATGGCATGTTAGCTTAGGTTTCTTAAAATCTTCGATTTAAATGCTTACATGGTGTTGTTATGAAGCTCTCTGCATTTTTCCTTATGTATATTACATGTTTTATGTTGAGGAAATAAGCATGTAAAGTAGGGTGTTCGGAAATCTGGGTAGGAGTATGCCCTGTTTTTCTGGAAAAATGTGGACTGGGAGTGATTTTGAGGAAGTGATATTATGCATGTTAGATGGGTTTTAGGGTGAACCTTCGATTTGAGTACATGCATGGTATCTTGTAAAGCCCGGGACGTTTTATATTTGAGCATGCTTTATGAAATATGTTGTAGTTTTTATAGCATGAAATGAAGTACTCAAGAAATCTGGGAATGAAAATGTTGCCCTGTTTCCAGAAAAGTTGATCGAGTACTTGTGTAAATGGTCGACGTTTATGCATGTGGGTTTATGTTTGGGGTGTAAATTTGATGTGAATACACTCAGGGTAGTGTATTGTAACTTCTAGCATGTTGAGTTTGGCATGTGGTATATCTTACATGTTAGATCAAGAGGCATAAATATCGGTGTTAAAGAGTTTCCGGAAATCTGGGCTGAAACAGAGAGACCAATCGATCGGTGATGAAAACCGATCGATCGGCAAAAGCCGTAGCATTTTTCCAAAATGCAAACAGTTCACCGATCGATCGGTGATGAGGACCGATCGATCGGTAGTACCTTTTTTTTTTAAATGTGGAATTTGTTTAAATTTTGATATTGGATTGTAATGAGACATCTAATATTGTGTTGTACACTGGTGTAGAGCCTTCACAGACAGCTACACAGCGCAGGGGATAGAGTCCCACAACACACTACATTTTGGAAAGGTACGTAAGCGACGTACGGGCATCCCAATGGTAACATGTACTTATGTTTGTCTGTTTGACACATGATGAATGCAATGTGATGCATTAAGAGTTGATACATGTTATTATGCATTGTTGTTGCATATTATGCATTGTTGTTGCATATTGTAATACCCCCGAAATGTTATATGATTATGTGCTATGATGATGATTTATGATATGTTTAAGGGTTGTGGTGTATTTAAATTGGGGGAGTATAATTATGATATGATGATATGATTTAGGGGGAATGTTGGATGTTTTAAAGGATGTATTAATTTAAATGAAGTTATAAAATATCGAGTGAGGATATTTTAATACATCGTACTATTTACCGGGACACAATTAAACACCATATGACCACCCAACCCACATCACCCACCCCCTGCCACTCGGCCACCCCCCCCCCCCCCACTTGGCAGCCCATACCCCATCACATCCTTCACCCATGCTTCACTTATTGCCTCCAAAACACTTCTTCCTCTCCCCTTCCTCTCCCCAAAAATCGTCCAGGAAGAGCTGCAGAAAGGTGGAGATTTGGCTTGTGGATTGTGTTGAGAAATCCTTGCCAAAAAGGGAGCAAAAAGGGTGAGGTAATCCATGACTCTGTTTTCTGGAAGCTTGGTTAAGATAGGGTTTGGTTGTGTGGTTTTCAGCATGCTAGTTGTGATGCCCCGAAATTAATTAATTGCAAGTAAGGCATTAATTATGTTTATATGATGTATCATGTGTTGATGGATTTATGTGTTGGGTATTAAGATGTTAACATGATTTAATTGCGTTAATTATTAAATATGAGGAGGGTGTGATTTTAGATGAAGTTTGGAGCATTTTTGTAAAATGCTTTTAAAATACTATGTTGGAGCATTTTATACATCATGTTAAGTTTGGGGTACAATTTTTAATTAAGTTAAAGCAACCCCTTTTTAAATCCTCTACCCATCACTTTAACCCCCACTTTACCTTTCACCTTTTAAAAATCCCCAAAATCACTTCCCAACCCCAAACCCTACCCATTTTCGAGTTCCACCAAAGGAGGAGAAGGAAAGTTCCACAAAAACTTTGTTTGTGTGATCTTTGCTAGGATTTGGAGCCTACAAGAGGTATGGAACCATTCCTATAAGTTTATGATGTTTGGTGTTGAAATGGGTTAAATTTTTGATGTTTTATGTGGGTTTGTTTGGGTATGTGTTGTTTATGGTTGGGGTATGATTTTTGAAGTGTTTTATGTGGGTTTTAGTGGGTTATGATGTTATTGAAGTTGTGAGCAAGTTTGGTTTTGGGTGGCATGAGGAGGAGCTTGAAAAATGAGCATTAATGGCGAAATTTCGGAGTACAGCACTCGGCGATCGATCGCCCGTTCTTGGCGATCGATCGCGAGCCTCCAGTGTCCGCCAGTAGCATTTGCCGATCGATCGCCACTCTTGGGCGATCGATCGGCGAGGGGCGATCGATCGCGCCAAAAGTGGCGATCGATCGCCAAGAAGAGAATTTTTGCCCCTCGTCCAGTGCGATCTCGCGATCGATCGCGCCTGGGCAGCGATCGATCGCGAGCTGTAAAAAGGTGGATTTTTGATATTTATGTGGGATTTGTGGATATTGGACTATATTTAGCTTCTAATATCAACTTGTATGGTTATGTAGAACCGTCCCATGTACCCACGACTTCAAGGAGATAAAGTCTACGATTTCTCCTTCTTTTGGAATTAAGGTACGTAAGAGACGTACGAGCATCGGACGGTAAACCATACCCTTACCTATTATGATGATGTTTACGATGATGATGTTTATGATGATGTTTTCAATGATGATGTTTATGATGATATTTATGATGATGATGCTTATGATGAGGTTATGATGATGATGCTTATGATGATGTTATGATAATGATGCTTACGATGACGTTTACGATGATGATGCTTTTGATGATGTTTATGATGATGATGTTTATGATGACGTCTATGATGACGAAGTTTATGATAAGGTCATACGACGTGTATGATTGGGTAAGACGCCCATGTGGTAAGATGCCACCCAAAGTATGTGAGTGGGTAAGATGCCCCCGTGGTAAGATGCCACGCAATGTTTATGATATGGTAAGACGCCATATGATTGGGTAAGACGCCCATGTGGTAAGATGCCACACGATGATTATGATATGGTAAGATGCCATACAATGGGGTAAGATGCCCTAATATATGAATAAGAGTCAGGGATAACAAACGAAGTCGAAGGACGACCAACAACCTTTACTTAACTAGGATGTTATGCATTATTGTATGCTTTTGATATAATGTAAAGTAAATATGTATATGCTCACGATGTGTTATCCCTATAGGTACACTTTTGGACCAAGGGCCTAGGGTCGGGTTGAGGAGGTGAGCTAAAGGAAGCAAGATGAATGTAGGATGCAGGATTTTTGATAGTCTCTACTCTAGGAGTAGTGTAAACCTATAGCTATAACATTCATTAATGGGAATGTAATTAAATAGCTTTTGGAAATTTTATTTTGGCCTGTAATCTCCTTAGCTCAAGCTACAACCGGAACCCTTAAGAGGTTATAAATGCATGTTCTGTCCAATTTATGTGTACTAATTGATATTAAGGTAGGAAGACCCTACATTAGTGGTATCAGAGCAGTGGTTAGATAACCCGGGGATGAGTGAAGGGTAGCCTTAGCAATAAGTTAGCTAGGTGCTTACTTTCGAACATGTTTTGTGCATAAGTTGCATATGAAGTATATGATGTTGTGCTAACATGTTTTGTTTATCTAACGAAGTCTTATACGAACTGCTTTTGGATCTTGTTGTTAACCCTTGTGTTGCAGTATGGCAGCAAATGTGGAGGTAGGTGACGCAGTGAGCGTCAATGCAAGCGCGGGGCGTACGAATCCCCTACCCCCGCCAGCTTTTGATGATGAACCGGCCGAACAACAGTTGTTGCCAGGGGAGCTAAGCTTAACTCAGTTTCTTGCTTACCGACCCCCAACCTTTGAAGGAACCGAAACTGGGGAACGAGCTGAGGAATGGTTAGAAAGAATAGAACAGATCTTTGTGGCAGCCCCATGTGCGAAAACAACATGGATACGGTTAGCAGAGTTCCAATTGGCCAAGAAGGAGCTAATGTGGTGGAAGACCACCGTGGTAGAGCAAGAGGCTCAAGGTCATGAAGTTAACTGGAAAATGTTTCGAACTCGCTTTCTGAACCGTTATTTCTCGGCTGCAGCACGACAGGCTAAGGAAGATGAATTCACTCACCTCAAGCAAGGTAATATGTCAGTGTCAGATTATGCTCTTCAGTTTTGCTCCTTGCTCAGATATGTGCCTCACATTGCCACGAGCACGCAAGCAAAGATGAGGAATTTCATGAAAGGTTTGAGGCCGGAGCTGTACGATAGGGTGATCACTTATGGCCCTACTTGTTTTGACGATGCACTCTCACGGGCCGAGCTGGCCGAACTAGGAGTGGGTGCATACCCTGATGTTGTACCACCGTCGGCACCCTCTCCGAAATCCACTCCGGATAATTTGAAGCCAAGGGGTGAGCAGTTCAAATCAAGAGGAAACACATCAGCGTCAAGGTTCAGTGGTAAGAGGTCTGACAATAGATGGAAGGGGAACCGAAGGAGTGATGCCCCATCTGGAAGGGGGCAGTCTCAGGGAGACAGATCCCGGAAGATCCAATGCACTCTTTGTGGGCAACCACATCTGACGAAAGAATGTGTAGGGTGCTATGTTTGTGGTGACAAGGGCCACTTTGCTAGACAGTGTCCCAACAGGGGAAGTCAACAGGGTCCTGCGGGGAGGCCTGCGGATAGGACAGCACAGCACAGACCCCCATTTGTGCCGCGTCAGCATGGAGGTCAGCCCATGGGGCCACCTCAAGGACAAGTCTATGCACTGACAAGGGAGCAGGCTTCAGCGGCTCCGGAGGAGGTTATAGCGGGTACGTGTCTTTTATTTACGCACCCTGCTTTTATATTGATCGACACAGGTGCATCACACTCTTTTGTGTCAACAAGTTTTGTGGAAAGACACCACATATGCACTTCTCCGTCGCCCACGCCTCTTATAGTCTCGACCCCCGCTGGAAGAAGTATGATTACTGATCGGATCGTCTACAATGGCCTCATTGATTTTGAGGATAAAGAACTAAGGTCAGATTTGATTGTTCTGGGAATGTCAGATTTTGACTGCATTCTGGGCATCGACGTTCTGAACAGGTATCAGGCAGTTGTGAACTGCAGGCAGAGGACAGTACGGTTCAAATCTGATATTGGAATTCCATGGACGTTCTATGGGGATGGTTCTCGCTCAAAGATTCCATTGATATCTGCTGTCAAGATGGCACAGTTATTGGAACGAGGCCATACAGGCTATCTCATATATGCCGTTGATGTTACGAAAAAGAAAGAAGAAGTAAAAGTTGAGGATGTGCCCGTAGTGGCGGAGTTTCCCGATGTCTTTCCGGAGGAGATTCCCGGATTCCCACCGACGAGAGAGGTCGAGTTTGGGATTGAGTTATTACCGGGGACGTCGGCCATTTCTCGTGCCCCTTATAGGATGGCACCAGCGGAGCTAAGGGAATTAAAGATTCAGTTGCAAGAGCTCCTTGATAAAGGCTATATACACCCTAGCGTATCGCCCTGGGGAGCACCAGTTTTATTTGTGAAGAAGAAAGATGGTTCGATACGTTTGTGCATCGATTACAGACAATTGAACAAAGCTACAGTGAAGAATAAGTACCCACTCCCGAGGATCGATGATTTGTTTGATCAGTTGCAGGGTACGAGGCTCTACAGTAAGATCGATCTGAGGTCGGGGTACCATCAGATTCGAGTAAGAGAAGAGGATGTTCAGAAGACAGCCTTCAGGACTAGGTATGGGCACTATGAATTCCTAGTCATGCCTTTTGGGGTGACAAATGCCCCGGCTGTTTTCATGAGTTTGATGAATAAGGTGTTCCAGCCATCTTTGGACCAATTCGTCATAGTTTTCATTGACGATATACTCATCTACTCTCGGACCGAAGAAGATCATGTACGGCACTTGAGGACAGTACTTCAGATCCTCAGGGATCATCAGTTGTATGCAAAGCTTAGCAAGTGCGAGTTCTGGTTGGACAGCGTGGTATTCCTAGGCCATGTCATATCTAGCCAAGGGATATCTGTGGATCCCAGGAAGATTGAAGCTGTGATGGAGTGGGCAGCATCCACTTCTGTACCCGAGATACGGAGTTTTCTTGGCTTAGCAGGTTATTACCGACGTTTTGTCGAGGGATTTTCTAAGATCGCTAAGCCATTGACACAGCTGACTCAGAAAGGAGTCCCATTCTTTTGGTCAGAAGCTTGTGAGGAAAGCTTCCAAGAATTGAAGCGTCGTTTGACGACAGCGCCAGTGTTGGTGATTCCGTCGGAGGATAAGAGGTTTGCCTTGTACACAGACGCATCATTGCAGGGTTTGGGCTGTGTATTGATGCAAGACAGACAAGTGGTAGCCTATGCTTCGATACAGTTGAAGCCTCATGAGACCAGATACCCAGTCCATGATCTGGAACTGGCGGCTATCATTTTCGCCTTGAAGATTTGGCGTCATTATCTTTATGGTACTACGTTTACCATCTTTACGGACCATAAGAGCCTAAAGTTTCTATTCACTCAGGCTTAACTGAATATGCGTCAAAGAAGATGGATGGATTTGCTCAAGGATTATGACTGTGAAATTGAGTACCATCCTGGTAAAGCAAATTTGATAGCAGACGCCTTAAGTCGGAAGGTGAAGAGTACAGCTGAGGATGTTATGTGTTTATCAGCTTTGATGACTTCCTATTGCCATCTGGGATATGACTTCGATGTGGACACGTCGCCGGTGCGAGTGTCGACCTTATTGGCCGAGCCAGACGTATTTAAGGCTATCAGGAAAGCCCAGAGGTCGGATGATGAAGTGCAGAGATGGTCATCAATAGCACTTCGAGGTCAGCCAACAAAGTTTAGAGTGGCTGAAGATGATTCATTAAGACTGGGCAACCGATGGGTAGTCCCAGATACACCAGAGTTACGTAAAGGAATCTTAGAACGGGCTCATAGTAGCCGATTCAGTATCCACCCCGGAGGAAGAAAGATGTATAAGGACCTGAGTGGTCAATTCTGGTGGAGACGCATGAAACATGATGTGATCAGTTATGTTAAGAGATGTTTAATCTGCCAACAAGTAAAGGCAGAAAGGCAGAGGCCTGGTGGCGAGCTGAAGAGCTTGGAGGTACCTAAGTGGAAGTGGGAGCATATATCTATGGACTTCGTGACCCACTTGCCAAGGTCGGCCTCTGGATTTGATGCGATCTGGGTGATCGTGGATAGGCTGACGAAGGTAGCTCATTTCATCCCTTACAGTATGACTTTTACATATCTAAAGATGGCCCAATTATATGTACGGGATGTAGTGAGGTTGCATGGGATTCCAGTCTCGATCGTGTCTGACAGAGACCCAAGGTGTAAGGACCCCCGTGCCCTTAACCCTTAATTAGTGTATTAACCATTATGTGTGGCCATGCTTTCAATAAAAAGTCAATCGGGAAGCTCAAATGATGCTTACAAAATTCCTTTAATATTCAACGTTATAAGATCATCTCTACTAACATATAGACTCATAGAGTTGCCCATTACCATCCCCATTTTGCCACTTTTCACATTGTGGACTTTTATAAAAATTTGGGCAGAGTCTCCCCGTAAATTGAGCTATCCCAAAACAAAAGCACATCATATAATATAATTCCCGGCCAGGGAATACACAATACCCAACAGAATACTGAACACAAAGTAAATTCCCAGCCATGGAAGACACCACACATAAGACGACAAAAGTGGGTTTCAACACCCACATAATACACTAACGACTCTCATATCATTAGCAATTCTACCACAATTGCATGCAACATATAATGAAAGAGAGAAAGGCTCATGCCTTTATATACAACCCATATACAAGAATATCCATGCTCACAAGCGAGCATCATAAATGTGTATATAAACCCCGGGTGTATATAAGTACTCTATAAGATACCGTGCTCCATCAAGCCCTGGTACCACGATCCTGTGAGTGCATCCAATCAACAGCTCGAGCCCAGCTCCATAGCCATCGATGCACCTGTTCACCTGCCCCAACAGAGACAGCCCCCAACGGGGTGAGCATACCAATACACAAAATCTCATAATCACAATAATGAAATTCATAATTTACAACACAAGTAAATATTAATGAATTTTAAATGATACTCCCTGGATGGCAACATCCTCATCCGGGATTCCGTGTACTGTCCCTGTTCTCACAATCATCAAACTCATCAAATCTCATAAATCAGTAAATCAACACATTGGTTTAACTCATAGCATGCCTGATTCTCAAGTATCAATAATCAATGATTCCAAGTTCATTATACATACAAATATAGATATCTCAATATCTAGTACTGATTTCTCAATTTCGCTATCAATCATAGATAGCTCAAATGCCTAGCATTTATTTTACCAATTTTCCATTATACCTAGACATCTCACATGTCTTATAATGAGTACATGATCCCACGATCATTCTCAGGCATCTCAAATGCCGTACAATAGTCATATAGGCCCAGTACCCCATATATATCAACACATAAATATAGCCATGCGCACAACCATCGATGAAGTCAATATACATTATGCATTTCACAAATGCTCTCATATAAAGTAATGCTCGTACGTCGCACGTACCTTAAATCTCCGAAGTCCGAGCCAAACCTTGCTCGAGTTCCATGCTCCGAGGAACGATGTGCTAACACGATAAATTAATTCACAATTAATTACGAACATGCAACCCATGCTCAAGCACACCCATAACCCTCAAAAATATTGTCAACACACGACAATAAACCAATATCGAAAATTGCTCAAGAATTCCCCACAAATTTTCGAACCTTCACAACACAAATCGAACCCAATTAAACACCATAATTCATCTAAACATGAATTAATCAATCAACAACATGAATAATCGCCCCACATGCCAAAACCCCCAAAATTCGAATTCAAAGCCCTAAATTCGAATCCAATGCCTCAATTTCGAACACAATCAAGCATCATAATGCATCTAAAACATGAATTAAACAATTACTAACAAGAATCATCACTCCTTGTCAAAAACCCCAATTTTCGAACCTAACTCATGAAAATCGAGCTGAAATTCGAACCAAATGCAACAAATATTTCGAACCACAAAAGTCTGAAATCATCGACTCAAAATCAGCTCAAAAACGCCCCAAAAACACCAGAATAATCGTACCAAAAACATACCAAAATCGAGCCCCAAAAATCGGATGAACTCCAGTTTTCGAACCCTACGCTTTCTGCAGAAATCCGAGCTCAAATCGCGACCAAACTTCAAATTGATGGTATGGGTAGGAGCGCCTGGAAGAGACGAATCCAACGGCGGGTGGCACGCGCCGAACGGCGGCCGGACGGCGGCGGTCGAAGCACTTTTGTGCGTGGGGGTCAAAGGGGATCAGGAGTGGTCGCGGGCGAGGAGAGAGAAACGGGTGAGGAGAAATGGTTCCGATAATTAAAATCTCAGGTTTAACTGGTATTTATAGCAAAAATACCCCGAAATACTAATAGCCCCACAAATACATCATGATTCATTAAAAATCATATGTTTTCAAAAATTCTCTCTCTAACTCAAAAACCCCCTACCGGTGCCCACACAAAGCACCCGAGATTCTGAGTCACACTAAAAACCCAACTCACAGGTTTTCACCGAAATGAGAATACGATCTCAACCTCGGGATCCAACGATCCCAACTACTCAAATAAATGAGCCCAGAAGGCCCAACACCGCGATTAAACTCCAACTCGCCACGTAAAACAACTTTACGGGTTATTAACACTCCGGGATTAACATCCCTAATCTCTGGTCATCACACAAGGTTTACTTCCCATTTCTGGGAGGGTCTCCAGACAGCTTTGGGCACCGAGGTGAGACTGAGTACAACTTATCACCCTCAGACAGATGGCCAAACGGAGCGTACTATACAGACGCTCGAAGATATGCTGAGGGCATGTGTTTTGGAGTTTGATACTCCGTGGCAAGAATCTATACCACTGGTAGAGTTCTCATACTATAACAGCTATCAGGCGAGCATTCAAATGGCCCCTTTTGAAGCTCTGTACGGACGACGATGTAGGTCACCGCTGTATTGGGAGGACTTGACGCGTAAAGCGGTCGGAGGACCGGATATGATTAAGGATATGGAGGAAAAGATTAAGATGATACGCTTAAAGATGAAAGCGGCTCAAGATAGGCAAGCAGCCTATGCAAATAAGCGGCGACGTTCGCTAGAATTTCAAGTAGGAGACAAGGTCTTCTTGAAAATCTAACCCTTCAGGGGTGTTGTTCGTTTTGGTATGCGGGGGAAGTTATCCCCGAGGTATGTTGGACCGTACGAGGTGTTACAGCGTATCGGCACTTTGGCTTACCGATTGGCTCTACCGCCGTCTTTATCTGGGATTCATGATGTTTTCCATGTTTCTATGCTACGGAAGTATGAGCCAGACCCGTCTCATGTTTTACAGCCTACTGAAGTGCAGTTAGACTCAGATGTATCCTACGTTGAACGACCGGTCAGAATTCTGGATCGTGAGGATCGCAGACTACGAAGTAAAGTTATACCGATGGTCAAAGTTCAGTGGGATCGTCGGGGTGTCGAGGAGGCTACGTGGGAGACGGAGCGGCATATGATGCAGCATTACCCGGAACTATTTTCTGGTATGATTTATGTTTAGTTTCTTTTGGGTAAGTGCATGCGATTTCGAGGACGAAATCTTGTAAGTAGGGGAGTAATGTGATGCCCCGAAATTAATTAATTGCAAGTAAGGCATTAATTATGTTTATATGATGTATCATGTGTTGATGGATTTATGTGTTGGGTATTAAGATGTTAACATGATTTAATTGCGTTAATTATTAAATATGAGGAGGGTGTGATTTTAGATGAAGTTTGGAGCATTTTTGTAAAATGCTTTTAAAATACTATGTTGGAGCATTTTATACATCATGTTAAGTTTGGGGTACAATTTTTAATTAAGTTAAAGCAACCCCTTTTTAAATCCTCTACCCATCACTTTAACCCCCACTTTACCTTTCACCTTTTAAAAATCCCCAAAATCACTTCCCAACCCCAAACCCTACCCATTTTCGAGTTCCACCAAAGGAGGAGAAGGAAAGTTCCACAAAAACTTTGTTTGTGTGATCTTTGCTAGGATTTGGAGCCTACAAGAGGTATGGAACCATTCCTATAAGTTTTATGATGTTTGGTGTTGAAATGGGTTAAATTTTTGATGTTTTGTGTGGGTTTGTTTGGGTATGTGTTGTTTATGGTTGGGGTATGATTTTTGAAGTGTTTTATGTGGGTTTTAGTGGGTTATGATGTTATTGAAGTTGTGAGCAAGTTTTGTTTTGGGTGGCATGAGGAGGAGCTTGAAAAATGAGCATTAATGACGAAAAGAGTACAGCACTCGGCGATCGATCGCCCGTTCTTATGTTACAAAATTTTATGTTCTTTTTTTTTGTAATTTGATTTCGATTCTCGTTTCGGTGCCTAATATTGTATTATGTGGTTGTGTAGAGCCATCCCAGGTACCATCACAATCAAGGAGATAGGTCTGTTGACTCCTCCTCCTTTTGAAAAGGTACGTAAGACACGTACGGGCATCGGACGGTAAAACACATCTTTACACTACGACTATGCTTTTATTGCATGAGTATACATGATGAAATGATGATGTTTATAAGATGTTTACGGTGTTTATAAGATGTCTATGATGTTATACATGGTAAGATGCCACGGGGTAAGATGCCCCACATGGTAAGAGGCCATGCGATACTATTTGTGGTAAGATGCCACGGGGTAAGATGCCCCACATGGTAAGAGGCCATGCGATACTATTTGTGGTAAGATGCCACGGGGTAAGATGCCCCACATGGTAAGAGGCCATGTGATGTTTATAATGTGGTAAGATGCCACAGGGTAAGATGCCCATATGCATGATTATGAATCAGGGACAGCGATAAGAAGTTAATGAATAACCAGCATATTTACTTAACCAATGTTTCATGCATTTACTATGATGTTTTATGATGTTAAATGAGATTGTATATGCTTATGATGTGTTGTCCCAGTAGGTACGCTTTTGGACTAAAGGACTAAGGGGTCGGGTTGAGGCAGTGAGCTACGAGGAACACAGGAATGTATAGGAATCAAGTCTCGATTAGTATCTACTCTAGGAGTAGTATAAATCTAAACATGAACATTCTTTTGGGAGTGCAATGAATTTATTTTTGAAGTCTTTTATTTTGGCCTGTTATCCTGATAGCTCATGTAACAACCAGAACCTTAGGATGTTATTAATGCATGATTAGTCCTTCTTATGTCTATTAATCACTGTTAAGGTGGGAAGACCCCACATTAGTGGTATCAGAGCAGTGGTTAGATAACTCGGGAATGAGTGAAGGGTAGCCTTAGCAATAAGTTGGCTAGGTGCTTACTTTTGAACATGTTTTATATGTATGTTGCATATGAAGTTTCTATGTTATGCTAACATGTTTAATTATCTAACGATGTGCTTTATGAACTGCTTTTGGTGTTGCTATTAACCCATGTGTTGCAGCATGGCAGCAAATATAGAAGTGGGTGACGCCATTAGTGTAAATACAAGTGCTGGGCGTACGAATCCACTGCCACCACCAGCCTTGGGCGAAGAACCTTCTGAACAATAGTTGCTACCTGGGGAGTTGAGCTTGGCTCAATTTATGATGTACCGACCCCCGATGTTCGAAGGAACTGAATCAAGGGAAAAGCTGAGGAATGGTTGGAAAGGATTGAACAGATATTTGTGGCAGCGCCTTGTGCAAAGACGGCCTGGATCAGATTAGCAGAATTTCAGCTGGCCAAGAAGGCACTGATGTGGTGGAAGACCACCGTGATTGAGCAAGAGGCTCTGGGGCAGGAAGTAAATTGGAAGATGTTCCGAACGCGGTTTCTGACCCGCTACTTCTTAGCCGCTGCAAGACAAGCCAAGGAGGATGAGTTTACCAGTTTAAGGCAAGGTACCATGCCTGTATCTGATTATGCTCTACATTACTGTTCCTTACTGCGATATGTGCCCCATATTGCTCCAAACCCTCAAGCGAAGATGAGGAATTTCATGAAGGGCTTGAGGCCGGAACTATATGACAGGGTAATTACCTATGGCCCTGCCTGTTTTGACGATGCGCTTTCACGAGCTGAACTAGCCGAACTGGGTGTTGGCGCATATCCTGATGCAGTGCCACCTCCAGCACCCCCTCAGAAATCCACTTCTGACAATTTGAAGCCCAGGGGTGATCAGTTTAAGCCTAGGGGAAACACTTCAGCGTCGAGATTCAGTGGCAAGAGGCCCGAGAATCGATGGAAAGGGAACCGTAGGAATGATGCTCCATCAGGGAGAGGACATCCTCAGGGAGACAGATCTGGAAGAGTTCAGTGCACTCTTTGTGGACAACCACATTTAGCAAAGGATTGCGTAGGATGCTATGTCTGTGGCGATAGAGGCCACTTTGCTCGACAGTGTCCCAACAGGGGAAGACAGCAGAACTCTACGGGGAGGCCTGCGGACAGAGCGGCACAGCACCGACCACCTTTCGCACCGAGGCAGTATGGAGGTCAGCCCACGGGGCCACCTCAGGGACAGGCGTATGCTTTGACGAGGGAGCAGGCTACAGCGGCTCCGGAGGAGGTTATAGCCAGTACGCGTGTTTTATTTACGCACCCTGCTCTTATATTGATAGACACAGGTGCGTCACACTCTTTTGTGTCGACGAATTTTGTTGAAAGGCACCATATATGCACTTCTCCGTCGCCCATGCCTCTTATGGTCTCGACCCCCGCTGGAAGAAGTTTGACTACGGATCAGATTGTCTATGATGGCCTCATTTATTTTGAGGATAATGAGTTAAGATCAGATTTGATTGTGCTGGGAATGACAGACTTCGATTGCATTGTGGGCATCGATGTTCTGAACAAGTATCAGGAAGTGGTAGACTGCAGGCAGAGGACTGTTCGATTCAGGTCTGATATGGGAGTCCAGTGGACATTCTTTGGGGATGGTTCTCGCCCAAAGATTCCGTTGATATCTGCTGTCAAGATGGCACAGTTATTGGAACGAGGTCATACAGGATATCTTATCTATTGTTGATATGACAGAAAAGAGGAAAGAGCTAAAGGTTGAGGATGTGCCCGTAGTGGCGGAGTTTGCTGATGTCTTTCCGGAGGAAATTCCCGGATTCCCACCGACGAGAGAGGTCGAGTTTGGGATTGAGCTGCTACCAGGGACGTCTGCAATTTCTCGTGCCCCATATAGGATGGCACCAGCAGAGTTAAGGGAGTTAAAGATTCAGTTGCAAGAACTCCTTGACAAGGGCTACATACGCCCTAGCATATCGCCCTGGGGTGCGCCTGTCTTATTTGTTAAGAAGAAAGATGGATCGATGCGTCTATGCATTGACTACAGACAACTGAATAAAGCTACAGTAAAGAACAAGTATCCACTTCCGAGGATCGATGACTTGTTCGATCAGTTGCAGGGTACGAGGCTTTACAGTAAGATCGATCTGAGGTCGGGGTACCATCAGATTCGAGTAAGAGAAGATGATGTTCAGAAGACGGCGTTCAGGACTAGATATGGGCACTATGAATTCCTGGTCATGCCTTTTGGGGTGACGAATGCCCCAGCTGTCTTCATGAGTTTGATGAACAGAGTGTTCCAGCCATATTTGGATCAGTTCGTCATAGTCTTCATTGACGACATACTTATTTACTCTCGGACTGAAGAAGAGCATGTAAGGCACTTGAGGATAGTACTTCAGATCCTTAGGGATCATCAGCTATATGCAAAGCTTAGTAAGTGCGAGTTCTGGTTGGACAGCGTGGTATTCTTGGGCCATGTCATATCTAGCCATGGGATATCTGTGGATCCCAGGAAGATTGAAGCTGTGTTAGAGTGGGCTGCACCCACTTCTGTACCGGAAATACGGAGTTTCCTCGGTTTGGCAGGTTATTACCGACGTTTCGTCGAAGGTTTCTCGAAGATTGCCAAACCCCTGACACAGCTGACTCAGAAAGGAGTCCCCTTCTTTTGGTCTGAAGCTTGTGAGGAAAGTTTTCAAGAACTGAAGCGTCGCTTGACTACAGCGCCTGTATTGGTGATTCCGTCTGAGAATAAGAGGTTTGCCTTGTATACGGATGCGTCATTGCAGGGTTTGGGCTGTGTGTTGATGCAAGATAAGCACGTGGTGGCTTATGCATCGAGGCAGCTAAAGCCACACGAAGCTAGGTACCCAGTGCATGATTTGGAACTGGCGGCCATCATATTTGCCTTGAAGATCTGGAGGCATTACTTGTATGGCACGTCTTTCACTATATATACGGACCATAAGAGCCTGAAGTTCTTATTCACTCAGGCAGAGTTGAATATGAGGCAGAGAAGGTGGATGGATTTGCTCAAAGACTATGATTGTGAAATCGAGTACCATTCAGGTAAAGCAAACTTAATAGCAGACGCCTTAAGTCGGAAGGTGAAGAGCACTGCAGAGGATGTTATGTGTTTGTCGGCCTTGATGACTTCTTATTGCCATCTGGGCTATGATTTCGATGTAGACACGTCGCCTGTGCGAGTGTCGACCTTATTGGCGGAGCCAGATATATTTGATGGCGATCAGGAAGGCCTAGAAGTCGGATAGTGAGGTTCAGAGATGGACATCATTGGTACTTCAGGGTCAGCCATCCAAGTTCAGAGTGGCTGAGGATGATTCTTTGAGACTGGGCAACCGATGGGTAGTCCCAGATACACCAGGACTGCATAGAGGAATATTGGAACGAGCTCACAGTAGTCGGTTTAGTATCCACCCAGGGGGAAAGAAGATGTACAAAGATCTATGCGATCAATTCTGGTGGAGACGCATGAAGCGTGAGGTGATCAATTTCGTTAAAAGATGTTTGATCTGCCAGCAGGTAAAGGCAGAGAGGCAGAGGCCTAGTGGTGAACTGAAGAGCTTAGAAGTGCCTGAATGGAAGTGGGAGCATATATCTATGGACTTCGTGACCCACTTGCCGAGGACGGCCTCAGGATTTGACGCGATCTGGGTGATCGTAGATAGGCTGACAAAGACGGCTCATTTTATCCCTTACAGTATGTCTTATACATACTTGAAGATGGCCCAGATGTATATACGGGATGTGGTGAGATTGCATGGTATTCCAGTCTCGATAGTGTCTGACAGGGACCCGAGGTTCAATTCACATTTCTGGGAGGGTCTCCAGACAGCTTTGGGCACAGAGGTGAGACTGAGTACGGCCTATCACCCTCAGACTGACGGCCAAACAGAGCGTACCATCCAGACGCTCGAGGACATGTTGAGGGCATGTATTTTGGAGTTTGATACTCCGTGGCAGGATTCAGTGCCGCTGGTGGAGTTCTCCTATAATAACAGTTATCAGGCGAGCATTCAAATGGCTCCTTTTGAAGCCTTGTATGGACGACGATGTAGATCACCACTGTATTGGGAGGATTTGACTAGCAAAGCGGTCGGAGGACCGGATCTGATCAAGGATATGGAAGGTAAGATAAAATTGATACGCCAAAAGATGAAAGCAGCCCAGGATAGGCAGGCAGCCTATGCAAATAAGCGGCGACGACCGCTGGAATTCCAGTTAGGAGACAGGGTCTTCTTAAAGATCTCGCCCTTCAGGGGTGTGGTTCGTTTTGGGATGCGGGGAAAGTTATCTCCGAGGTATGTTGGGACATATGAAGTTTTACAGCGTATCGGTACATTGGCATATGGTTTGGCTCTACCGCCATCCTTGTCTGGCATACATGATGTTTTCCATGTCTCTATGTTACGGAAGTATGAGCCAGACCCATCTCATGTCTTACAGCCTACAGAAGTTCAGTTAGACTCAGATGTGTCCTACGTAGAACGACCAATCAGAAATCTGGATCGAGAGGATCGCATACTACGAAGCAAAGTTATACCGATGGTCAAAGTTCAGTGGGATCGTTGGGGTGTCGAGGAGGCTACATGGGAGACGGAACGGCATATGGTGCAGCACTATCCGGAACTATTCTCTGGTATGTTTTTAATGTTTAGTTCCATTATGATGATGCATGTGGATTTCGAGGACGAAATCTTATAAGTAGGGGAGTAATGTTATACCCCCGAAATGTTATATGATTATGTGCTATGATGATGATTTATGATATGTTTAAGGGTTGTGGTGTATTTAAATTGGGGGAGTATAATTATGATATGATGATATGATTTAGGGGGAATGTTGGGTGTTTTAAAGGATGTATTAATTTAAATGAAGTTATAAAATATCGAGTGAGGATATTTTAATACATCGTACTATTTACCGGGATACAATTAAACACCATATGACCACCCAACCCACATCACCCACCCCCTGCCACTCGGCCACCCCCCCCCCCCCCACTTGGCAGCCCATACCCCATCACATCCTTCACCCATGCTTCACTTATTGCCTCCAAAACACTTCTTCCTCTCCCCTTCCTCTCCCCAAAAATTGTCCAGGAAGAGCTGCAGAAAGGTGGAGATTTGGCTTGTGGATTGTGTTGAGAAATCCTTGCCAAAAAGGGAGCAAAAAGGGTGAGGTAATCCATGACTCTGTTTTCTGAAAGCTTGGTTAAGATAGGGTTTGGTTGTGTGGTTTTCAGCATGCTAGTATAAGGGTTGGTCGAAACCTTGGTATTGGGTGCTTATATGTTAGTGTTATGTAACTACTAGCATGTTAGATTGAACACTTCATACGTTTTATGTGATAGATTTCTGGCTTGGAAACTAGGTGTTCGAAAAATCTGGGTAATGTTATAATGCCCTGTTTTTCTGTAAGCTTGAATGAGCTCAAAGTTTATGAGGATGTTATGATGCATGCTAGCTTAGGTTTTATGAAACCTTGAATTTAAGTGCTTACATAGAGGTTTTATGAAGCCCCTAGCATAATTGTTTGAACATGTTGCATGGTTTATGTATGAGAATTCTTGTTATGAAATGTAGTGCTCGAAAATCTGGGTAGAAATTATGATGCCCTGTTTTTCTAAAAGAGTGGATGAGCACTGATAAAGTTGGGCAATTTTAATGCATGTCGGTTTAAGTTATGAGTGAACCTTTAATTTTAATACATGCATGGAAGTATGATGAAGATATTAATATGCTTGTTTATGCATTGTATGTATATTATGAAGTAGTTTGAAGGGTGTGATTTGAGGTGTTCGAGATTTCTAGAAAATCTCGCATGAATGGGAACGACCGATCGATCGGTGATGAACACCGATCGATCGGCAAATGCCGTAGCTAAAAGAAGAAATGATGAACAGTTAGCGATCGATCGGTAAGAGATACCGATCGATCGGTAGTTACTGTTCATATGTTACAAAATTTTATGTTCTTTTTTTTTGTAATTTGATTTCGATTCTCGTTTCGGTGCCTAATATTGTATTATGTGGTTCTGTAGAGCCATCCCAGGTACCAGCACAATCAAGGAGATAGGGCTGTTGACTCCTCCTCCTTTTGAAAAGGTACGTAAGACACGTACGGGCATCGGACGGTAAAACACATCTTTACACTACGACTATGCTTTTATTGCATGAGTATACATGATGAAATGATGATGTTTATAAGATGTTTATAAGATGTTTACGGTGTTTATAAGAAGTCTATGATGTTATACGTGGTAAGATGCCACGGGGTAAGATGCCCCACATGGTAAGAGGCCATGCGATACTATTTGTGGTAAGATGCCACGGGGTAAGATGCCCCACATGGTAAGAGGCCATGCGATACTATTTGTGGTAAGATGCCACGGGGTAAGATGCCCCACATGGTAAGAAGTCATGCGATGTTTATAATGTGGTAAGATGCCACAGGGTAAGATGCCCATATGCATGATTATGAATCAGGGACAACGATAAGAAGTTAATGAATAACCAGCATATTTACTTAACCAATGTTTCATGCATTTACTATGATGTTTTATGATGTTAAATGAGATTGTATATGCTTATGATGTGTTGTCCCTGTAGGTATGCTTTTGGACTAAAGGACTAAGGGGTCGGGTTGAGGCAGTGAGCTACGAGGAACACAGGAATGTATAGGAATCAAGTCTCGATTAGTATCTACTCTAGGAGTAGTATAAATCTAAACATGAACATTCTTTTGGGAGTGCAATGAATTTATTTTTGAAGTCTTTTATTTTGGCCTGTTATCCTGATAGCTCATGTAACCAGAACCTTAGGATGTTATTAATGCATGATTAGTCCTTCTTATGTCTATTAATCACTGTTAAGGTGGGAAGACCCCACACATATTGTGATGTGGAATAAAGAGGTGTACTCCACGAGTCAGGGGTGATCACAGTGAAGGTTTTAATGCTTACGCTTGACCGTTAAAAATGTGGAGCGGGAGGGGGGAGGCTCGCTTGCACATGGAGGCGGGATATACCATACTAAGCGATGATGAGATACCTCTAGTATGAAGAAGTGATGATGAGATACCGCTTGTTTTGAGATTGTAAAGCGAAGAAGCATTAAAATAACTGATGATGACTGACTCAAGAAAAAGAGATGATATGTCATGAAATTTATTGGTGAAGCCATATATTCATATAGTGTTTTGATTATGAATTGTGGTACAGGGACAACCAATGGGCATTGTAAATGCGATGGAAATACAGGAAGTGCTTTGTATTTTATGATTATGCATTTACGTCTTACATTCATATTTTGTGGTATATGAATTATGTTATGCTCATGTGTGGGGGTTGTCTTTGTAGGTGCTTTTGATGATGAGAACCAGGGCCGGGGTTGAAAAGCTGAGCTGTAAGGAGTGCTACATGATTAGCATGTTAGAGAAATTTTTGTATAGCTTCTACATGTGGTAGAGTAAGACTATAGTGTAGTACCTCTTGTAGGAATTTGTGAAATTCCTTTTGAAACTTTTGGTACTGTATCTTTTAAGCTCAGGTTAATCAACATGACTCATTACTCTGATTTATTCATATGAATGTTTGGTTCTCTTAATCGCACCTATTAGTATCTTGAGATATCGGGGTCTCACATATCTAATGCATTTGAAACAAGTCATCTCAACTTTATCCAAGTCTATAATTACGACTCACCTTCAATAGTTATCTCTCCAATATATACACTCATAGTTGCCTTAATGATCCAACAAAATCATTCACAATTGAATTACACAATTTCAGATAATAATTTCATGATTATCACATACTCTAATCATGCTCGGTTTATCTCAAAATCGAGCCCATATGCAAAACAATGCTCATTCATTGTTACTCCTTAAATATCACATTCAACTCAATTTAATTAAGGTAATTAAGTTCCAAGCATCACAATTTCACTCATTGATGTGTAGAAATAGACACATCTAGTGCGTTTAATTGCCTACAATTTGGTATGTTTTGTTGGATAAGTTGATACATTTACTACCTAATCGTATATTTGTGTTAATGTAGGTGGAATCGAAGAAATCAAGCTATCAATGGCGAATAAGGACCAAGAAATGCTATGAAGATGATGAGGGATAAAATTAGACCAATAAAATACATAAAAAGTGAAAAAGAATTGCGATCGATCACCGAGAATGCACCGATCAATCGCGCGAGGCAGAAATTTTAAGCAAAAAAAACAGCAATCACCGATAGATCATTGGATTTGGCGATCGATCGCCTGAAGAAATATTTTGAAAAAAAAAGAACCAGTGTTCGATCGTGAGGTTCTGCCAATCAATCGCCAAAGAGTTTCAGAAAGTTTGAGAATTTGATTTCGTTCCTTCCAACATGGATTCCAACCCACATACTAGCCTCCATATAAATATGTGCTCGAAAATCAAACTTTATATTAGATAGAGATTAGATTAATCTAGATAGTTAGGGTAGAGTAGTTTAGGTTAGTTTTACAATTTTTCTTTCAATTTTGTTGAAGCCGGCTACGAAGATCAAAGCAAATGCGGGATAAACGACCTCGATGAGTGGAGATTGGATTAGTTTTCTTCCTTTCTTTTATTTACCGTTTTTCTTATATTATGTGTATCTAGTCTTTAACTGTTGGTTAAAGAAGACAACACCTTAGATGTAGGGTCTTCCTACCTTAACATCATATAATAACATATTATGGACTAAACATGCATTCATAACGTCTTAGGGTTCCGGTTGTAGCTTTGAGCTAATAAGATTACAGGCCAAAAATAAAATTTCAAAAGCTAATTAATTACATTCTCAATAATGAATGTTAAAGCTATAGATTTACACTACTCCTAGAGTATAGACTATCAAAATCCTGTATCCTATATTCATCTTGTGCTCTTTGTAGCTCACTGCTTCAACCCGACTGTAATGCCTCGATTTGTTTTATACACATATGATATGATTATGGTGTAATTATATCAAATGGCGGTATGATAATGGGGGTTCGGGTGGAACCAAGAATGAATTAATACATGTATGAAATGATATATGGCAAGGAATGAAACATGGTGTACAATGAGTTGAATAGACATATCAAGCAACATGAACTAGTAGGCATTTGAATATGCATGTGAATTTCATTTGAATTGGAGTTGCATTTGAATTTGAATTTCATCTTCATGTACATGTTACTTAACATGTCATTAACTCCAAATAACATGATAGCAATTGATTTAGGGAACTAATGATCTTATATCAAGTGATTTAGGGAGGAGAATCACATAGTTTCCCATCTTTCACCTACTAAAATCCTACACAAGCTCCTCTCCATCTCTTTCAAGTTCTTGTTGGTTTGAGCTTGGGATTCACTTGTGAATTGAGCTAGGAAGTTGTGTGAAGTGAAATTGTAATATCTTGGTAAGGAATTCATGGTCTTACACTTGAATTATGTAATTGATGTTGATGTATGTGAAGTGGAATATCAAATGTTCATGTGAAGAATCATAACATGTTTATATGCCAAGAATTGGATTCTAGGATGATAGAAACATGTTTATATGAACTTAGGGATTTCATGAATCATGGTTGCATGTGAAATTGTGGGTAGGAGAAGAAGTACCATGAAGATAAGCTCAAAATCGCCATTGTCTCGCTTTTTCTGATCGGGCCGATCGATCGAAAAATGGTCTCGATCGATCGTCGCGAACAGTACAATTTTAAGGCGGTTTGAGCATGAGGCGTTCGATCGGTGATTTTGAGGCGATCGATCGGTACATGTGGCGATCGATCGGTGCTTTTGTTCGATCGATCGGTGAAGAGTGAACAGTTCGACGATCGATCGAGAATCTGGGGCGATCGATTGGTGATAGCAGATTGTTGAAAAATGTTAAATTTTTGTAGCATTTATTTTTGAAGCCTCTTATAACATGGTATATTGTTCATGTGTTTGTAGCATTATCACAGGGGACGGGGCAAAGAGGCAATTAGCCATCAACGCCTGATTTATCGCTTTTGTTGTCGTATACCAGGTACGTGTTGACGTACGGAGTATAGATATTGTGTGATGATGTTATGAGATGGATATCATATGAATTGTGTTATGTTAGTATCATATGATTGGTAGTATCATATGCATGTACATTCATGGATATCATGTGTTTGAGATATACGCCTGGTTTGGGTATATGATCGGTTATGTTACATAGAGATATACGCCTGGTTTGGGTATATGCTCGGTTATGTTACATAGAGATATACGCCTGGTTTGGGTATATGCTCGGTTATGCTATATAGAGATATACGCCGGTTTTTGGGTATATGCTCTGGCTATTATCATTTGAGGACGGTACTATGATATGTGCTGCTAATATGAAGATGTGAGGTGGTTCCACTGACATATTGAGCTGAATAGGCATATCATATTGGTCTCGTGATAATAGGGTAATTGGTGAGACATGTCATGACATGGTGCATTTGCAGAACATTCACATTAGATGATTTATTGTGCTTTATCATTGATATTGATATTGTGTTTTGATATCGCACTGAAATATTTATTCTCTATACTCACGTTGTGTGAATGTTTCTGTAGGGACTCATAGACGTGGGAGGACGGGATGTGAGTCATTTTCCGCTGCGAGCTGAACCATTGCCTATGAGTTATCTTGTAGTAGGTTGTTGTTTGTACATATGATGTGTAGTTGAGAGGTTTTTATAAACCCTGTAACAACTTAACTAGTAAGATATTCTTCATCAGTGCATGTTATTACTTAATTCAGACTCACATATATATGTTAACATGATACATAATGGATTAAGTAACGAGGACCCTACATTAGTGGTATCAGAGCAGTGGTTCGAGAACGGGATGAACATGGGTAGAGGAAGTGTATTAGGGAGTTACCTAAACACTTGAAAACATGTTGAGAATGGTAATATCATGTTAGGATTTGGAATGTAATGTTCTTCTAACATGTTTTATCATTTTGAATGTTATTGTTAACCCTTGATAAACAGTTATGACAGAGAGAGGGTATCATGAGGATGTTGGGGATGCCATGAGTGGCAATTCTAGTGTGTGAATGGTGTCTGTGCCACCACCACCGATTGAGCAAGGGCCAGTGGAACAGGTATTGTTTCCTGGGGAATTGACGTTGACGCAATTTCTGAGTTATTAGCCACCCAGGTTTGAGGGGACTGAATCAGGGGAACTGGCGGAGGAATGGCTGGAACGTGTGGAATAGATATTTGTATCAGCACCGTGTGCCAAGACTGCTTGGTTACGCTTAGCTGAATTCCAGTTAGCTAAGAAAGCTATGATGTGGTGGAAATCCACAGTGCTTGAGCTGAGGGCTCAAGGACAGGCAGTTAACTGGGATGTGTTTAGAACGAAGTTCCTTGAGCATTATTTCTCTGTTGCTGCAAGGCAGAGGAAAGATGATGAATTTACAAACTTGAGACAGGGATCAATGATAGTATCTGACTATACTGTGCACTATTCTTCATTGCTCCGGTAAGTGCCACATATCGCTGTAAACACAAAAGCAAAGATCAGACAGTTTGTGAAAGGTTTGAGGCCTGAATTGTTTGATAGGGTAATGTCCAATAACCCTACATCATATGAAGAAGCATTGACTAGAGCCGAGATGGCTGAGATTGCAGTAGGGGTGTACAAAGATGTTGGACAATCCCAACCACCTACATCTGGCAGTATGAGACCTAGAGGGGAACCATTTAAATCACCACGAGGTGGTGCATCTTCATCTAGGTTTAGTGGGAAACGTTTTGGACCACGGAAAGGGGATGACCGAAGAGCTAAGGGACAGTTTCAAGGTAGTATTAGTGGCAGTGGTGTGCAATGCTTTAAATGTGGCGGACCACATTTGAAACGAGATTGTCCTCAATTGAATCCAGTAGTTTGTTTCCGTTGTGGGAGACCAGGACATGTGATCCGTGATTGTCCTCAAGTGAGTGAACAACAGAGGAGAGGACCAGTGTCAGAAAATACAGTGCAGCAGAGACCACAGGGTGTACCACAGTCTGGTGGAGGACAGAGGACAGGACCACCTCAGGCTCAGGTGTATGCACTGAACAGAGAGGAAGCAGAGGCAGTTCCTGATGATGTGATAGCGGGTAAGTGTACTTTGTTTACTTATCCAGCTTTACTTTTGATTGATACTGGTGCATCACATTCTTTTATTGCACAAGCTTTTATTGATCAGTATCATATATGCTCGTCTCCACTGTTGATGCCTCTTTATGTTTCGACACCCATGGGATCTACTGTGATGACTTGTCAGAGTGTGTCTGATTGTGATATTCAGTTTGAGACTGAGTATGGACTACAAGCTGATTTGATTGTGTTAGATATGACAGATTTTGATTGCATCCTTGGAATCGATGTGTTGTGTAAATATCAGTCTGTTGTGGATTGTTGTCAGAAGATAGTGAGATTTCAGTCTGATACTGGAAATCAATGGTATTTCTATGGTCAGGGATCGAGGGCAAGGATTCCTTTAATATCAGCAATCCGAATGTCGCGTTTGTTAGAACGTGGACATGCGGGTTATTTGATTTATGCCCTGGATGTAACTGAACAGAAAAGAGAAAGGAAAGTGGAGGAGATACCAGTGGTTGCAGAATATGCGGATGTGTTTCCAGATGCGATACCTGGATTCCCACCGAATCGAGAAGTGGAATTTGGTATTGATTTGATACCTGGTACTTCTGCAATTTCACGAGCTCCTTATCGGATGGCACCAACTGAATTGAAAGAATTGAAAACTCAATTGCAAGATTTATTGGACAAGGGGTATATACGTCCTAGTGTATCGCCTTGGGGTGCTCCGGTCTTATTTGTTAAGAAGAAGGATGGGACAATGCGACTATGTATTTACTATCGGCAATTGAACAAGGTAACAATAAAGAATAAATATCCTCTTCCTCGTATTGATGATTTGTTTGATCAGTTGCAGAGATCAAGGATTTATTCTAAGATTGATTTGAGGTCAGGATATCATCAAATACGTGTGAGGGAAGGAGATATACAGAAGACATCATTCAGAACTCGTTATGGGCATTATGAGTTTTTAGTAATGCCATTTGGAGTAACAAATGCTCCAGCTGTTTTTATGAGTTTAATGAATCGGGTTTTCCAGGAATACCTTGATCTTTTTGTCATTGTCTTTATCGATGATATACTGATCTATTCACAGAGTGATGCAGAACATGTTCAACATTTGCATATGGTATTGCAATTGTTGAGGACACATCAGTTATATGCCAAACTCAGTAAGTGTGAGTTTTGGTTGACTAGTGTCGGCATTTTGGGGCATGTAATTTCAGAAGAAGGTATATCAGTTGATCCGAAGAAAGTCGAAGCAGTGTTGAATTGGTCAGCACCTACTTCTGTGCCAGAGATTCGTAGTTTCTTGGGTTTGGCTGGCTATTATAGACGATTTGTTGAAGGATTTTCAACAATTGCCAAACCATTGACACAATTGACACAGAAAGGAGTACCGTTTCGATGGTCGGAGGCATGTGAGCGTAGTTTTCAGGAATTGAAACATCGATTAACTACAGCTCCAGTTTTGATTATTCCATCGGAGCATAACAGGTTTGCCTTATATACTGATGCATCATTACTAGGTTTGGGTTGTGTATTGATGCAGGATAAACATGTTGTGGCTTATGCATCACGACAGTTGAAACCACATGAAATGCGATATCCAGTGCATGATTTGGAATTGGCTGCCATTGTCTTGCCTTAAAGATATGGCGACATTATTTATATGGTACATCATTTACCATATATACAGATCATAAGAGTTTAAATTTTTTATTCACTCAAGCAGAGTTGAATATGAGACAAAGAAGATGGATGGATCTGTTGAAGGATTATGATTGTGAGATTGAATATCATCCAGGAAAGGCTAATCTTACAACAGATGCCTTCAGTCGAAAAGTACATCATACGGCGGATGAGATGATTCATTTAGCAGCGTTGATGACTTCTTGTTGTACTTTGGGTTATGATTTTGATGTGGAAATAGTACCAGTACGGGTATCAACATTATTGGTCGAACCTGACATTTTTGACAAAATCAGAAAGGCACAAATGACTGATGATGAGGTACAACATTGGAAAGAAATGATAAGTCAAGGACAAACATCGCAGTTTGTACTTGCAAATGATGGAATTCTGAAATACAGGACTTGTTGGGTAGTACCTGCGATATTAGGACTACGCCAAGAACTACTACAACGTGCTCATTGTAGTAGATACAGTATACATCCTGGAGGAAAGAAAGTGTATCATGATTTACGTACCCAATTTTGGTGGAAACGTATGAAACAGGATGTGTTGAGCTTTGTGAAACGATGTTTGATCTGTCAACAAGTGAAAGCGGAAAGACAGAAACCAGGAGATGAATTACACAGTTTGGACATTCCTCAGTGGAAATGGGAACATATCACGATTGATTTTGTGACTCATTTGCCACGGACGTCTTCTGGTTGCGATGCTATTTGGGTGATCGTTGACCGACTCACCAAAGTATCTCATTTCGTGCCATATTGTATAACATTTACATATCTGAGAATGACACAGTTGTACATTCAACATGTAGTGAGACTACATGGTATACCAGTTTCCATTGTATCGGATAGGGATCCGAGATTTACTTCTCATTTTTGGGAAGGGTTACAGACAGCGTTGGGAACTGAAGTGCGGTTGAGTACGGCATATCATCCTCAGACAGATGGACAAACAGTGCGTACGATACAGACACTTGAGGATATGTTGCGTGCTTGTGTATTAGAGTTTGATAACTCATGGCAAGAGTCATTGCCATTAGTAGAATTTTCATATAACAACAGTTATCAGTCTAGTATACAGATGGCACCATTTGACGCTTTGTATGGGCGACGATGTAGATCGCCATTGTATTGGGATGATGGGGATCAGTCTTCCTTACATGGACCGGATATGATTCATGAAATGGAAGAGAAAGTAAAGTTAATTCGATTGAAACTTAAAGATGCTCAGGACAGACAGACTGCTTATGCCAATAAGCGACGTAGACCACTTGAATTTCAAGTTGGTGACCGTGTGTTCTTGAAAATCTCACCTTTTAAAGGTGTAGTACGGTTTGGTAAGCGTGGAAAATTGTCTCCACGATACGTTGGTCCGTATGAGGTATTGCAACGTATTGGTACGTTGGCATATCAATTGGCACTACCACCGGCCTTGAGTAGTATTCATGATGTTTTTCATGTTTCACTGTTGAGGAAGTATGAACCAGATCCGAGTCATGTATTACAGTTACCTGAGGTACAGTTGGATACAGATGTGTCGTATGAGGAATGACCGGTTATGATCTTGGATCGAGCTCAACACAGGTTGCGTAATAAAGTGATTCCTATGGTTAAGGTACAGTGGGACAGCCGGGGTGTCGAAGAGGCAACGTGGGAGACGGAGCAGCATATGATGCAACGGTATCCGGATTTATTTTCTGGTATGTTGATATGTTATTTATACATGTTTCTTATGTTCCATATCTCATATATATTATTATGTGAAGCATGTATGTTTGTATATGCAATTTCGAGGACGAAATTTAATAAGTGGGGGAGAATTGTAATGCCTCGATTTGTTTTATACACATATGATATGATTATGGTGTAATTATATCAAATGGCGGTATGATAATGGGGGTTCGGGTGGAACCAAGAATGAATTAATACATGTATGAAATGATATATGGCAAGGAATGAAACATGGTGTACAATGAGTTGAATAGACATATCAAGCAACATGAACTAGTAGGCATTTGAATATGCATGTGAATTTCATTTGAGTTGGAGTTGCATTTGAATTTGAATTTCATCTTCATGTACATGTTACTTAACATGTCATTAACTCCAAATAACATGATAGCAATTGATTTAGGGAACTAATGATCTTATATCAAGTGATTTAGGGAGGAGAATCACATAGTTTCCCATCTTTCACCTACTAAAATCCTACACAAGCTCCTCTCCATCTCTTTCAAGTTCTTGTTGGTTTGAGCTTGGGATTCACTTGTGAATTGAGCTAGGAAGTTGTGTGAAGTGAAATTGTAATATCTTGGTAAGGAATTCATGGTTTTACACTTGAATTATGTAATTGATGTTGATGTATGTGAAGTGGAATATCAAATGTTCATGTGAAGAATCATAACATGTTTATATGGCAAGAATTGAATTCTAGGATGATAGAAACATGTTTATATGAACTTAGGGATTTCATGAATCATGGTTGCATGTGAAATTGTGGGTAGGAGAAGAAGTACCATGAAGATAAGCTCAAAATCGCCATTGTCTCGCTTTTTCTGATCGGGCCGATCGATCGAAAAATGGTCTCGATCGATCGCCGCGAACAGTACAGTTTTAAGGCGGTTGGAGCATGAGGCGATCGATCGGTGATTTTGAGGCGATCGATCGGTGATTTTGAGGCGATCGATCGGTGCTTTTGTTCGATCGATCGGTGAAGAGTGAACAGTTCGGTGATCGATCGAGAATCTGGGGCGATCGATCGTTGATGGCAGATTGTTGAAAAATGTTAAATTTTTGTAGCATTTATTTTTGAAGCCTCTTATAACATGGTATATTGTTCATGTGTTTGTAGCATCATCACAGGGGACGGGGCAAAGAGGCAATTAGCCATCAACGCCTGATTTATCGCTTTTGTTGTCGTATACCAGGTACGTGTTGACGTACGAAGTATAGATATTGTGTGATGATGTTATGAGATGGATATCATATGAATTGTGTTATGTTAATATCATATGATTGGTAGTATCATATGCATGTACATTCATGGATATCATGTGTTTGAGATATACGCCTGGTTTGGGTATATGCTCGGTTATGTTACATAGAGATATACGCCTGGTTTGGGTATATGCTCGTTTATGTTACATAGAGATATACGCCTGGTTTGGGTATATGCTCGGTTATGCTATATAGAGATATACGCCGGTTTTTGGGTATATGCTCTGGCTATTATCATTTGAGGACGGTACTATGATATGTGCTGCTAATATGAAGATGTGAGGTGGTTCCACTGACATATTGAGCTGAATAGGCATATCATATTGGTCTCGTGATAATAGGGTAATTGGTGAGACATGTCATGACATGGTGCATTTGCAGAACATTCACATTAGATGATTTATTGTGCTTTATCATTGATATTGATATTGTGTTTTGATATCGCACTGAAATATTTATTCTCTATACTCACGTTGTGTGAATGTTTCTGTAGGGACTCATAGACGTGGAAGGACGGGATGTGAGTCATTTTCCGCTGCGAGCTGAACCACTGCCTAGGAGTTATCTTGTAGTAGGTTGTTGTTTGTACATATGATGTGTAGTTGAGAGGTTTTTATAAACCCTGTAACAACTTAACTAGTAAGATACTCTTCATCAGTGCATGTTATTACTTAATTCAGACTCACATATGTATGTTAACATGATACATAATGGATTAAGTAACGAGGACCCCACACCGACCCTTAGCCCCCTTCAGACCAAAAGCGTACCTACAGGGACAACACATCATGAGCATATACATTCTTACTTAACATCATAAAAAAAACATAACAGTAAATGCATGAAATCTTAGTTAAGTAAACTTGCTGGTTATTCGTTAACTTCCTTTTTGTCGTCCCTGATTCGCATTCATGCATATGGGCATCTTACCCTATCGTATGGCATCTTACCATATCATAAACATCGTATGTCATCTTACCATATGTGCATCTTACCCTATCGTATGGCATCTTACCATATCATAAACATCGTATGTCATCTTACCATATCATAACCATCGTATGACATCTTACCATATCATAACATCGTATGGCATCTTACCATATCATAACCATCGTATGTCATCTTACCATATCATAACATCGTATGGCATCTTACCATATCATAACATCGTATGGCATCTTACCATATCATAACATTGTATCATTATATAAACATCATATAAACTACATCATTTCATCGTAACTACTCATGCGATAAATGCATAGTCATAGTATAGAGGTGTGTTTTACCGTCCGATGCCCGTACGTCTCTTACATACCTTAATTCCCAAAAGTGGAGAAATTGGAGAACTTTATCTCCTTGGAGTTGTGGGTACCTGGGATGGTTCTACACAACCATACAAATCAATATTAGAAGCTAAATAATAGCCAAATACCAAAAATTCATCATTTTCCAATTTTTACACAGTGGCGATCGATCGCTTAAAACATGGCGATCAATCGCCTGACTGTTCGCTGCGGCGATCGATCGCTTCATTTGAGGTGATCGATCGCCTGCTGTGTAAATCGCTACTGGCCATCGGCGATCGATCGCCTCATACATGGCGATCGATCGCCACCTGCTGGTGCGCGATTTTTTACCATTTTTGAGCATTTTTCAAGCTCCATCTTATACCCTTCAAACCAATACTTTCCTACAACACCAACATCATCATAACTCACTAAAACCCACATAAAACACTTCAAAAATCATACCCCAACAACATGCAACACATACCCAAAACAAACCCACATAAATCACTTCAAAATCATCCCATTTCAAAACCAAACATCATAAAAACTTTAGGAAGGGTTCCATACCTCTTGAAGACTCCAAATCTTAACAAAGATCTCAAAAACAAAGGTTTTGTGGAGCTTCCTTCTTCCTCCTTTGAAGAATTTCGAAAATGGGAAGGGTTTTGGGTTGGGAAGTGATTTTGGGGATTTTAAAATGAGAAAGGTAAAGTGAGTTGGGTAAAAGGGGAAAAGGTTATAAAGTTAATTAAAAATTGTATCCCACCAATTAACATGATATATAAAATACCCCAACATGGTATTTTAAAAGCATTTACAAAAAATGCATTAAACTTCCACTAAAATCATGCTTTCCTCATAATTGACAATCAATACAATTAAATCATGTTAATACTTCATTACTCATCACATAAATCAATTATCAACATAATTCATCATATAAACATAATTAATGTCTAGATTGCAATTAATTAATTTCGAGGCATCACAATACTCCCCTACTTATAAGATTTCGTCATCAAAATCGCATGCACTTACCCAAAATGAAACTAAACATAAATCATACAAGAAAATAGTTTCGGGTAATGCTGCACCATATGCCGTTCCGTCTCCCACGTAGCCTCCTCGACACCCCGACGATCCCACTGAACTTTGACAATCGGTATAACCTTGCTTCGTAATTTGCGATCCTCACGATCCAGAATTCTGACCGGTCCTTCTACGTAGGATACATCTGAGTCTAACTGCACTTCAGTAGGCTGTAATACATGAGACGGGTCTGGCTCATACTTCCGCAACATAGAGACGTGAAAAACATCATGAATCCCAGATAAAGTGTAAGGCCCCGATACTAATTAATCCGGATTAACGATGATTAAGCAAACCCGGATAATTAAAAGTGCAAACTTTAAATTAAGGTGTCCCGACTTCGATGAGTCAACCATCTAGTGGAACATGTTGTAGTGCATGAGCATGTGCATGATCACATGGCACTTGGAGAACACATGCCACTAATTAATTTAACTCATGTTTAATACATGATTTTGGACCATTGTTCTTGCAAGATAATGATGTATTGACATGTGGATTCCAACATGCATCAAATAAATTAAAAAAAACATGCCCAAATGGCATAGGAAGCCACGCCTACCATGCAAGATTCAGATTTGGGGGTTGCTTTTTAGCTAACACTTCCTCTCTCTAATTCATAAAAAGTTTCCTCTTCCTTCTCTCATCCCCATTTTCGAAAATGCAGCCTTTCTTTCACCCCAAATTTCTTTTAAGTTTGTGAATGCATGTCACATGCAATCATAGAATTGAAGAGGCCTTGAGGTGGGAAGCTAGAAACCTCAAGAAATTGTGGGAGTGGAGGCTTGGATTGATCTTTGGTGGAAGTTTTGGGTCTACAAGGGTATGGACTTGTCCTTATTTATTTTTAGTTGAATTTTGTTAATTTGGAGTCGAAAATTTAAGAAGAAGCATGAATGTGTTGATGTCTTTTTGGTAAACCAGAATCTGCAGAAATGTTGTTGCATGCAGTAGGTAGCTCCGAAATTTCGATTTACCTAACTTCCGATTCTGACTTTGAGCCTCAAACAAAAGTTGTAGATATATGCGTTTTCGTACTGTGGTTAAATTTTGAGACGATTTGGACTTAAAATGAATGAGTTATGATGTTTTTACCACAAGGTGCACAATCTGGAACATGCATGTAGACGGGTTGCACATGCAGTGTGTTCTTGGTAAATCTGGGCAAACTGTGCTACGTTTTGACCTTGGTGTCTGAATAAAAGTTGTAAAACTTTGAGTTATCTTGCATTAGAAACTATCCTCACATCATTTGGAGTTTATTTGTGCAAGATATGCACTTTTTCCTAGAACCGCTCACTCTGTCAAAACAGAGTGTATAAGTATTTTTAAAACTGTCATACTTTGTTTTGCATGTGCCTCTAGATGAGCGAACTAGCTTCTGGACTTCAAATATGAACTTTAGTACATTGCGTTTTCGTGATTTTCCCACTAGCCTCAAGTCATTTGGATGTCATATGAATTTATTATGATTTCTATACAAAAATGGGTCAGGCTGAAATTTGGTGAATTGTCCTGTTTTTCCAGCAGATTGTTCTTGGCCATTTTACCTAGGCTAAATGAACGAATTTGAAGATGAGTTGAACTGATGAAATGTTCATTTTTGAGTTAGCTTTGAAAATCAATTGGACCCATGTTATTTTATTAAGTATCGGACAAGTTATGAGCCGATCTCTACGGTTGCGCAGGCTGAAATTTAGAGAATTGGTTTTGGGTCTAAGTTTGAGTTTTATTTTGATATGTTTAAGGCTAGTATGTGACATTATGTTGTATTTGGAACTGTTATGGCCAGGTTTATTAATCCTAATATTGAGTCGAGGATCACTTGGTAATTAGCTAACGGTTTGAGGTACGTTGAAATGAGTTTTATCATGACGTCTGGCAAAGACGTGTAATGATGCTAATGTATGGCCTTATATGTCATTATTTGATTTATATGACTTATTTGTCACTATATGATTCTTATGTGACTATATGATATGATGAATGTCTTGGATTACATGATATGTGAAATTACATGAATTGTATATACGTTCACATGAGATTGCATGATATATTGAGTTGCATATGTCATTTGATGCATAAATGATTCATGGGCATATCATATTGATCTATCATTCCTTTGATATCCATGATTTGACTGAGTTGACTTACTCTGAGTGTTGGGTACGATGAGCATGGCGATGACAGGCAGTATAGGTAGTAACTGTAGTCACGTGCAGGTGCGACCGGACCTAGACACGAGGGCTGGATGCAGTAACGTACATAGGATGAGTTTTCCTAGCGCAATGTACGTATACTGTCACCCTCTGCTCGAGCTTTGATGATTTGATGATACCTTCCTTTGGACTCCGATTTTGGTATCTTGATATTCGATTCCTTGTACCCATTCATACATCGCATTCATACATGGTATGCATTGCATGATACTTTGTCATTTGACATGATTTATTTATTTCTCGTACTGGGGTACTGACCCCCTTTGTGGGGGCTGTCATGTCTTTTGTTGTTCGGACATGACAGGCTTTACAGGAGGACATAGTGACGATGCTTGCAGCAACGCATCGAGAGATACCAGAGCTCCTTGAGAGCGAGCTCAGGTTTATATTTTATGTTTTGCGTCCCAGTAGTTGTTAGAATATTTTTAATTATGTTTTGAATTACCGGGGTATGCCCCGAGTATCTGTATTTTAAGTATTCTACTACTGGTTGATTTATACTTGATATGGATGTTATGCTCAACGTGTTAAATTGGAAACTGGAATTACGTATTTTCAGTATCACTATATATATATATCACCTAAAAGCGAAAAATTTTCAGGGCCATTTGATAAGAGTTTTTAAATAAATCTTCCGCTGTTTACGCAAATTAATCATTATGTGTTAATTAAACACCACATTAGGATCGGGCCCTCACATAAAGACGTCGGTAGAGCTAAACGGTAGGCCAATGTACCAATACGCTGCAATACCTCATACGGTCCAACATACCTCGGAGATAATTTCCCTCGCATACCAAAACGAACCACACCCCTGAAGGGTGAGATTTTCAAGAAGACCTTGTCTCCTACTTGGAATTCTAGCGGTCGTCGCCGCTTGTTGGCATAGGCTGCTTGCCTATCCTGGGCCGCTTTCATCTTCTGGCGTATCAACTTAATCTTGTCTTCCATATCCTTTATAATATACGGTCCTCCGACCGCTTTACTAGTCAAGTCCTCCCAATACAGCGGTGACCTACATCGTCGTCTGTAAAGAGCTTCAAAAGGGGCCATTTGAATGCTCGTCTGATAGCTGTTATTATATGAGAACTCTACTAGTGGTAAAGAATCTTGCCACGGAGTATCAAACTCCAATACACATGCCCTCAACATATCTTCGAGCGTCTGTATAGTACGCTCTATCTGACCGTCTGTCTGAGGGTGATACGCTGTACTCAGTCTCACCTCTGTGCCCAAAGCTGTCTGGAGACCCTCCCAGAAATGTGAAGTAAACCTTGGATCTCTGTCAGACACAATCGAGACTGGAACCCCATGCAACCTCACTACATCCCGCACATATAATTGGGCCATCTTTAAGTATGTGAAAGTCATATAGTAAGGGATGAAATGAGCTACCTTCGTCAGCCTATCCACGATCACCCAGATCGTATCAAATCCAGAGGCCGTCCTTGACAAGTGGGTCACGAAGTCCATAGATATGTGCTCCCACTTCCATTCAGGTACCTCTAAGCTCTTCAGTTCCCCACCAGGCCTCTGTCTTTCTGCCTTTACCTGCTGGCAGATCAAACATCTTTTGACAAAAACTATAACATCATGCTTCATGCGTCTCCACCAGAATTGACCACTTAGGTCCTTATACATTTTTCTTCCTCCTGGGTGAATACTGAACCAGCTACCGTGAGCTCGCTCCAATACTCCTCTATGCAACTCCGGCGTATCTGGGATTACCCAACGGTTGCCCAGTCTCAAAGAACCATCCTCAGCCACTCCGAACTTTGATGGATGTCCTTGAAGTACTATCGATGACCATCTCTGAACCTCATCATCCGACCTCTGGGCTTTCCTGATAGCCTCAAATATGTCTGGCTCAGCCAACAAGGTCGACACTCGCACCGGCGACTTGTCCACATCGAAATCATAGCCCAGATGGCAATAAGAAGTCATCATAGCTGATAAACACATAGCGTCCTCAGCAGTACTCTTCACCTTCCGACTTAAGGCGTCTGCTATCAAATTTGCTTTACCAGGATGGTACTCAATTTCACAATCATAATCCTCGAGTAGATCCATCCATCTTCTTTGGCGCATATTCAATTCAGCCTGAGTGAACAGAAACTTCAGGCTCTTATGGTCCGTAAAAATGGTAAATGAAGTACCATATAGATAATGCCGTCAAATCTTCAAGCCGAAAATGATGGCCGCCAGTTCCATATCATGAACTGGGTATCTTGTCTCATGAGGCTTCAACTGCCTCGAAGCATAAGCCACCACATGCTTATCTTGCATCAACACGCAGCCCAAACCTTGCAGTGATGCATCTGTGTACAAAGCAAACCTCTTATTCTCAGAAGGAATCACCAACACTGGCGCTGTCGTCAAACGACGCTTCAATTCTTGGAAGCTTTCCTCACAAGCTTCGGACCAATAGAACGGGACTCCTTTCTGAGTCAGCTGTGTCAACGGCTTAGCGATCTTAGAGAATCCCTCGACAAAACGTCGGTAATATCCTGCCAAACCGAGAAAGCTCCGTATCTCGGGTACAGAAGTGGGTGCAGCCCACTCCATCACAGCTTCAATCTTCCTGGGATCTACAGATATCCCGCTGCTTGATATAACATGACCCAAGAACACCACACTGCTCAACCAGAACTTGCACTTGCTGAGCTTTGCATATAACTGATGATCCCTAAGGATCTGGAGTACTGTCCTCAAGTGCTTCGCGTGTTCCTCTTCGGTCCGAGAGTATATAAGTATATTGTCAATGAAAACAATGACGAACTGATCCAGATACGGTTGGAACACCCTGTTCATCAGGCTCATAAAAACAGCTGGGGCATTCGTCACCCCAAAAGGCATGACTAGGAATTCATAGTGCCCATATCTAGTCCTGAAAGCTGTTTTCTGAACATCATCTTCCCTTACCCGAATCTGATGATACCCCGACCTCAGATCAATCTTACTATAGAGCCTCGTACCCTGCAACTGATCAAACAAATCATCGATCCTCGGAAGTGGATACTTGTTCTTTACTGTGGCTTTGTTCAGTTGTCTGTAATCGATGCACAGACGCATCGAACCATCTTTCTTCTTGACAAAAAGGACTGGTGCACCCCAGGGCGATACGCTAGGACGTATATAACCCTTATCGAGGAGCTCTTGCAACTGAACCTTTAACTCTCTTAACTCTGTTGGTGCCATCCTATACAGGTCACGAGAAATGGTAGACGTCCCTGGTAGTAACTCAATCCCAAACTCGACCTCTCTCGTCGGTGGGAATCCATGAATTTCTTCAGGAAAGACATCAGGAAACTCCGGCACTACGGGCACACCCTCAACTTTAATTCTTCATTCTTTTCAGTAATATCAACAACATAAATGAGATATCCCGTATGGCCTCGTTCCAATAATTGTGCCATCTTGACAGCAGATACAACGGGATCTTTGAACGAGAACCATCCCCATAGAATGTCCACTGGACTCCCATATCAGATCTGAATCGGACAGTCCTCTGCCTGCAGTTCACAACTGCCTGATACCTGTTCAGAACATCAATGCCCACAATGCAGTCAAAGTCTGACATTCCCAGAAAATCAAATCTGAACTTAGCTCGTTACCCTCAAAATAAATGAGGCCATCACAGACAATCTGATCAGTAATCAAACTTCTTCCAGCGGGTGTCGAGACAACTAGAGGCATGGGCGACGGAGAAGTGCATATGTGGTGCCTTTCCACAAAACTAGTCCACACAAAAGAGTGTGACGCACCTGTGTCTATTAATATAAAAGCAGGGTGCGTAAATAAAAGCCACGTACCCGCTATAACCTCCTCCGGAGCCGCTGTAGCCTGCTCCCTCGTCAAAGCATAAACCTGCCCCTAAGGTGGCCCCATGGGCTGACCTCCATATTGCCTCGGTGCAAAAGGTGGTCTGTGATGTGCTGCTCTGTCCGCAGGCCTCCCCGCAGAGTTCTGTTGTCTTCCCCTGTTGGGACACTGCCGAGCAAAGTGGCCTTTGTCGCCACAAACATAACATCCTACACAGTCTTTCGTCATATGTGGTTGCCCACAAAGAGTGCACTGGACCTTACCGAATCTGTCTCCCTGAGACTGCCCTCTTCCAGATAGGGCATCGTTCCCACGGCTTCCTTTCCATCGATTCTCGGGCTTCTTACCACTGAATCTCGACGCTGAAGTGTTCCCCCTAGGCTTAAACTGATCACCCCTGGGCTTCAAATTGTCAGAAGTAGATTTCTGAGGGGGCGCTGGAGGTGGCACGACATCAGAATATTCACCAACTCCCAGTTCAGCCAGCTCAGCCCGTGAAAGGGCATCATCAAAGCAAGCAGGGCCATAAGTGACCACCCTGTCGTACAGCTCAGGCCTCAAGCCTTTCATGAAATGCCTCATCTTTGCTTGGGTATTTGCAGCAACATGTGGTACATATCTGGGTAAGGAACAGTAATGGAGTGCATAATCTGATACAGGCATAGTACCTGTAAGGACCCTAGTTCCTTAAGTACGGATTAAAGGCATAATTAGAGCTAACATAAATTATCAGAGTAAAATGATCGTGTTGAGACTATGAGCTTTAAGAATTATATGCCAAAAATAAGGACTATCAATGGATTAATTACATTCCCAATCAAATGAATGTTATCAACTATAGCTTTACACTACTCCTAGAGTAGACACTATACAAAAGTAATCCCGTCCTTCAATTCCCAAAAGTGTTCTTCACAAGCTCACTGCCTCAACCCGCCTTAGCCCCTTTTTATCATGCCAAAAATGTACCTACAAGGACAACCCCCAAACATGAGCATATAATAATTCATATACAACACAATATGAATGTAAGGCGTAAATGCATAAATCGCAATAAACACTTCCTGTCTTTCCCATGCATTTTAAACGCTCCCTTTTTGGTTGTCCCTGTACCATAACTCATGAGTATAATCAAATAGATTATTTAATGGTCCACACATGTCATGACATAATACCATTTCATCATCACCAATTACCAATCACCAATCCCTAGTCTGTTCATCACAATGTATTTTAACGCCCCTCGCTTTTCATATAGGCGGCATAGAATAACCTCGCTTCAATGGACATACGGCGCTCCCACCCCTCGCTTCACATTGAGTGGCAAATATTCTTTCCTCGCCTCCTATGATAACCACGCTTAAATGTGACATGCGGCGCTCCCACCCCTCGCTTCACATTTAGCGGCACCAAATCAAATATCGGCAAGCATTAAAATCATCAAGGGATGATCATGACTCATGGGATGTGTACCAATAACCATCATATGCATATACAATCATCATGCATAATTCAACATGTATTTGCATCCACAGTGCATAATTCCATATATACTCGCATCCATAATGCATAAACAATGAGTATATTAGATACATGTACCGTTTGGTGCCCGTACGTCTTCTACGTACCTTTCCAAAAGTGGAATTTGATATGGCTTCACTTCCTTGGTTGCGTCGCCACCTGGGATGGTTCTACACAATCACACAACCCCATATTAGAAGCCAAATAATAATCAAATACCAAAAATTCGTCAAAAGAATCCATTTTCCAAAACTCTGCTGCTGGCGATCGATCGCTCCGCTGAGGCGATCGATCGCCTCAATTTTTGCTTCGCAGCGATCGATCGTGCCATACATGACGATCGATCGCCTACCTTACGTTTTGGACACTGCCCCTTGGCGATCGATCGCGCCATTTTAGGCGATCGATCGCCTACCCTACGATTTTGATACTGCCTGTTGGCGATCGATCGCGCCATTTCAGGCGATCGATCGCCCCATACAGACTCGCGATTTTCACCATTAATGCACACCAAAACCATCCCAAACCATACCAATACTCCTTCCACCAACCCAACAACATAAGAACACAATAAACCAACAAAATACACCTCAAGCAACACAAAAATCCAACACCCAACCAAAAATAATACCAACCCAAAATAACCCATTTCAAAACCCTTCAAAACTATTTCAAACTCAATCCAAACACAATAAAAACAACATGGAGGTATCCATACCTCTAGGGGACTTCAAATCTCAAACCAAATCCCACAAATCAAGTTTTTGGAAGGATTTCTCTTCACCTCTTTGCTCAAACTCGAAAATGAAGGAGGGAAGGGTTTGGAGGAGTAATTGGGGAAAGTAGTGATGGGTGTAGAGGGGTTGGGGTATTAGAGGGTTATTTTTAAAATAAATTGTACTCCACAATCGCCATGGTGTATAAAACACCCCAACATGATATTTTAAAGGTATTTTCCAAAATGCATCAAATCCCCATTAAAATCATGCTCGACCAAATAATTATCAATTACCATAAACAACCATGATAACCCTTAAACTCCCAACATGCATAACATGCATCCCGAAATGCATCCCCGGTCACGCCCATCATGTGACTAAGCATTTCAATATGATAATTAAATCCAGCACATAACTCAATTATCGCCATAATTAATCATATAAACATAATTAATGCCCAAATTGCAATTAATTATTTCGGGGATATCACAGTACCTTGCCTCAAGTTAGTGAACTCATCTTCCTTAGCCTGTCGTGCAGTGATAGGGTTGAATATTACGTGTTTTTAGGCTATGATATGTATATGTTTTTGTGTTGATTCTTGGATTATTTTATGGTTTATGGTATATATTTCTATATTTCAGGAATCAATGTTGAAATGCATAAAAGTAGAAGAAATGAGCCAAAAATGATGAAAGAATGAATAAAGTTGAAGAAAAGAGGAAAAAACCAGAATCCAAGACACATGTTGCTCCTTTCTCCTCATATTACTATATGTTCGAGCCATGTTTTGGAAATGTGGTCCATATAAAAGTTGTATAACTTTCTCTTATCTTTGCGTGGACAGCTGATTCATCAAATTTGAAGTTTGTATGAGAAAGTTACGGCCAAAATACAAAACTCGCCAGAAGCTGAAAAAGGCGAAGAAACTTACTGTGAAGCTCGATCGATCGAGCAAGGATTTCTGATCGATCGAGCAAGGATTTCTGATCGATCGAGAAAGGCTGAAAAAATCCATGAATTTCTACTGTCCAGCTCGATCGATCGGCCCCTCTGTCCCGATCGATCGCCCAGAGTTTTGAAAAACATGGAAACTTGATTTCTTGCCTTCCAAGTTGGATTCTATTCCATCCTCCTAGCCTCCAACCCTACATAGCTCAAAATATTAGCCAAAAAGAGAGATATATCAGACTTAGCCTAGGGAATAGCCTCCACACACCCATTCACAATCCAAACCACACGCCTCATTCACACTCCTTCACCCTAATTCAACCTCATGCCAATTCCTTCACTCCACCACACGAAAAAAACCTCCACCAATCTACCACTCTTCTTTCAACACTCAACACCATCATCCATCATACTTCACCCTAGGATTTGGAATAACCCAACAAGGCGACAAAAAGAGACGATCGAGAAGGAAGCAAGAGAAGGAGCGAGGATCTACAACCGAAGTCGACATCGGGAGTTTATTCTTGTCTTTTAATATTAGTTTTGATTTGTTTTGATTTACTATGTTGAACTAATTTATTTATCGAGACTAGGCGAATCCTTTGTTATGAACCTTCGATTTGATGATTTAATGATTGAATTCTTATAGTTCTTTGCGTATGTCTTATGTTCTTCATGCTTTTAGAGGATTGATCACCTTTGAATGATGTTAGTATCGTAATTGAGATCGAGAGATGATTTTATGATACTGAATTAATAACTCATACCATGGATTTAAGACCGAGATCGAGAGATGACGTCAAATACATGCGTGATAGCCATAGATATCTAGTAATCGAAAGCTAGGAGTTTTCATGGATCTTATGCAATATTGAGTTGTTCAATGAGTGCACGAGAGTGACTTACTGCAATTTGATATTAGGTTTAATATAGCTCGAGAGAGTATATTAGATAAATTGGGAGAACTCGTCACCTTAGAAATATTTGAATATTCAATCGAGAATTGTAGGGAATTGCATTGGTAAGCCAAAGTCTCGATAATCTTCTCTAGTGGATTTTTCTCGTTTACTTTTATTAACTTGGTTGGATTAGCAGTTTATTTTAATTAATTAGTTGTTAATTATAAATTAATTATCGTAGGTTAAATATAGTTAAAAGACATCTTATTTGGTACTTGCTTGTTAGTCTCTGTGGGTTCGGCAATCCGTATCTTCCTATCTATACTAAAACTTGACACCGTGCACTTGCGGTCTAAAATCGCTAGATTGGAAATAATTGTTTAAAATAAAAGCGATCATGCAGCAGCTGAGAAATAGCGGGCCAGAAATCGAGTCCTGAATAGCTTCCAATTTATCTCCTGACCCTGAGCCTCTTGCTCTATCACTGTGGTCTTCCACCACATCAGCGCCTTCTTGGCCAATTGGAACTCTGCTAGTCTTATCCAGGCTGTCTTAGCACAAGGAGCTGCCACTAATATCTGTTCTATTCTTTCTAACCATTCCTCAGCCTGTTCCCCTGTCTCAGTCCCTTCGAACATCGGGGGTCGGTATGTCAGAAATTGAGCCAAACTTAGCTCTCCAGGTAATAACTGCTGTTCAGATGGTTCTTCACCCAAGGCTGGCGGTGGTAGGGGATTGGTACGCCCAGCACTTGCATTCACACTCACCGCGTCTCCTATATCAATATTTGATGCCATACTGCAAGACAAGGGTTAACAACAATACCAAAAAGCAGTTCATATAATACATCGTTAGAGAAACGAAACATGTTAGTATAATATCATATACTTCATATGCAATACATGCACAAAACATGTTTAAAAAGAAGCACCTAGCCAACTTATTGCTAAGGCTACCCTTCACTCATTCCCGGGTTATCTAACCACTGCTCTGATACCACTAATGTAGGGTCTTCCTACCTTAACATCATATAATAACATATTATGGACTAAACATGCATTCATAACGTCTTAGGGTTCCGGTTGTAGCTTTGAGCTAATAAGATTACAGGCCAAAAATAAAATTTCAAAAGCTAATTAATTACATTCTCAATAATGAATGTTAAAGCTATAGATTTACACTACTCCTAGAGTAGAGACTATCAAAATCCTGTATCCTATATTCATCTTGTGCTCTTTGTAGCTCACTGCTTCAACCCGACCCTTAGCCCCCTTCAGACCAAAAGCGTACCTACAGGGACAACACATCATGAGCATATACATCCTTACTTAACATCATAAAAAAAACATAACAGTAAATGCATGAAATTTTGCTGGTTATTCGTTAACTTCCTTTTTGTCGTCCCTGATTCACATTCATGCATATGGGCATCTTACCCTATCGTATGACATCTTACCATATCATAAACATCGTATGGCATCTTACCATATGGGCATCTTACCCTATCGTATGGCATCTTACCATATCATAAACATCGTATGGCATCTTACCATATCATAACCATCGTATGGCATCTTACCATATCATAACATCGTATGGCATCTTACCATATCATAACCATCATATGGCATCTTACCATATCATAACATCGTATGGCATCTTACCATATCATAACATCGTATGGCATCTTACCATATCATAACATTGTATCATTATATAAACATCATATAAACTACATCATTTCATCGTAACTACTCATGCGATAAATGCATAGTCATAGTATAGAGGTGTGTTTTACCGTCCGATGCCCGTTCGTCTCTTACGTACATTAATTTCCAAAAGTTGGAGAACTTTATCTCCTTGAAGTTGTGGGTACCTGGGATGGTTCTACACAACCATACAAATCAATATTAGAAGCTAAATAATAGTCAAATACCAAAAATTCATCAAAATTCATCATTTTCCAATTTTTACACAGTGGCGATTGATCGCTTAAAACATGGCGATCGATCGCTTCATTTGAGGCGATCGATCGCCTGCTGTGTAAATCGCTACTGGCCATCGACGATCGATCGCCTCATACATGGCGATCGATCGCCACCTGCTGGTGCGCGATTTTCCACCATTTTTGAGCATTTTTCAAGCTCCATCTTATACCCTTCAAACCAATACTTTCCTACAACGCCAACATCATCATAACTCACTAAAACCCACATAAAACACTTCAAAAATCATACCCCAACAACATGCAACACATACCCAAAACAAACCCACATAAATCACTTCAAAATCATCCCATTTCAAAACCAAACATCATAAAAACTTTAGGAAGGGTTCCATACCTCTTGAAGACTCCAAATCTTAACAAAGATCTCAAAAACAAAGGTTTTGTGGAGTTTCCTTCTTCCTCCTTTGAAGAATTTCGAAAGTGGGAAGGGTTTTGGGTTGGGAAGTGATTTTGGGGATTTTAAAATGAGAAAGGTAAAGTGAAATGGGTAAAAGGGGAAAAGGTTATAAAGTTAATTAAAAAGTATCCCACCAATTAACATGATGTATAAAATACCCCAACATGGTATTTTAAAAGCATTTACAAAAATGCATTAAACTTCCACTAAAATCATGCTTTCCTCATGATTGACAATCAATACAATTAAATCATGTTATTACTTCATTACTCATCACATAAATCAATTATCAACATAATTCATCATATAAACATAATTAATGCTTAGATTGCAATTAATTAATTTCGGGGCATCACATTAGATTTATTTATCTTGGGGAGATTCTTACGCTTTTAATTATCAATCTTTATTGAATATCAATGTTTTCAGATTTTGATGATATGATTATGTTTGATTATTAGATTGACAACCTAATAACTTGCATGAAATCTAATGCTAAATTTGATAATTGTTTGATTAATCAAATTTACGAAGCAACTAAGATTGATAATTGACTGTTGTTGGTGTTATTAAATCCTTAGGGAAAACAATTGACTAAATTTATATAATTCGCTTGTGTTTATGTTATTTAGATTCATCACTAACTAGTTTTGAATGTTATCATGATTTTAATCTTGATTGCGCATGTAGAGATTGATTGATTGATGATGAAAGTTACATTAGAACGCGTGGGATAATTAACTAGGAATAATGTGATGGAGGAATTTGATTTCCAATTGATGAATATTCAAATAAAATTTATTTTGTTTGTTAATAGATGAAATAGATGATAATAACAAGGTAGAGTTGACCGATATCAAGAATCACTTTCAATAGTTTAATATTTGCTTTTTAATTTTAATTAATATAAGTCATTGACAACTGATAGGGTTGATTATTAAGTGTATTTGGGCTTTGATTTGTATATATTTTCGTGTAGATTCCGTGAAGATGTTATGCTTTTTGGTATTTATTTGATTGTTTCAGGAATCTAGGTGGAAAGTTGAAGAATTGAGCTACAAGGAAGAAAACAGATCAAATCAAGCCAAGAAATGAAGAAACTGAATTCTGGCATGCTCGATCAATCGGACAAGGAGGGCGATCGATCGAAGGAGGCAAAAGTTTTGGCCAACAAAGAAAAGAGATCCTCGATCGATCAACATTGGTAGAGTCTTGACAAGAAATTTGGAAGAAAGCTCGATCGATCGGCAACTCGTGCTCGATCGATCGAACGAGGCAGAGAAAGTCAGACTCGGAAGCTAAAGGTGCTCGATCGATCGAGACTTATGCACCGATCGATCGAGACGCAGAATTTTCAGAAAAATAAAGTCTTGATTTTGTTTGATTTTTGGAAACTCTTCCATATCCTCCCTCCTCTATAAATATGGGAAGTAGGGCACGAAAATTGCATCCAATATTCAGAGTATTATCAGACCTAAATTAAGAATATTCAGCCGCCTTTCATCTTCCCAAAATAAGAGAAGGTTGAAGAATCCTTTGAAGTACAAGGAATGAAGCGAGAGAAGAAGCACCGGTTAACGCACGGAGTAGCTCCTACTTTTATCATATTTCTAAACTCTAGTTAATTTGATTTTCCAATTTTATTTGATGTTTTTGAGGTTGAGAGACGATTAGACATCTTATTAATTTGATTTGAATTTAATAAAGTTTATTTTATCAAGTTTAAGGAATATTGTGTTTGAATCTTTGATTTGATTGTGTTTGAGTGTATTGATTTCTTTTGTTCATGAATTATATGCTCAATGCTATCAAAGCCTAGCTACCTTTGATTGAACTTGTGAATTATAATTGAGATCGAGAGATGAAATTATAATACGCTAAAATAATTCATGTTGTATGTTTATGATTTAGATCGAGAGATTAAATCACATACGTGGTCACTTTAAATTGAAAGATTTAAAGATCAACGGTTTTCATAGAGATTTATTCGGTATTAAATTTGTTTAAGTGAACGAGAGTTACTTGTGTCAATTTATTACTAGTTTCAATATAGCTCGAGAGAGTGTATTGATTATATTTGAAAATCCGTCACCTTAAGAATTGATTGATTAGTAATTATTTTAACAAACAAATCATTGAGATAACACAATTGAACGAACATCTTGATAGATTTCTTGAGCGGAATTCCTTCGCATCTTCAAAGGAGTTGTTTTATTTTTAAGTCTTTAGTTTAATTAGTTATTTAATCATCTTTTTTGTAGGCTAAATATAGTTTTGCTAATTTTATTTGGTACTTATACGTTAGTCCCTGTGGGTTCGACATCCTTTCTTATATATCACTATACTAAAACTTGACACCGTGCACTTGCGGTAGAATCAATACACTGAGAAATAATTGTTTAAAATAAAAGCAATCAAGTTTTTTGGCGCCGTTGCCGGGGACTAATTTGTATAATATCATACGAAATTAGTTAATTGTAATTTAGCCATTTTTTATTTTTGATTTATTTGTTTGTCACTCTTGACCATTGGGTTTACTACATTTGTGTTTTTTCTTTGGATTGATTTTTTTTACAGGTAGTCGTTTTCTTGGTGCATGCTAAGGAGTAGCAACCCCGCACTTGAGCCGTTTGACCCAGAAATCGAGCGTACGTGTCTAAGGAAAAGAAGGGAAGCTCGAGCGATGGCTGACAACAATCAAGAAGGGGGCGCGGACAATGAAGCACTGAATCCAAGATCGATGATGGATTACGCTCAACCAGCTTTTCATGGATCATTGTCAAGCATTACAAGGCCAACCATTCAAGCCAACAATTTTGAGAGTAAGCCAGCTATCATACAGATGATCCTGTTAGCAATTCAACAAGCATACAACGCAGCGGAATTTAAAATTTGGATTACTTGAACCGCGGATCTATACAAAGTTGTCAAATCGGATAAAGGATTATAAGAGTCTCACCCTTGTAGCGTGTTTGAGCAGATTCCACAGAGCACCACGTCCAACGAATTCCGAGTCAATAGCAACACCTCCAAGGTCTTGCCTCTACGGTATCCACACGATCAAATCAAACAAAGGGATAGATTAAGAACAAGTTGCTAGATTTGTTCTTAAACCGATACAAGAAAAACTCTCGATTCACAATCGAAAAGGATGGCCGGGATTCAACAAAGCCCCTTCGACTATCAAGAAGCCGAAAGCTATGAGAGGCGGCCGTGTGCTTTTTGTTGTGTCTAGGTTGGAATGAATTCAATCTTCACTTGATAGATTAATTATATATATATTAGGCTTTAATTAAAAGTTCAAGACTTTCTCAAAGTCTCATGGGCCCAACCCATGATTTAATTAAATTCTAATAATCATATAATTATTTAATTAAGACTCTTCTTAATTAATTAATTCATCCAATGAATTTAATTTCCCTTTATCGATTTAATCTTTTGTGCGACCCTATATGATCTTGCAATGTTGGTAGTGACATAAAATCTCATTTTATGTCGCAAGCAATGAGCGGTATCTAGCAACACATCAATGCTACCCAAATTACAAGAATGTCAATGACTCAACATAACCTAAGAAACGTGATAATATTAACCATGTAACTTAATCCCTTTGTCCTTTGTGTTTAGATTGAACACGAGTCATGTAATAGTCATACTCGTATATTCAATCTTTATTTCTTGATCCCCAAGTAGAACTAGAATAAACGAATAAGCTCGATATCACATATCGACTCATTCGAGCACGGCCATGCATTTTAGTCTTACTTGATCAAGGGCCCAAACACTTCTCCTGTTATATAGGAGGGACAAATCCTATCTTGATCAATCAACATCCCTCTACATAATTCGTAGTGTATCCAATAGTTGCCTTTATAGTTTACCCTATTACAGGAAACGTTTGACAATATCAAGATACATAACTCCTTATATTGGGATCTCTGATGATCTCAAGTCGTAAGGATTACATACATTATTATCACTATGAGAATTGCTTATGACACTCATATAACTATCCATGTAGCATTCTCATGGTGGGTCTGTCCAGTACATTGTTCTCTAACATGTACCCATGTGTTAATTTGATATCTCATATCCATGAACAATTCATCAATCAAAACATACTAGTCTCAATGTATTATCATTATCCTTATTTATGATAATACTTGACTAGGGACAATCTTTAAGAATAATACAATATTATTCTAAGGACATTAACTTATATATCAATTCATATTGCACAGATATTTGAATAATATATAATAATGATTTGCCATTCAAAATAATCATAATACATTGTATGTCATAAACAATCATCTAATGACATGTCTTAGGGCATATCCCAACAAATCTCCCACTTGCACTAAGACCAATCAGACATATACCTAATGCCTAGAGATCTAGTATGACGATCATGCTTCTGCTGTGACAGTGGCTTCGTCAATGGGTCAGATATGTTATCATCTGTTGGTACTTTGCATATTTTAACATCTCCCCTTTCAACGATTTCTCGAATGAAATGAAAGAGCCGAAGTATGTGCTTGGATCTTTGGTGAGATCTAGGTTCCTTAGCCAATGCGATCGCGCCATTGTTGTCACAATAGAGTTCTATCGGATCCTTAATGCTAGGCACCACTCCAAGTTCAGAAATGAACTTCCTGATCCAAACAGCTTCCTTTGCTGCATCTGAGGCAGCAATGTACTCAGCTTCCGTTGTATAATAGGCTACTGTCTCTTGCTTTGAACTCTTCCAGCTCACAGCACCTCCATTTAGGCAATACACATATCCTGATTGCGATCGAAAATCATCTTTGTCGGTTTGGAAGCTTGCATCAGTGTAACCAATTACATTGAGCTCTTCCTCACCTCCATAAATCAAGAATGTATCCTTAGTTCTTCTTAAGTACTTCAGGATGTTCTTGACTGCAATCCAGTGACATTCACCTGGATCAACTTGATATCTGCTCGTCATGCTCAAAGCATACGAAACATCGGGACGAGTACATATCATGGCATACATGATAGATCCAATAGCTGACGCATATGGAATCTTACTCATGCGTTGTCTCTCATCTGGTGTTGAAGGACATTGTTCCTTCGAGAGATAAATTTCATATGTCATAGGCACGAATCCTTTCTTTGATTCTTGCATGCTAAACCTTTTTAGCACTTTGTCTATGTATGTATTTTGACTTAGGCCAAGTAATCTTCTTGATCTATCTATATAGATCTTGATTCCTAATACATAGGTGGCTTCACCGAAGTCTTTCATAGAAAATAATTCCCTAGCCAAATCTTTACAGATTGTAAGGCAGGGATATCATTCCCAATGAGAAGTATGTCATCTACATACAATATTAGGAAGATAATTATGCTCCCACTGACCTTCTTGTAGACACAAGGTTCATCTACATTTTTGATGAAACCAAACTCTTTGACTGCATCATCAGAACGAAGATTCCAACTCCGAGAAGCTTGCTTCAATCCATAAATGGATCGTTGTAGCTTGCATATCTTTCCATCATCCTTTGGATCGACAAAACCCTCGGGCTGTGTCATGTACACATCCTCAAGCAGATTTCCATTAAGGAAAGCTGTTTTGACATCCATCTGCCAGATTTCATAATCATGAAATGCAGCTATTGCAAGTAAGATCCTTATGGATTTAACCATGGCAACTGGTGAAAAATTTCATCATAGTCAATACCATGAATTTGTTTGAAACCTTTAGCAACCAGTCGACCTTTATAGGTTTGTACATTATCATCCATGTCGGTCTTCTTCTTGAAAATCCATTTGCACCCTATGGGTCTCACCCCTTCAGGTGGGTCAACCAAAGTCCATATTTGGTTTGCATACATGGATTCCATCTCAGATTTCATGGCCTCTTGCCATTTCTCAGAATCAGTGCCCATTATAGCTTGTTGATAAGATGACGGCTCATCCTCATCAATAAGTAGTAAGTCACCTTGTTGAGTCACAAGAAATCCATATCTCTGTGGCTCCCGGTGTTCTCTTACAGACCTACGCTGGGCTTGTGTCTCTTGAGCAGGCACTTTATCCACAACAACTTGTGGTGTCTGCTCTGTTTCCATCTCAATATCATGTTCAATGTTTTCTTGTGGTTGAACTTCACTAAGTTCTATTTGTCTCCCACTGGTTTTTCTATAAATAAATTCTCTTTCAAGAAAGACACCAGTCCGAGCAACAACCACTTTGTTCTCGGTGGGATAATAGAAATAGTATCCTTTCGTTACCTTAGGATACCCCACAAATAAACACTTATCAGATTTGGGTCCAAGTTTGTTAGAGGCGCGACGTCTCACGAAAGCCTCACAACCCCAAATCTTCATAAAAGACATAATAGGACGCTTCCCAGTCCATATCTCATATGGTGTCTTTTCCACTGAATTAGATGGAACACGGTTCAGTATGAATATTGTTGTTTCTAAAGCATGTCCCCAATAGGATATCGGAAGATCTGCATGACTCATCATTGATCTAACCATGTCCAACAAGGTTCGATTTCTCCTCTCAGATACACCATTCCATTGTGGAGTATACGGAGGAGTGAGTTGTGGGACTATCCCACACTCCTTTAGATAGTCATGAAATTCTTGGCTTAAGTATTCACCTCCTCGATCTGATCGAAGGACTTTGATACTTTTGCCAAGTTGGTTTTGTACTTCATTCTTGAAATCTTTGAACTTTTCAAAGGTTTCATGCTTATGCTTCATTAGGTACACATACCCATATCTACTGAGGTCATCAGTAAATGTAACGAAGTATTGAAAACCACCTCTAGCTTGTGTACTTATTGGTCCACATACACCACTATGTATTAGTCCAAATAAAACATTTGTCCTTTCAACATGTCCCTTGAAAGGGGCTTTAGTCATCTTGCCCATTAAACAAGACTCGCATGTTTCATATGATTCAAAATCAAATGAATCTAATACTCCATCCTTATGAAGTTTTTGATATGTGGTTCTCGTTTATGTGGCCCAAGCGACAATGCCAGAGATAAGTTGGATTACAATCATTATTTTTAATCCTTTTAGTATTTATGTTATAGACAGGCATATCAAGATTTAATACATAAAGACCATTAATCATTTGTGCACTAGCATAAAACATATCATTTAAATAAATAGAACAACAGTTGTCCTTTATCATAAATGAAAATCCACACTTGTCCAAACAAGAAATAGAAATAATGTTTTTAGTAATAGATGGCACAAAATAACAGTCTTTCAAAATCAACGATAAACCAGAAGGCAAAGATAAATGGTAATCTCCTATAGCTAATGTGTGGGGTCTTCCCACCTTAACAGTGATTAATAGACATAAGAAGGACTAAAATGCATTAAAGTAACATCTCAAGGTTTTGGTTGTTACACGAGCTAACAGGATTACAGGCCAAAATACAAAACTTCAAAAACAATTCTTTACATTCTAAAGGAATGTCATTTAGATTTACACTACTCCTAGAGTAGATACTAATCATAACTTGAATTCTATACATTCCTGTGTCCCTCGTAGCTCACTGCCTCAACCCGACCCTTAGTCCTTTCGTCCAAAAGTGTACCTACAGGGACAACACATCATGAGCATATATATAATCTTACTTAATATCATAGAACATCATATCAATGCATGAAACATTGGTTAAGTAAATATGTTGGTTATTCATTCACTTCTTATTGTTGTCCCTGATTTAGAATCATGCATATGGGGCATCTTACCCCCGTGGCATCTTACCACAACATCATCGTATGGCCTCTTACCATATGGGGCATCTTACCCCGTGGCATCTTACCACAATACATCGCATGGCCTCTTACCATGTGGGGGCATCTTACCCCGTGGCATCTTACCACAATACATCGCATGGCCTCTTACCATGTAGGGCATCTTACCCCGTGGCATCTTACCACCATATATCACATAAATGTCATCATATAAGCATCGTATGAGCAATAAACATCATATGAACTTCATCGTATAAACATCATATAAACATCATCATGTAAACATCGTATAAACACCGTCATTTCATCGTGAATACTCATGCAATAAAAGCATAGTTGTAGTATAGAGATGTGTGTTACCGTCCGATGCCCGTACGCTTCTTACGTACCTTTTCAAAAAGAGGAGGAGTCAACAGACTTTATCTCCTTGATGGTGCCGGTACCTGGGATGGTTCTACAAGACCACACAATACCATATTAGATGCCTCAAAACCATCTTACATCATAAACTTAACAAAATAAAACATCATTAAATTTTTCAACTTTCTGCCTGTCTCGATCGATCGGCCCTAGGTCTCGATCGATCGAGACACTGTGCACTAACAGTGTCTTGGCTTCCTGCCTCTCTCGATCGATCGGACATTTTACCGATCGATCGAGGAGCTTCACCGATCGATCGAGAAATCCTTCGATCGATCGGCATCAAAATTTTCAAAACATGATTAGACCTTCTGTCTCGCTCGATCGATCGGGACCAAATCTCGATCGATCGAGAACTCTGAAAAAATCGGGATTTCCCCAGATTTTTGAGCACCTCTTTTCACACCATCTTTTCTACTTCCTAACACATCTATCATGCTGAAACAAACATGTGAAGAACTTCATAAAATATCCATGTAAGCTCTTAAATCGAAGGTTTAACAAAACCTAAGCTAACATGCATCATAACATCATCATAAACTTCATCCTTAACCAACTTTTACAGAAACAGAGCATGCATCTTTCTGCCCAGATTTTCGAGCATATAGTTTCATAACTAGAAATCTATCACATAAGCCATGTAAATGCTCAAACAAACATGCTAGTAGCTACATAAAACTACCATGTAAGCATTCATATCAAGGTTTCACCCAAACCTATACTTAACATGCTTTAAAATCAACCCTCCAAACCCAAGCCCATACATGAACCCAGAAAACAGGGTACCCACTTACCCCTCTCTTTTGCTCCTCTTTTTGCAAGGTTTTAAACACCTTCTTACCAAGCTTTTCTTCCCTTCCCTAGCAGCTTACAGGCACGATTTTGGGAGAGAAAGAGAGGAGGGGAGGAGGAGATGATTTGGCTGCAAAGTGGAGGCATGGCATGACCAAGTGGGAGGCATGGGCTTGAAACAAGTGGGTTGACAAGTGGGGGATGGGTGGTGACCGAGTTGGGGGGTGGGGTGGTGTGGTTGGGGTGCCATGTGGTGTTTAATTGTATCCCGGTATATAGTACGATGTATTAAAATATCCTCACTCGATATTGTCTAACTTCATATAATTAATACATCCCTTAAAATACCCATCATGCTCCCCACATCATATCATCATAACATAAATCGTGGCCCCCAATTTAAATACACCATAACCCTTAAACACATCATAATTCATCGTCATAGAACATAATCATATTACATTTCGGGGGTATTACATTACTCCCCTACTTATAAGATTTCGTCCTCGAAATCCACATGCATCATCATAACGGAACTAAACATAAATACATACCAGAGAATAGTTCCGGATAGTGCTGCACCATATGCCGTTCCGTCTCCCACGTAGCCTCCTCGACACCCCGACGATCCCACTGAACTTTGACCAACGGTATAACTTTGCTTCGTAGTCTGCGATCCTCTCGATCCAGAATTCTGATAGGTCGTTCAACGTAGGACACATCTGAATCTAACTGTACTTCGGTAGGCTGTAAGACATGGGACGGGTCTGGCTCATACTTCCTCAACATAGAGACATGGAAAACATCGTGTATGCCAGACAAGGATGGCGGTAGAGCCAAACGGTATGCCAAAGTACCGATACGCTGTAAAACTTCATATGGCCCAACATACCTCGGAGATAACTTTCCCCGCATCCCAAAACGAACCACACCCCTGAAGGGCGAGATCTTTAAGAAGACCCTGTCTCCTAACTGGAATTCTAGCGGTCGTCGCCGCTTATTGGCATAGGCCGCTTGCCTATCTTGGGCCGCTTTCATCTTTTGGCGTATCATCTTAATCTTATCTTCCATATCCCTGATCATATCCGGTCCTCCGACCGCTTTGCTAGTCAAGTCCTCCCAATACAGTGGTGATCTACATCGTCGTCCATACAGAGCTTCAAAAGGGGCCATTTGAATGCTCGCCTGATAACTCTTATTATAGGAGAACTCCACCAGCGGCACTGAATCCTGCCACGGAGTATCAAACTCCAAAATACACGCCCTCAACATGTCCTCGAGCGTCTGAATGGTACGCTCTGTTTGGCCGTCTGTCTGAGGGTGATAGGCCGTACTCAGTCTCACTTCTGTGCCCAAAGCTGTCTGGAGACCCTCCCAGAAATGTGAAGTGAACCTCGGGTCCCTGTCAGACACTATCGAGACTGGAATACCATGTAACCTTACCACATCCCGTATATACATCTGGGCCATCTTCAAGTATGTATATGACATACTGTAAGGGATGAAATGAGCCATCTTCGTCAGCCTATCCACGATCACCCAGATAGCATCAAATCCTGAGGCCGTCCTAGGTAGGTGGGTCACAAAGTCCATAGATATATGCTCCCACTTCCATTCAGGCACCTCTAAGCTCTTCAGCTCACCACCAGGCCTCTGTCTCTCTGCCTTTACCTGCTGGCAGATCAAACATCTTTTAACGAAAATGATCACCTCACGCTTCATGCGTCTCCACCAGAATTGGTCGCATAGATCTTTGTACATCTTCTTTCCCCCTGGGTGGATACTGAAACGACTACTGTGAGCCCGCTCCAATATTCCTTTACGTAGTCCTGGTGCATCTGGGACTACCCATCGGATGCCCAGTCTCAAGGAATCATCCTCGGCCACTCTGAACTTGGATGGCTGACCCTGAAGTATCAATGATGTCCATCTCTGAACCTCACTATCGGACTTCTGGGCCTTCCTGATCGCCTCAAATATGTCTGGCTCCGCCAATAGGGTCGACACTCGCACAGGCGACGTGTCTACATTGAAATCATAGCCCAGTTGGCAATAAGACGTCATCAAGGCTGACAAACACATAACATCCTCTGCAGTACTCTTTACCTTCCGACTTAAGGCGTCTGCTATTAGGTTTGCTTTACCTGGATGGTACTCAATTTCACAATCATAATCTTTGAGCAAATCCATCCATCTTCTTTGCCTCATATTCAACTCTGCTTGAGTGAATAAGAACTTCAGGCTCTTATGGTCCGTATATATAGTAAAAGACGTGCCATACAAATAATGCCTCCAGATCTTTAAGGCGAATATAATGGCCGCCAACTCCAAATCATGCACTGGATACCTGGCTTCGTGTGGCTTCAGCTGCCTCGATGCATAAGCCACCACATGCTTATCTTGCATCAACACGCAGGCCAAGCCCTGCAATGACGCATCCGTATACAAGGTAAATCTCTCATTTTCAGACGGGATCACCAGTACAGGCGCTGTAGTCAAGCGACGCTTCAGTTCTTGGAAGCTTTCCTCACAAGCTTCAGACCAATAGAAGGGGACTCCTTTCTGAGTCAGCTGTGTCAGGGGTTTGGCAATCTTCGAGAAACCTTCGACGAAACGTCGGTAATAACCTGCCAAACCGAGAAAACTCCGTATTTCTGGTACAGAAGTGGGTGCAGCCCACTCCAACACAGCTTCGATCTTCCTGGGATCCACAGATATCCCCTGGCTAGATATGACATGGCCTAAAAATACCACGCTGTCCAACCAGAACTCGCACTTACTAAGCTTTGCATATAGCTGATGATCCCTAAGGATCTGAAGTACTATCCTCAAGTGCCTTACATGCTCTTCTTCCGTCCGAGAGTAGATAAGTATGTCGTCGATGAAGACTATGACGAACTGATCCAAATACGGCTGGAACACCCTGTTCATCAAACTCATGAAGACAGCTGGGGCATTCGTCACCCCAAAAGGCATGACCAGGAATTCATAGTGCCCATATCTAGTCCTGAAAGCCGTCTTCTGAACATCATCTTCTCTTACTCGAATCTGATGGTACCCCGACCTCAGATCGATCTTACTATAGAGCCTTGTACCCTGCAACTGATCGAACAAGTCATCGATCCTCGGAAGTGGATACTTGTTCTTTACTGTAGCTTTGTTTAACTGCCTATAATCAATGCATAGACGCATCGATCCATCTTTCTTCTTAACAAATAAGACAGGCGCACCCCATGGCGATACGCTAGGGCGTATGTAGCCCTTATCAAGGAGTTCCTGCAACTGTATCTTTAATTCCCTTAACTCTGCTGGTGCCATCCTATACGGGGCACGAGAAATTGCAGACGTCCCTGGTAGTAGCTCAATCCCAAACTCGACCTCTCTCGTCGGTGGGAATCCGGGAATCTCCTCCGGAAAGACATCAGGAAACTCCGCCACTACGGGCACCTCCTCAACCTTCAATTCCTTCTTCTTATCCGTCATGTCAACAGCGTAGATAAGATATCCTTCATGGCCTCGTTCCAATAGCTGTGTCATCTTGACAGCAGATATTAACGGAATCTTCGGACGGGAACCATCCCCATAGAATGTCCACTGGGCTCCCAGTACAGATCTAAATCGAACCGTCCTTTGCCTGCAGTTTACCACTGCCTGATACTTGTTCAGGACATCGATGCCCACAATGCAATCGAAGTCTGACATTCCCAACACAATCAAATCTGATCTTAACTCATTATCCTCAAAATAAATGAGGCCATCATAAACAATCTGATCCGTAGTCAAACTTCTTCCAGCGGGGGTCGAGACCATAAGGGGCATGGGGGACGGAGAAGTGCATATGTGGTGCCTTTCAACAAAATTCGTCGACACAAAAGAGTGTGACGCACCTGTGTCTATCAATATAAGAGCAGGGTGCGTAAATAAAAGACACGTACCCGCTATAACTTCCTCCGGGGCCGCCGTAGCCTGCTCCCTCGTCAAAGCATACACCTGTCCCTGAGGTGGCCCCGCGGGCTGACCTCCATACTGTCTTGGCACAAAGGGTGGCCGGTGTTGTGCCGTTCTGTCCGCAGGTCTCCCCGTAGAGCTCTGCTGTCTTCCCCTGTTGGGACACCGCCGAGCAAAGTGGCCTCTGTCGCCACAGACATAGCATCCTACGCAGTCTTTTGCCAAATGTGGCTGCCCACAAAGAGTGCACTGAACTCTTCCAGATCTGTCTCCCTGAGACTGTCCTCTCCCAGATGGAGCATCATTCCTACCCTTCCCTTTCCATCGATTCTCGGGCCTCTTGCCACTGAATCTCGATGCCGAAGTGTTCCCCCTTGGCTTAAACTGATCACCTCTAGGTTTCAAATTGTCAGAAGTGGATCTCTGAGGGGGTGCCGGAGGTGGCACAGCATCAGGATATGCACCGACTCCCAGTTCAGCTAGCTCAGCTCGTGAGAGTGCATCATCAAAACAGGCAGGGCCATAAGTGATCACCCTGCCATACAGTTCAGGCCTCAAGCCCTTCATGAAATTCCGCATCTTCGCTTGAGTGCTTGCAGCTATGTGTGGCACATATCGTAGTAAGGAACAGTAATGTAGAGCATAGTCAGATACAGGCATGGTACCTTGTCTTAAACTGGTAAACTCATCCTCCTTGGCCTGTCTTGCAGCGGCTGAGAAATAGCGATTCAAAAACCGCGTTCGGAACATCTTCCAATTTACTTCCTGTCCCAGAGCCTCTTGCTCAATCACTGTGGTTTTCCACCACATCAATGCCTTCTTGGACAGCTGAAATTCTGCTAATCGGATCCAGGCCGTCTTTGCACAAGGCGCTGCCACAAATATCTGTTCGATCCTCTCTAACCATTCCTCAGCTTTCTCTCCTGATTCAGTTCCCTCGAACATCGGAGGTCGATACATCATAAACTGAGCCAAGCTCAATTCCCCAGGTAGCAATTGCTGTTCAGAGGGTTCCTCTCCCAAAGCTGGTGGTGGCAATGGGTTCGTACGTCCAGCACTTGCATTTACACTAATGGCGTCACCCACTTCTATATTTGCTGCCATGCTGCGACACAAGGGTTAATAACAACACCAAAAGCAGTTCATAGTGCACATTGTTAGATAATTAAACATGTTAGCATAACATAGAAACTTCATATGCAAAATACACATCAAACATGTTCAATAGTAAGCACCTAGCTATCTTATTGCTAAGGCTACCCTTCGCTCATTCCCGAGTTATCTAACCACTGCTCTGATACCACTAATGTGGGGTCTTCCCACCTTAACAGTGATTAATAGACATAAGAAGGACTAAAATGCATTAAAGTAACATCTCAAGGTTTTGGTTGTTACACGAGCTAACAGGATTACAGGCCAAAATACAAAACTTCAAAAACAATTCTTTACATTCTAAAGGAATGTCATTTAGATTTACACTACTCCTAGAGTAGATACTAATCATAACTTGAATTCTATACATTCCTGTGTCCCTCGTAGCTCACTGCCTCAACCCGACCCTTAGTCCTTTCGTCCAAAAGTGTACCTACAGGGACAACACATCATGAGCATATATATAATCTTACTTAACATCATAGAACATCATATCAATGCATGAAACATTGGTTAAGTAAATATGTTGGTTATTCATTCACTTCTTATTGTTGTCCCTGATTTAGAATCATGCATATGGGGCATCTTACCCCCGTGGCATCTTACCACAACATCATCGTATGGCCTCTTACCATATGGGGCATCTTACCCCGTGGCATCTTACCACAATACATCGCATGGCCTCTTACCATGTGGGGGCATCTTACCCCGTGGCATCTTACCACAATACATCGCATGGCCTCTTACCATGTAGGGCATCTTACCCCGTGGCATCTTACCACCATATATCACATAAATGTCATCATATAAGCATCGTATGAGCAATAAACATCATATGAACTTCATCGTATAAACATCATATAAACATCATCATGTAAACATCGTATAAACACCGTCATTTCATCGTGAATACTCATGCAATAAAAGCATAGTTGTAGTATAGAGATGTGTGTTACCGTCCGATGCCCGTACGCTTCTTACGTACCTTTTCAAAAAGAGGAGGAGTCAACAGACTTTATCTCCTTGATGGTGCCGGTACCTGGGATGGTTCTACAAGACCACACAATACCATATTAGATGCCTCAAAACCATCTTACATCATAAACTTAACAAAATAAAACATCATTAAATTTTTCAACTTTCTGCCTGTCTCGATCGATCGGCCCTAGGTCTCGATCGATCGAGACACTGTGCACTAACAGTGTCTTGGCTTCCTGCCTCTCTCGATCGATCGGACATTTTACCGATCGATCGAGGAGCTTCACCGATCGATCGAGAAATCCTTCGATCGATCGGCATCAAAATTTTCAAAACATGATTAGACCTTCTGTCTCGCTCGATCGATCGGGACCAAATCTCGATCGATCGAGAACTCTGAAAAAATCGGGATTTCCCCAGATTTTTGAGCACCTCTTTTCACACCATCTTTTCTACTTCCTAACACATCTATCATGCTGAAACAAACATGTGAAGAACTTCATAAAATATCCATGTAAGCTCTTAAATCGAAGGTTTAACAAAACCTAAGCTAACATGCATCATAACATCATCATAAACTTCATCCTTAACCAACTTTTACAGAAACAGAGCATGCATCTTTCTGCCCAGATTTTCGAGCATATAGTTTCATAACTAGAAATCTATCACATAAGCCATGTAAATGCTCAAACAAACATGCTAGTAGCTACATAAAACTACCATGTAAGCATTCATATCAAGGTTTCACCCAAACCTATACTTAACATGCTTTAAAATCAACCCTCCAAACCCAAGCCCATACATGAACCCAGAAAACAGGGTACCCACTTACCCCTCTCTTTTGCTCCTCTTTTTGCAAGGTTTTAAACACCTTCTTACCAAGCTTTTCTTCCCTTCCCTAGCAGCTTACAGGCACGATTTTGGGAGAGAAAGAGAGGAGGGGAGGAGGAGATGATTTGGCTGCAAAGTGGAGGCATGGCATGACCAAGTGGGAGGCATGGGCTTGAAACAAGTGGGTTGACAAGTGGGGGATGGGTGGTGACCGAGTTGGGGGGTGGGGTGGTGTGGTTGGGGTGCCATGTGGTGTTTAATTGTATCCCGGTATATAGTACGATGTATTAAAATATCCTCACTCGATATTTTCTAACTTCATATAATTAATACATCCCTTAAAATACCCATCATGCTCCCCACATCATATCATCATAACATAAATCGTGGCCCCCAATTTAAATACACCATAACCCTTAAACACATCATAATTCATCGTCATAGAACATAATCATATTACATTTCGGGGGTATTACATAATGCAGCAACTCTTGCTCCATTTCCAACTCGGAGATCAACTTCGCCTTTCGCCAACGTCCTACTCCTTTTGAGATCCTGCACATTTACACAAATGTGAGATCCACATCCAGTATCTAATACCCATGATGAAGAAGTAGATAAATTGACTTCTATAACAAAAATTGTAAGGACCCCCGTGCCCTTAACCCGTTATTAGTGTATTAAGCCATACCATTAGTGCATATAATCATACTATCATGGGGAAAGCCATGTGCATGCGCAACACCGTATGCTATCCAGAAAATTTCTTGCATTCAATTAACATAATATTCAGACTCCCCAACCAAGATTATTCATATGACATGCACCCATATAATACACTAACATGCTCTTAGTTCATTAGCAATTCCATAGTTAATTGCATGCAACCATAATGAACAGAGAGAAGCCGTAGCCCATTTATACATTCCATATACACGTAAAATGTACTCACATAAGAGCACCCAATGAATAAGCGTGTATCTGATGTATAAAACACTCTACCGGATACCGTTACTGGTACTTCAATCCTGGAAGCACCTCCCAAGCACAGCTCGATCTCAACACTGGATCTGTGTACTTATTCAACCAGCTCTGGTACCTCGATCCTGGAAGTACCTCTATCAACAGTCCGAGCTCAACTCCAAAGCTACTGCTGAACCTGTGTTACCTGCCCCAACAGAGACAGCCCCCACACGGGGTGAGCATACCGATACCACCAATCCAATAAGAATAACATTGCAATTCAAATACAGAATGTAAATGCTATAATTTAAATGATACTCCCTGGATGGTAACACCCTCATCCGGGATCCCCTGTATTGTCCCTGTTCTAAAAATGACCAAACTCATCAAATTCCCAAAGCCAGTTAATCGTCACATAGATTAACTAATACCGTTTTATCATGCCAGTTCCATGATCAATATGGTAAAAACATAACGTAAAGGACCATAGATATCACATATATCTAACCAATAATTCCATGTTCCTGTTTCATTGCTCGCTCCACAATGGCGGCATACTAAACCTCGCGCACGCTCAACAATAGCGGTGTCATAACCGATGGTCGCTCAACGGCGACAACATCCCGAATCATTGCTCGCTCAATGGCGGCACTGTATGGTTCCCAATGTATAACCATTTGACGCAATTACCATTTACCATGCATATTGTTATCCATTTATAGCAAATATCATGCACCATGCATTTCAATACTTATCCGATTCAATTACCACATGCCACATATTTCAATGTCCATATAATGCAATTACCATATACCATGTGTTCCAATACCCATTTAGTACAATTATCACACACCATGCATTTTACAGTTGCAACACTATAATAGGCCATGCTCGTACGTCATACGTACCTTACGATTTCGTAGTTTGATTCCAACCTTGCTTGAGTCCCATGACCCGATGAGTTAAGTGCTAACATGCAAATAACTCCCAATTAAACACAGGCATGCAATCACGTGCTCAAGCACGTTCACAACTTCCAAACCTATCGTCTATCCATGACGATGACCAAAATAAAAGCCCCCCGGCTAAGCATGCGTAATACCAAAAATATTCCATTTTATATGTTTAATAGATAGCCAAAAACCCAACCAAAAATTCCGTTTAAATAATTTTGGCTCCAATCAATCCATTTTAAAAGTATAGCATTCCCATTGGAATGTAGACATTGCCCCGAAAACGGCCCCTTTAAACCTCGGTTCCGAAATCCTGACATTTTCCAAAATTTTGAAAAAACAAAGGGGACAGGGCCGCGATCGATCGGCACTATGCCGCGATCGATCGCCATACCCTACTGCCCGAACACAAACAGGCCGCGATCGATCGCCACAACTCGCGATCGATCGCCAAGGCCCTCTCGATCGATCGCCCACTTTTCGCGATCGATCGCCGAAACTGTACATCGTCTTCCAAAATCAGTAGCATGTCGCGATCGATCGGCGCCAAGCCGCGATCGATCGCGACCTGCGGGTTTCCAAAAATTTCGAGCTTCCATGGTGTTTTTGACACCCAAACTCAAAATCAACACCAAAAACTTCCTCAACACAACCAATAAACCATTTAGAATCAATAAAAACACCAAAAACTCAACTTTGGATTTTAAACCAAAATTCCCCAAAACCCATAACCAACCACAACCTCAACCAAAAACTACCATACCACAACCAAATCGCAGACAATGGTGAGGGGAATGTTAATACCTGATTATCATCGAGAAATCCGGCCCCCGAGCCAAGCTACCAACGATTTCCTTCCCAAGAGCCAAAGAGGGGAAAGGGGGAGGAGGGCTTATCGCAGGAGAGGGGAGGGAGAGAGAGAGAAATGGATTCCAAATGACGGAATCCCGAGTCTATCTGGTATATATAGCAAAATGCTCCAAAATACCAATACCTCCACAAATACATCATGATTCATTAAAAATCATCTGTTCTCAAAAACTCTCTCTCCAACAACAAATCCCCAAACAGGCCCCAACATAAGGCACCCCGGACACCAAGTCCCACTAGAAACCCAACTCATAGGTTTTCCACTAAATTGAGAATACAATCTCAACCTTTGGATCCAACGGTCCCAAAAGTCCGATTAACAACCTCGGGAGACCCAACACCACAATTAATTCCTAATTGCCACAATAAAAAATCCATCAAGGATTAATACCACACCGGGATTAACACCATTAATCCCCGGACATCACAAAAATACCTGAAGTGGAAGTCACAGTTCCCTTTGTCTTCTTAAGATCTTCCAGATATACTTTGCAGTTCCTTTTCCAATGACCGGTCTCACCGCAATGGAAACAGTTCCCTTCCTTTGCCACCCCTCCCTTTGGCTTTAGTGCAGAAGCATGTGGCTTAGACTTAACAATGACCTTCTTGTTCTTCTTGAAGCTCTTAGCTTTAGTCTTTCCTTTGCTCTTATTCACAATAAGAACATTTGTAGGCTTAGACTTCTTGCTATTTGCTTCAAAAGTTCTAAGCATGCCAAGTAACTGTGGTAGAGTCTTTTCAATTTCAATCATATTGTAATTCAAGAAAAATTGATTGAAGCTTTCAGGCAACGATTGCAAGATCACGTCAGTGGCCAACTCTTGGTCCAAAGGAAAACCCAGCTTCTCCAGATTCTCAATATACCCAATCATCTTGAGTACATGAGTTCCAACTAGACTTCCTTCTACCATTCTACACTGGAACAATGCTTTAGAGACGTCGTACCTCTCTTTTCTTGCTTGTTGTTGGTATAGTTGCTTAAGATGCTCGATCATATCGAACGCCTCCATTTCCTCATGTTGCTTCTGAAGCTCAGAGTTCATGGTGGCAAGCATAAGGCACCCAACATCAAGTGCGTCATTTTGATGCTTCTTGTAAGCATCTTTATCGGTTCTAGTAGCCGTCAAGGGAGGTTCCTCAGCAGGTAAGGGTTCCTATAGGACATATTGCTTCTTTTCTTGCTTGAGGACAATCCTCAAATTCCTATACCAGTCTAGGAAATTTTTCCCATTAAGTTTGTCCTTCTCAAGGACCGATCGCAATGATAATGTGCTTGTGACGTTGTTAGTTGCCATGGATATCTACAATATAAATATAAAAAATAAGTTTATGATTTTAATCATTTAATATGGTCTTATATTAAATGACACTCCCACTATTTTGTTTAAAATTATCAACCATCGAAACCTTTAGTGGGCCAAGATCCATATTTCACCTAATCTTGAGTTAGCTTTGGCTAATCGCCCAAGACTCGGTTATTGAGGTAGACAACACTTTGTCAATTACATCACATGTAATTCTTGGATAGTTGGACGAACAACACTTTGTTCAAATTCATCAAATGAATTATTATCCAACCCATGCCTCTAGATTCCCAATCCTATTGAGATAACCTAGTTAAGTCATACACAATTTAAAGTAAAACGGATATCACTATTATCCTTTCGCGCCTTACCAAGATTGCCACGGTGCTTTGCTTTGGCAAACCCACACATGTTCAATCGAAGTCTTGACGAGTACTTTTAATTTTGGAAGGCATCTAAAACTTAATATTTTAGAGGGATTTATTAATCTCATGATTTATTGATAATTTAAAATATGTCCACTACATATACGCATATACATATCTACATATATGTATAATAAAATTATCAATCTAAAACATAAGATAAAACATGCATCACATACATCAACATAAATTAAACGTGACATGGTTATAGCCCCTACTAGCGATTTTCTCAAGCCAATGAGAAAATCCTAAGAGTCAACCTAAGGTAACTGCACAAGCACCTTCCTTTGGCTCCAAATTGTGAATGGCCTCCTCATCCCGGCACCGTGCTCCATCTTCATTGATCACCATCAATAAATAAACTATATTATATAACATTTACAAATATAGAGAATTCCTCGATTCACATTCGAGGGGACACATAGGGGAGGGATAACATTTTGAGAAAAATAGAGAAGGCACGACTCGCAGGTCGTATTATAAATTACAAACATTCACAAATCCTATCTAATAGGTCAAAGGGCTATAATCATGCACCATGCTCAAACAACACATAAAACATGCTATAACATTTAATTAATTAAATTCTAAACATTTTAAAATTTAATTCTAATTAAAACTGTAAAATAAAATTTTGGAAAATTATCGTACGCTCGGGACATCACATGCCACGAACTTCTGCGACTAAAACCACAAACCATCATGGTTCGAACCCAACCCAACCACACATGGCTGGACCATGCATGGGCCTAGGGTTCAAAACCCTAGCCCAAGACTTGGTCCGAGCCACGCGAGTCCTTGCGGTGCCGCTAGGGTTCCAAACCCTAGCCTCCATGCGCCATTTTTGGTTTCCATCGAGCCACATGTTCCGAAACGCTGGAATTTACTTAGCCACTAGTCATGGTCCAACCATGCGCGGTTCATGACGGTGTCGGCTCGACCATCTCGAGACATTGGGTTCAAAAAACCCTAGCTCTCACGTGGAGATAGCCGCCAAACGCATGATCCCGTGAACCATCTTTCTCGTTATAAAATATTTTTCAAGCCAAAAAGGGTTCAAAGCCCTTGAAAGGCGGCGGCTTGGTCCATGCATGAGCTAAGGGTCCGAACCCCAGCTCAATTGGCGGCGGCCGAGGGTCAAGATATGAAGTGGTCGAACCACCTTGATCCAAAGCCTCGAGATTACGCATATCATATACAATAAACCTCAATTATATCAAATATAATTTTATGATAATTTCACAAAATCGATTTACTCATATCATATATGATAATATACAGTTTTATAGCATGCAATATATTAATCTAAATATGATTAAACAATTAACCACATAAATCCGATATGAGCCTTGTACACGACTCTGATACCACTGTTAGCAATCCAACAAGCATACAATGCAGCGGAATTTAAAATTTGGATTACTTGAACCGCGGATCTATACAAAGTTGTCATATCGGATAAAGGATTATAAGAGTCTCACCCTTGTAGCGTGTTTGAGCAGATTCCACGAAGCACCACGTCCAACGAATTCCGAGTCAATAGCAACACCTCCAAGGTCTTGCCTCGAAAGTATCCACACGATCAAATCGAACAAAGGGATAGATTAAGAACAAGTTGCTAGATTTGTTCTTAAACCGATACAAGAAACATTCTCGATTCACAATCGAAAAGGATGGCCTGGATTCAACAAAGCCCCTTCGACTATCAAGAAGCCGAGAGCTATGAGAGGCGGCCGTGTGCTTTTTGGTGTGTCTAGGTTGGAATGAATTCAATCTTTACTTGATAGCTTAATTATATATATATTAGGCTTTAATTAAAAGTTCAAGACTTTCTCAAAGTCTCATGGGCCCAACCTATGATTTAATTAAATTATAATAATCATATAATTATTTAATTAAGACTCATCTTAATTAATTAATTCATCCAATGAATTTAATTTCCCTTTATCGATTTAATCTTTTGTGCGACCCTATAGGATCTTGCAATGTTGGTAGTGACATAAAATCTCATTTTATGTCGCAAGCAATGAGCGGTATCTAGCAACACATCAATGCTACCCAAATTACAAGAATGTCAATGACTCAGCATAACCTAAGAAACGTGATAATATTAACCATGTAACTTAATCCCTTTGTCCTTTGTGTTTAGATTGAACACGAGTCATGTAATAGTCATACTCGTATATTCAATCTTTATTTCTTGATCCCCAAGTAGAACTAGAATAAACGAATAAGCTCGATATCACATATCGACTCATTCGAGCACGGCCATGCATTTTAGTCTTACTTGATCAAGGGCCCAAACACTTCTCCTGTTATATAGGAGGGACAAATCCTATCTTGATCAATCAACATCCCTCTACATAATTCGTAGTGTATCAATAGTTGCCTTTATAGTTTACCCTGTTACAGGTAACGTTGGACAATATCAAGATACATAACTCCTTATGTTGGGATCTCTGATGATCTCAAGTCGTAAGGATTACATACATTATTATCACTATGAGAATTGCTTATGACACTCATATAACTATCCATTGAGCATTCTCATGGTGGGTCTGTCCAGTACATTGTTCTTTAACATGTACCCATGTGTTGATTTGATATCTCATATCCATGTACAATTCATCAATCAAAACATACTAGTCTCAATGTATTATCATTATCCTTATTTATGATAATACTTGACTAGGGACAATCTTTAAGAATAATACAATAGTATTCTAAGGACATTAACTTATATATCAATTCATATTGCACAGATATTCGAATAATATATAATAATGATTTGCCATTCAAAGTAATCATAATACATTGTATGTCATAAACAATCATCTAATGACATGTCTTAGAGCATATCTCAATAGATCCAGCATTCCGTGATGTTTGGGGGAGTAGCCACTGATGACCCGAACGCTCACATCTCCAACTTCTTGGAGATTTGTGACACTTTCAAACATAATGGGGTTTCTGACGACGCCATCAGGTTAAGGTTATTTCCCTTTTCGTTGAAAGATAAAGCTAAAGCTTGGTTGAACTCTTTACCTGCAGGATCTATCACCACGTGGGAGGGGATGACACAAGCATTCTTGTCCAAATACTTTCCACTTCCAAAACGGCAAAGATGAGGAACGATATCACCATGTTCGGGCAATAAGATCCTAAAACACTATATGAGGCGTGGGATCGTTTCAAGGATTTGCTTAGGAGATGCCCACACCATGGTCTTCCTATTTGGCACCAGGTACAGACTTTTTAGCGGTTTATTTTCATCTAACCGTTCTATGATTGATGCAGCCTCATGAGGATCCATTATGCGCAAAACACCGGAAGCAGCGTATGAACTCTTAGAAGAGATGGCTTCTAACGTCTATCAATGGCAATCGGAGAGGAATGTGCCAAAGAAACCAGCTGGAGTTCACCAAATTGATGACATCACTGCTCTTCGGCAAAAGTGGAAACGCTGAACAAAAAGATAGATAGCATGAGCATGACAGCAATGCAAGCTCAAGTTATCACTTGCGAACTATGTGGAAGCAATCATCCAAGCACTGAGTGCCAGGCAGGTAATCCATTCATACAATCTAATGAGTCCGTAAATTATGTAGGAAACAGGCAGCTCAACAACCCATACTCCAATACTTACAACCCAGGATGGAGAAATCATCCGAACTTGCAATGGTCCAACCAAAACAACGTGTTGAACCCACAACAACAACCGGGGAATGTGCCTAAGCCGAGTATGGAGGAGCTCTTGACCAAGTTAATTTCATCGACTGAAATAAGGATGCAAAATCAGGATGCATCTATAAAAAAACTTGGAGGTTCAAGTCGGGCAACTAACAGCTATAATTCATGGACGAGCTCAAGGGACACTACCTACTGATACGGTGAAAAACCCGAAGGAGCAAGCAAAAATGGACCACTGAGACGGAGGTGACAGACCAGCTTGAGACTATAAATTAAGAACTTTCCTCTATCCCTTGTTTGTTTTTCATTTTTTTTAGTCTAATTGTTTTATTTTTATTTTTTGTTATTTTTCGAGCCTAACTCCGTGCTTTAATTTTCAAATGCAGAAAAATGGAATGAGTCCAATTGATGGGGCGGATTGATCATTGAAAAAAATTTGGTCTGGAATGGTCGATCGATCGGAAACATAAACTCGATCGATCGACCAGGAGTTACAAAATTTAAAAGTTTTCTGGAGTCGTCGATCGATCGAGATATCACGCTCGATCGATCGAGGAAGGTCATAAAAAGAAAATAAATTTCTCTGTCTCGCTCAATCGATCGAGCATCATCTCTCGATCGATCGAGTGACAGATAAATTTGTTTTCCACTCGATTTCAGCATAACAAAAAAAAACTCAATCCTTCAAAATTTTACACAGAAAAATCGCCCCTTTTAACCTAATCCCCAAATTTCTTCCTATAATCTTCCCATACACTCACAAATCTTGCAATATAAGCTTCAAAGCTTCATCTAATCACACTTTTTGCAACAGATTTGAAGATCTACAACTGAAATTGGGAGATTGCATCAACAAGGAGGAACTCTAGCAAATTCCAAAACATCACCTAGATTTTCATGGTATTCGGTTTCAACTCTTCTATATCCTTGATTTAGTAAATATTGGGGAAGTGAAAAGTTGGTTGGTAAGATTTGTGAATTCTTGCTGTGGTTGGTAAATTTGGTATATTCTTGTGTTGTTGGGATTGAAGAATAGAGGAGTGTGAATTGATCAATGGCGCCAAAGAGAAAGCAAAAGCAAGTCGAAGCCACAACTTCGGCTACAAATTATGATGAGCGGTGTTTTGTAAATTCCGTAGCAGCGGAATTGTACCCCAGCTATCACCGCAAACCCCTCAGTCGCGAAAGGGGAATGCGTCTGGATCAACTTGAATGCCCGGTCATTCAAGAAGCTAGGCGACGGGGGTGGTTTGAATTCATCCAACAACCTATTGATGCGGTGGTCCCTGTTGTGAGGGAATTCTATGATAATTTGAGGACAGTCCACCCCAATTCAAGGGAGGTTGTATTTGTCAGGGGTAAGGATATTGAATTTGATTGATTCAAATTAAATGCGATTTTTAGGATGCCATTTATCAAGAATAGTGACTACCAAGCGTTCAAAGCAAGCCAAATCAACTATGACGAGGTAATTTCTGTAATCGGTATCGAGGGGATTGACTGGCAAAGAAACAGCAATGGAGAGCCCCAATTGGTCCTGAAGAAACATCTGAAACAAGAGGCACAAGCTTGGATCTCCTTCATAGCCTCCAGGGTCATGCCATCGACCCATACTTCTGAGGTTACCAAGGAGAGAGCTGCCCTGGTATATGCCATACTTATAGGGCAAACGGTGGATTTGGGGCACATTATCAATGAACATATCTGTGACATCGGCAGTAGCCCGTCCACCTCTGCATTGCCTTTTCCATCGACTATCACCGCTTTGCAAGAGAGGCGGAATGAAGTGGGACGCCGATGAGGAACTCCTACCACCTAAAGGACCAATTGTGGTTGATGGGCCACCACCTCCTACAGGCCGACGAAGGGCCGAGCCACGGCCCTCGAGCAGCAGACATGCTGGGCCATCCTCCTCTTCAGCTGCAGAGCATTCATCAATTACCTTGGGCTCCCTTCACAAGGATCTCCAAGACCTCCGCCTGGAGCAGCAGGGTATCCAAAATTTGCAACGGGAACTACAGTGGGGCCAGGCACAGATAAGTCAGCACCTGCAATACCAGTGTGCATGGAACAATGCCTTGGCCCAAGGTTTCCCAGATATTCAGTTCCCGCCTGAGCCGCAATTTCAACCATTCCCGCCATACCAACAACCACCACCACCGGATTATCCGCCACACCAACCAGACCAGCCTGAGGAGCCATATTACCCAGACCACCTCCGGAGCATGATGAGGACGACGATCACTGACGATCGTCGTCGAGGTATGTGTGTTGCTTTTGCACTTATTGTTTACCATACATTGAGGGCAATGCATGTACTAAGTTTGGGGGGTGTTTACTGGTTTCTGCTGTTTTCTTATGTTACTTCCTTGCATGACTGATCTATAATGAGATTAGATAGTTTTTGGGCACATAAAAAATAAATTTCTTGAAAATGAGTTCATCATTTAGAAATAATGAATTAGACTTGCAATGGTATTACATGATGATATTAATCCCCATCTCAACTTAAGTCTTGAAGATTTTTGACTTGTTGGTGAATATCTTAGGTTAAGTTAATATTTCAAAAATTGAGGAACATTTTGAGCACTTTTTGAGTCATGATTGACGGGATTATATATTGGAAAAATATTGTTAAACTATGATTTGTCTTGAGGATCTTAAAGTACTTTAGAACCTACTTTAGAGCACTTTGAGGCGAAATTTTATAGTTATGAACTAGACTTGGAAATGATTTAGGCAATCTTTGGACCGTTTGAGCCTTTCAAGCTTACCATATTTATATCAATCTCTTGTTCCCTAATTTGAGCCTAAATGATAAAAGAATGGAGTATGTTTAACATACTATTAGCCTCCATTCAACATTCTTTGGCAAACTCATTATACCAACCTACTTGAGCCTAAATGGAAGATTTTTATCTTGACCCTAAGGGAGTATAATGATTCTCATTAGATGCACTTGAATTGCTACATTTAAGATGAGCTTATTGTAAAAAAATTGTTGAATGAGAAAAGAAAAGATAGATAAAGCCTTGAGAAAAAAATTGAATAAATAAGACCCAAAGTGGCCAAGGCTAGAAAAAAGAAGAGAAGCTCAAAGTGTGCTAAAAATTTGAATTTTCTATGATTATACTCTCTTCTTTGTATTTCCCTATTTTTTCTTTGAAGACAAACACCTAGGCCAAACACTACAAGCTTTAAAAGACCTATTAATCCAAGTCTATGGAATAATTACATTAGTGGAGAAGTGCTTGAAAAGTAGGCTTATGGAGTGTTTAATAGTAAATCTTGACTTTGAGTTTAATGGCATTATTTAATCCTAAAAATATATATGAAACTCAAGATTGACATGAACACACACGCACGTTCCGATTTTTGCGATATGTTGCTTGACTTAGGATAAAACACTTCTTGTTAATTGTTGGATAGACTTATGGTTAAAGTGTTAGTGGGATTTCTGAGCTTTTACAATTGAGTTGCTAAGTTAATTCATTCAAAGTATTGCTGATGAATTTTGCATTTTGATCTTAATGTTTGCTCGAGGACGATGAAATCTATGTTTGGGGGAGTTGATAGGTTATTACGTGTATTTGGGCTTTGATTTGTATATATTTTCTTGTAGATTCCGTGAAGATGTTATGCTTTTTGGTATTTGTTTGATTGTTTCAGGAATCTAGGTGGAAAGTGGAAGAATTGAGCTACAAGGAAGAAAACGGATAAAATCAAGCCAAGAAATGAAGAAACTGCATTCTGGCATGCTCGATCAATCGGACAAGGAGGGCGATCGATCGAAGGAGGCAGAAGTTTTGGCCAACGAAGAAAAGAGATCCTCGATCGATCGGAAACACATTCTCGATCGATCGACATTGGCAGAGTATTGACAAGAAATTTGGAAGAAAGCTCGATCGATCGGCAACTCGTGCTCGATCGATCGAGCGAGGCAGAGAAAGTCAGACTCGGAAGCTAAAGGCGCTCGATCGATCGAGACTTATGCACCGATCGATCGAGACGCAGAATTTTCAGAAAAATAAAGTCTTGATTTGGTTTGAATTTTGGAAACTCTTCCATATCATCCCTCCTCAGTAAATATGGGAAGTAGGGCGCGAAAATTGCATTAAATATTCAGAGTATTATCAGACCTAAATTAAGAATATTCAGCCGCCTTTCATCTTCTCGAAACAAGAGAAGGTTGAAGAATCCTTTGAAGTGCAAGGAAGGAAGCGAGAGAAGAAGCATCGGTTAACGCACGAAGTCGTTCCTACGTTTATCGTATTTCTAAACTCTAGTTAATTTGATTTTCCGATTTTATTTGATGTTTTTGAGGTTGAGAGACGATTAGACATCTCATGCATTTGATTTGAATTTAATAAAGTTTATTTTATCAAGTTTAAGGAATATTGTGTTTGAATCTTTGATTTGATTGTGTTTGAGTGGATCGATTTCTTTTGTTCATGAATTATATGTTCAATGCTATCAAAGCCTAGCTACCTTTGATTGAACTTGTGAATTATAATTGAGATCGAGAGATGAAATTATAATACGCTAAAATAATTCATGTTGTATGTTTAAGATTTAGATCGAGAGATTAAATCACATACGTGGTCACTTTAAATTGAAAGATTTAAAGATCAACGGTTTTCATAGAGATTTATTCGGTATTAAGTTGGTTTAAGTGAACGAGAGTTACTTGTGTCAATTTATTACTAGTTTCAATATAGCTCGAGAAAGTGTATTGATTATATTTGGAAATCCGTCACCTTAAGAATTGATTGATTAATAATTGTTTTAACAAACAAATCATTGACGATAACACCATTGAACGAATATCTTGATAGATTTCTTGAGCGGAATTCCTTCGAATCTTCAAATGAGTTGTTTTATTTTTAGGTCTATAGTTTAATTAGTTAATTAATCATCTTTTTCGTAGGATAAATATAGTTTTGCTAATTTTATTTGGTACTTATATGTTAGTCCCTGTGGGTTCGACATCCTTTCTTATATATCACTATGCTAAAACTTGACACCGTGCACTTGCGGTAGAATCGCTACACTGAGAAATAATTGTTTAAAATAAAAGCGATCAACAACCCCATTTTTATTTTTTTGTTTTTGTTTTGTTTTCGTTAACACAAAAAATTCACACCTCCTCGTGGGATCGATCCCTACTCACGCTACTACATTATTGTTAACAATCTTAAGGATTGAGTGGGGTTAATTTTGGCGTACACGATAAGCGCTACCAAATTTTGGCGGCATTGTCGGGGAGGCGTGTTATATTTTTGTGTTAATTTTTTTTATTATTTTTGTTACTTCTAGTGCTACTTTGGTTTATTCGTGCTTACAGGTGAACATCTGATCACAAACCACTGAGGCATACCAATCACCATTGCGGACTATATGAGCTTGGAGGAATTGGAGTATCTTGTGCAACAACTTGGCGTAGGGAGTGGACAAAGGGCATACAACTCAAGTTGGAATGATCATCCCAATCTCAGCTATGCAAATCAATGGATGAGCCCACTTCCACCTTACATGCAGTCCAACCTACCTCCATACATACCGCAATACCCACCATGGCCGCAACAACCTCAATTTCCTACCCCTGGTAAGTCTTTGGAGGATCTTGTTGCTAAACTTACTGAAAGTACTTTGCAATTTCATTAGGAATCCAAGGTCAGCATTCAGAATTTGAATATTCAAAAGGAACAACTAAAAGCATTGATCAATAGGATAACACCACAATCACCGAGAGAGAACATGGTTGCAATCGCCTCAAGGAGTGACGAAGATGTAGAAACCCCGAGGAAGGTGGTACTGACGCCACCCAAGCTAGAAGAGGAGACACATGTGCCACTAGAAGAAAAGGAGCTTGCACATCATGCACCTCCAAAAGGTATGTTTCCAACAACCCCCTATGTTGAATATGTACATGAATCTCGTGCTGTGAAAGAAGGGCCGAAGATAGAATTCTGTGATTTAATGGACCTTTAGGATGACTCTTCCAACGATGAGGAGAAGAAAACCCCTACTAAATGCAAAGATCTGGGTTTGTTCAATGTCCCATGCACGATTGAAGATAATAGAATTGATAATGTCATGATAGACTTAGGAGCAGTAATCAATGTTATGTCTTATTCAATCTATGCCTCTTTAGATCTAGGACCTTTGAAAAAAGCTGAAATTGCTATTCAATTAGGAAATAGGTCTACTATGAACCCTAAAGGAGTACTTGAGGACGTTCTAGTGAAAGTTGATCAATTGGTCTTTCCTGCTGACTTCTACGTACTTGACATGGAAAAAGATGATAAGAGAAGCCACATTCTATTAGGGAGACCATTTTTTAAAACTTCCGGTTGCATAATAGATGTAAGTGGTGGTGCTTTTACTATGCAGTTTGATTGTGAGGTAACTAAGTTTCATATTCATGATCTCATGCATTCTCCTACTATTGATTACACTATTGACATCACCACTCACTTATCATTAGAAAAATCACATCATGTCACTAAGCATGAATATGGGGTAACTGTTGATTGAGTTGTTGACGAAGGAGGTATGGAAGAAATTTTGATTGATACTCCATGAATTACTACTACTTTTCCAACTCTTGATACTAAACTTTCAAATTCTGACTTGCATGCACCAGATATTGAGCTAAACTCCCTCCTGAACAATCTCGGGATACATCGATAGAAAATGAGGGAATGAGAAAAGGATTGAGGACATCCATGACGTACAAGGCAAATATACATCGTTTCCGACCTGTCAGGAGGATACTGAGGTGGAAAAAGGTACTACTGGATACCAAACATGAACCACCATGAGCACGAGCACTGGCGTTGGGCCACCGACGTTAAACAGAGGCGCTGCTTGGGAGGCAACCCAAGGGAAGTTAATTTCCTTTTTCCTTTATTTTTTATTTAATTTCTCTCTTCATGCAATTTTTGACTTACATTGGGGAAATGTAAGATTTAAGTATGGGGAAAGGATTGGTAGTTGTTTATTGCTTTCTCAAAAATCCAAAAAAATCATAAAATTTAAAAATTTTGAGATCATAATTAATGATGAACATAGATTTTTGAATCACTAGCCCATGATGATGCTTAATTGATAGCATGCATGCTTTTGAAAATAGGTGAATTGCTAACTTGGAACACTTTGCGCACGTATCATCATGACTTGTGATTGTTCATAGCGTAGTGAAGGTTGTGTAAACTTTGTGATAGTCTTAGGAAGTCGCTGATACATGCTAGAACTTAACCACGTGCTCTTTGATGTGTATGTCTAGACTACTTGCGAACATGAAAGTGATATATGAGATCTTTGATGCATTTGAGCCTTTCAAGCCTACCATCTAAACAAAATTATCCCTAACAACCCTTTTGAGCTTTAATGTAAAAGAATGGTTGTGTGCTAAGCATACAAACGACCACCATTCAACATCCTTTGACTAGCTTATCATCTTCCCTAATGAGCATAAATATGATTTAAATCCATACCTTTGAAGGGAATATAATGTGTTTCATTCACATGAACATGCTATGATTGATTCATATGTTTGAGAGCTTTATTATCAAAAGAATGAAATGCATGAAAGAAAATGGATGCCTTGAGAAAATAGATAAAAATATGTCTCCAAGGGGAGCCAAGGCACAAAAGAAAAAGAGCTTGAAATAAACCTTACAAAATGAACAAGGTTTGAAAAAATCATGCAATAAGAGAAGTTTATGTTGTGCATACCATCATACTCTCTTGTTTGATACATCATTTCCTTTCTTTCATAAGCCAACACCTAGGCCAAACTACAAGATAATTAAGACCTACTTGATTTGTGTTTGCAAGTAGTTAAGATAGTGGAGAAGAGTGTGCAAGTGAGTTTATACTCGTGTTAGAGTATAACTTGAACTATGATGAGTTTATATTAATTGGATCTATATTTTGTGCCTGACACTTGTTTATGACCATAAACACGCGTTCGTTGCTTTGTTGAATATGAAATGCCTAAGGATTGAACTTGTTCCACTGTTAGCTTTTCACCGCCTTTCATTATTATGCATGCTTAAAATTGTTGAGGCATTAAAGTAGGGACAAGTTATGCTATGAGCCAACAAAAAAGATTGTAGTTTTGTCTGATTTACTCGAGGTCGAGTAAAGATTAAGTATGAAGAGTTTGATGTGACTAGAAATAGATGTCTAGTTACAAATGTACATATACTACCTAATCATATATTTGTGTAAATGTAGGTGGAATCGAAGAAATCAACCTATCAATGGCGAATAACGACCAATAAATGCATTGAAGATGATGAGGGATCAAAGTAGACCAAGAACATCCATAAAAAGTGAAAAAGAACTGGGATCGATCGCCGAGAATGCACCGAGCAATCGCGCGAGGCAGAAATTTTAAGCAACAAAAAAATAGCACACTGATCGATCGCTGGGCTTGGGCGATCGATCGCTTGGAGAAACATTTTGAAAAAAAAGAACCAGCGATCGATCGCGAGGTTCTGTCGATCTATCGTCAAAGAGTTTTGGAAAGTTTGAGAATTTGATTTCGTTCCTTCCAACATGGATTCCAACCCACCTACTAGCCTCCCTGTAAATATGTGCTCGAAAATCAGACATTAATTCATTAGATAGAGATTAGATTAATCTAGATAGTTAGGGTAGAGTAGTTTAGGTTAGTTTTACAATTTTTCTTTCAGTTTTGTTGAAGATGGCTACGAAGATCGAAGCGAATGCGGGATAAACGACCTCGACAAGTGGAGATCAGATTAGTTTTCTTCTATTTATTTTATTTATCATTTTCCTTAGATTATGTGGAGCTAGTTTTAATTCTTGGTTGGGGAAGACAACACATTGGACTTATTTATCTTGGGGAGATTCTTACGCTTTTAATTATCAATTTTTATTGAATATCAATGTTTTCAGATTTTGATGATATGATTTATGTTTGATTATTGGATTGACAACCTAATAACTTGCATGAAATCTATTGCTAAATTTGATAATTGTTTGATTAATCGAATTTACGAAGCAACTAAGATTGATAATTGTCTGTTGTTGGTGTTATAAATTCTTAGGGAAAACAATCGACTCTATAAACCGAAAGTGTTTATGTTGTTTAGATTCACCACTCACTAGTTTTGAATGTTATTATGATTTTAATCTTGATTGCGCATATAGAGATTGATTGATTGATTGATGAAAATTAGATTAGAAGGGGTAATTGACTAGGAATAAGGTGAGGGGGGAATTAGATTTCCAATTGATGAATATTCAAATAAAATTGTGTTTTTTTGTGAATCGATGAAATAGATGATAATATCCAATGTAGAGTTACTGATATCAAGCTTTCAATAGTTTAATCTTCGCTTTAATTTTAATTAGTATAATTCATTCACAACCCCATTTTTATTTTACTTTTTTTGTTTTGTTTTCGTTAAGACAAAAATTCACACCTCTAATGTAAGGACCCCAAGCCCTTAACCCTTAACTAGTGTATTAACCACTATGTGTGGCACATGCTTTCAATAAAAAGTCAATCGGGAAGCTCAAATGATGCTTACAAAATTCCTTTAATATTCAACGTTATAAGATCATCTCTACTAACATATAGACTCATAGAGTTGCCCATTACCATCCCCATTTTGCCACTTTTCACATTGTGGACTTTTATAAAAATTTGGGCAGAGTCTCCCCGTAAATTGAGCTATCCCAAAACAAAAGCACATCATATAATATAATTCTCGGCCAGGGAATACACAATACCCAACAGAATACTGAACACAAAGTAAATTCCCAGCCAGGGAAGACACCACACATAAGACAACAAAAGTGGGTTTCAACACCCACATAATACACTAACGACTCTCATATCATTAGCAATTCTACCACAATTGCATTCAACATATAATGAAAGAGAGAAAGGATCATGCCTTTATATACAACCCATATACAAGAATATCCATGCTCACAAGCGAGCATCATAATGTGTATATAAACATCGGGTGTATATAAGTACTCTATACGATACCGTGCTCCATCAAGCCCTGGTACCACGATCCTATGAGTGCATCCAATCAACAGCTCGAGCCCAGCTCCATAGCCATCGATGCACCTGTTCACCTGCCCCAACAGAGACAGCCCCCAACGGGGTGAGCATACCAATACACAAAATCTCATAATCACAATAATGAAATTCATAATTTACAACATAAGTAAATATTTGGAATTTTAAATGATACTCCCTGGATGGCAACATCCTCATCCGGGATTCCGTGTACTGTCCCTGTTCTCACAATCATCAAACTCATCAAATCTCATAAATCAGTAAATCAACACATTGATTTAACTCATAGCATGCCTGATTCTCAAGTATCAATAATCAATGATTCCAAGTTCATTATACATACAAATATAGATATCTCAATATCTAGTACTGATTTCTCAATTTCGCTATCAATCATAGAAAGCTCAAATGCCTAGCATTTATTTTACCAATTTTCCATTATACCTAGACATCTCACATGTCTTATAATGAGTACATGATCCCACGATCATTCTCAGGCATCTCAAATGCCGTACAATAGTCATATAGGCCCAGTACCCCACATATATCAACACATAAATATAGCCATGCGCACAACCATCGATGAAGTCAATATACATTATGCATTTCACAAATGCTCTCATATAAAGTAATGCTCGTACGTCGCACGTACCTTAATCTCCGAAGTCCGAGCCAAACCTTGCTCGAGTTCCATGCTCCGAGGAACGATGTGCTAACACAATAAATTAATTCACAATTAATTACGAACATGCAACCCATGCTCAAGCACGCCCATAACCCTCAAAAATATTGTCAACACACGACAATTAACCATTATCGAAAATTGCTCAAGAATTCCCCACAAATTTTCGAATCTTCACAACACAAATCGAACCCAATTAAACACCATAATACATCTAAAATATGAATTAATCAATCAACAACATGAATAATCGCCCCACATGCCAAAACCCCCAAAATTCGAATTCAAAGCCCTAAATTCGAACCCAATAAGCATCATAATACATCTAAAACATGAATTAATCGATCAATAGCAAGAATCATCACCCCTTGCCAAAAATCCCCAAATTTCGAACATAAACCCCTAAAATTGAGCCCTAACCTCACGCAGCAATGATGAAATTCGAACCATTAAAGCAACAAATTTTCGAACTACAAAGTAAGAAATTTTCGACCAAAACTAAGCACCAAAACGCCCCAATAACACTGGAAGAAAAGCCCCAAAAATCGTACCAAAATCGAGCCACAAAATCGGACCGAATTCCAGTTCGAACCCTAGAGCTTTCTGCAGAAATCCGAGCTCAAATCGCGACCAAACTTCGAATTGATGGTGTAGAAATGAGCGCCTGGACGAGACGAAGCCACCGGTAGGTCGGACGCGGCGGATGGCGGCCGGACGGCGGCGGGCGCACGGCCTGAAGCCGCGTGGGTCAACTGGATCGGGAAGGCGTACGCGGGGGAAGAGAGAGAGTGACGGGAAAAGTGGGGAAAAAATGGTTCCGATAATTAAAATCTCGGGTTCAACTTGTATTTATAGCAAAAATACCCCGAAATACTAATAGCCCCACAAATACATCATGATTCATTAAAAATCAACTGTTTTCAAAAACTCTCTCTCTAACTCAAAAACCCCCTACCGGTGCCCACACCAAGCACCCGAGATTCCGAGTCACATTAAAAACCCAACTCACAGGTTTTCACCGAAATGAGAATACGATCTCAACCTCGGGATCCAACGATCCCAACTACTCAAATAGACGAGCCCAGAAGGCCCAACACCTCGATTAAACTCCAAATCGCCACGTAAAACACTTTATGGGTTATAAACACCCCGGGATTAACATCTATAATCTCTGGTCATCACAATATCCCCCACTAAAAGAATTTCGTCCTCGAAATTAGCACCGGTGTATCACGTAACACCCAGGCTACACAACAACATAAAGCCATAACCTCGATTCTTGACCATATCAGAATCGTCTTAGTAAACGCGAGGATACTTACCTCACATCAAACTCTGAAACAGAGCGACATACCAAAACCAACATATCACCCAAGAGGCAAAACATACCTCGATGCGGTTCATCCCAAAAGTCAGTCCCTCATGTCTGCAAGACAACCAATACTTACGACTGTAGATCGGACAGTCATCCTTCGTTCTAATACCACTTAGTAAGAACGCATCATGAATGACACCTCAACCGTGAGAACGTTGACCTCGTGTCAAACTCTGGAGTGGAATAGACTTCCAAATCCATCATAACGTCAAAGAGCGTCAGCACAACTCAACGCTAACAATCCAAAAGCAGTTAGTCAACTGAAACTGCAAGGATTCGAATCGCTCCCGATTCTACCGTAGATATCATCCAATGACATCTTTATTATGACTCACGATGTTTAATACACATCATTACGAGGAACACACTAGTATACCACGATGTACACATACCAAACCTGGTTTCCACTTTCAAACCTCCTCCATCAAATGAGCAGTCGCATCATTGCAACTCAATTTGGGCAACTCACGGCCACAGATTCACACAAAAGACATCTCACAAGATGTCCACCTCCGGATATTCCAAGGATCACATCCTGATCATAAATAAACCATCGAGACTCCACAGAGTTCAAACTCTGAAAGGACATGCAATAAACCCATTGCATCCTGAACGCTTGTGTCGACAGCGACACCCAATAAATCCGAATTCCTGCCATCCCTTGATAATCCTAGGATTTAACAATCCAAACTTGGGAAGGCTATCGCATAACTCGAAGGAAAACACCAACAATGAAACACCTCAACCCACACAAGATAATCCCTCCTCAAAGGGAGTCAACTAACTTCACGATTGTTTCTCATAATTATCGTGCCATGGAGATTCCCAATCTCAAGGTGTTCCATATCTATCATCAGAGATTTAGCCATTCAAAATAGCATAACTCTATGCTTGCCAAAAAGGAAGTCAAAAAATTGGCATCCGTACACTCACCGGTATACCTGCCTAAGCGCTGACATCACATGCATACTCAATGCACTTGGTTCGGGTATCTACAACATACCCCTAAGCCCCAAACACAACTGTCAATTCTGAGTCATTCCATTGCAGTGGAGAATGATAATCGACGATCAACAACACGGCGTGATTCCCAAAATCAATACCACACGTACCAACTTACTGAATCCTTCAAAGATTCCCAAATAGGTATAATACTACCTCCTTCCCCACAAGGGAAGTGCTATCGAGCTCGAGATCCACTAGTCTCGAACCACCGTTCGGAAAAACTGGATACAATAATATCCATTGCATCCCAAGTACACGGATTTCCCAAATCGAGTCAACGACGACTTGATGACTCTCTTGGTGGCACTCCAACATTATGAGATGTCCCAGACAAGTCTCTCAACAATAGACGTATACACGTTTCAGCGAGGCATGCACAACCTCAACCTCAAATGACGTGGTGACTACTAGAGTCCACCCCAATCCACATCGTATCACCTTACGATTTGCCAAACTTGGTTCCAACGTGTAGTATCATGGCTCCAACAAGCACACTATAGCAGCACTATGATATCTGGCTAGCAAAGTGCTATCTCCATAGGTTCATATCAAGCCCACCAACAAACCATATGTTCCATCTCGGTATGCCATACCGTACAACCGTTAGAGTAATGGGTCATCGCCCAACATATCTCTAAAATACCAAGCACAATGGACAACCCGGTGTCCTTGCTCACTTATGATGCAATCATAATCCGTTAAGACTTATCCCACACCCTCAGGGTGGGTGCAACCATGTCTACCCTACATCACAACACAAGCGAGTAGTTTCCTCGATGACTACTCTTACCACCAATCACTTGGCCCTAGCCAAACCAACGAGCATACCCAAGGGTATCATTGCTCGACAAATATATACTTCGAATATGTGCTGCGGTATAATTCCTATACGGCGCACCCAATAGTTCCTCGAGCAACTTGCTCGGCATAATGGTCTCGTCAACTAGTGACTCAGACACTACCATGTGCCCACCAAGGCACTCAAACCATATAACCAACTACATAACATAAATGTATTAATCATCAAAACGACGCCACACGTCTAAATAGAACATCAACTATGTCATCGTCATCCCGTGACGGCATATGTCAACATATGACATCCAACTAACATCGTCAAACATACGACGGTATATGGCAATACACGACATCCATAATCTCATCGTCAAACACATGGCATATATATAGCAACACATAGTATTCACAATAATGCTAACACAAGTAATATGCCATACCTCATCGCTATCAATATAGCGGCATACCTGTCCCCGTCGCTCGATAATAGTACGTAGTCAGCAGCCATCGCTCGAAGGCGGCAAAATCCTGTGGTGAGCACATAGAGGCACAATCCATCGCTATAGAATCGACGGCATGATACCTCGTCATATAATAAGTGGCATGAAACCTCGCTATACACCTGAGCATGAATCATCGTCCACATAATAGCGGAAAGAGGCATCGCTAGCAATATATCCGGCGGCAAGAACCATCGCCAATCAATATAGCGGAATGAACCATCGCTATCCATATACATGGCGGCAAGAACCATCGCCAGTCAATATAGCGGAATGAACCATCGCTATCAATATCCATGGCGGCAAGAACCATCGCCAGTCAATATAGCGGCATGAACCATCGCTATCAATATCCATGGCGGCAAGAACCATCGCCAGTCAATATAGCGGCATGAACCATCCCTATCAATATCCATGGCGGCAAGAACCATCGCCAGTCAATATAGCGGCATGAACCATCGCTATCAATATACATGGCGGCAAGAACCATCGCCAGTCAATATAGCCGATCCCTAGTCATTGTCACGGTAGTGTATTTTAATGCCCCTCGCTCAAGTAAAAACATGCGGTACTCCCACCCCTCGCTTCACATATAGGCGGCATAGAATAACCTCGCTTAAATGGACATGCGGTACTCCCACCCCTCGCCTCACATTTTAGCGGCAAATATTCTTTCCTCGCCTCATATGCTAACCACGCTTCAATGTGACATGCGGCGCTCCCACCCCTCGCTTCACATTTTAGCGGCACAAAATAATAAATAGCGGCAAGCATTTAAAATCATCACTCATCCATAACAATGACTCATGGGATATTCACCAAGTATTTCATCCATACCTGCATCACAAAGCATAATCCATATACCAACATACATCATCATGAGTGTATTTTAATGCACCTCGCTCAAATGCGACATGCGGTACTCCCACCCCTCGCTTCAACATTTGGCGGCAAAGCATTAAAATCATCACTACATGTATACATGCAACCACAATGCATAATTCGAGGATGTATATAAAATGCAGGTTACCGTTTCGTGTCTTTTCAACCATGGCCTTAGCCTTTCCACGTCATAGTGTCCCTACAGGAACAATTCCAAACCATGAGCATACGATAATCCATATTCCACACAATATGATTATAATGAGTAAATGCATAAACTATGAGTACAAAGTACTTCCTGTATCCCAATGCATTTCAAAATGCTCCACTTGGTTGTCCCTGTGTCACAACTCACAATCATAATCCACAAGTTATATTATGATTCTATAGATGTCATGACATATAATCGTTTCACTATGATCACATATCACAAATGCACATAAGCAAAATAGTTGTGTCACACCACACTAACTACTATCTTGCATAAATATGTGCTACTCATGTGATGACCAGGGATTATAGGTGTTAATTCCGTAGTGTTAATAATCCCTAAAGTGGTTTTACGTGGCGATTTGGAGTTTAATTGAGGTATTGGGCCTTCTGGGCTCGTTTATTTGGGTAGTTGGGATCGTTGGATCCAGAGGTTGAGATTGTATTCTCATTTGGGTGAAAAACCTAAGAGTTGGGTTTTTGGTGTGTCTCGGGATCTCGGGTGCTATGTGAGCACCGGTAGGGGATTTTGGAGTTAGAGAGAGAGTTTTTGAAAACAGATGATTTTTAAGGAATCATGATGTATTTGTGGGGCTATTAATTTTTCGGGGTATTTTTGCTATAAATACCATTTGAACCCAAGATTTTAAGAGAATTTCATTTAAGCCCCAAAGTTTTCCTCCCTCTCTCTCCCGCGCGATTCCCGTCTGCTACAGGACCCCCGCCGCTTCAAGCGGTGCGCCCGCCGCCGTCCGGCAGCCGATCGGCGCGTGCGACCTACCCACGGCTTCGTCTCGACGAGGCGCTCCTTTCCCCTCTGCCAATTGAAAGTTTCGTCGCGTGTGGAAGTCGGATTTTGCTGGTAAGCGTCGATCCCCAATTTCTAGGGTTCTTCGATTTTCGTTTGATTTTGCTTCCGATTTCGTATGGATAGCCTCCCTTACCCCTTTTGCATCCCTCTCATGTTATTCCCTACTAAATTCGGTGGTTTTGGTTCGAAATTATTTTCGAAAATTGTAGGGTTTGATTTCGAAATTTGGGGGTTTTTGGCAGGGGTGTTAATTCGTGCAATGGATCGATTATTGCATGTTTTAAGAGTATTATGATGCTTGATTGAGATCGAATTGAGAAGCTTTGGTTCGAATTTGAAGGATTTTACGAGTTGGGATTTAAAGGCTTGTTTGGGTTCGATTTTAAGGGGGTTGAATTCGAAAATGGGGAGTTTTTGTCAAGGGATGTTGATTCTTGCTTGGATAGCTTAATTGACATTTTAGATGAATTATGGTATTTAATTGGGTTCGAAATTGTGAGATTAAGGTTCGATTTTTGTAGGGCATTCTTGAACAAATTTCGATTGTCTCATTTATTTCCTTCCCTGCATGTACCCTGCCCCGGGTCTTTTAAGAGGATAATTGTCGTGTATTGACAATGTTGTGAGGGATATGGGTGTGCTTGAGCATAGGTTACATGTTCGTAAATAATTGTGAATTATTTATCGTGTTAGCACATCATTCCTCGGGGCATGGAACTCGAGCAAGGCTTGGCTCGGACTTCGGATGATTTAAGGTACGTGCGACGTACGAGCATTACTATATATATGTGAAATGCATAAGGTATTTTTGATTGCATTGAATGTTTTGCGTATGGTTATACATATATGTTGATATAGCCAAGGAATGACCCAAATCTTGATATCGCCGCTTGTAGCGTGCGTGACACTAGAGTAGGATGACTCTTGCATGATATATGGGGTACTGGATTTATTTGACTATATTATGAGACATTTGAGATGTCTAGGTTTGTAGAATCATGCATTCTTCGTAAGACATTTGAGATGTCTAGGTTCGTAGAATCATGTATTCATTATGAGACATTTGAGATGTCTAGGTTCATAGACTAATGTTTTCATTATAAGACATATGAGATGTCTAAGTATAATGGAAAGCAAGGTTATGAAATCAATATTAGATATTGATATATCTATTTTTGCATGTATATGAACTTGGAATCATTCATTATTGATATTGTAAATCAGGCATGCGATGTGTAAATCAATGTGTTGATTTACTGATTTATGAGATTTGATGAGTTTGATGTTGTGAGAACAGGGACAGTACACGGAATCCCGGATGAGGATGTTGCCATCCAGGGAGTATCATTTAAATTCATTAGCATTTACCTTTGTTGTAAATTATGAATTTCATTATTATGATTATGGGATTTTGTGTATTGGTATGCTCACCCCGTTGGGGGCTGTCTCTGTTGGGACAGGTGGACAGGTACATCGATGGCTATGGAGCTGAGCTCGAGCTGTTGATTTGAGGTACTCCCAGGATCGTGGTACCAGGGCTTGATGGAGCACGGTATCGTATAGAGTACCTATATATACACCTGAGGATTTATACATATTCATGATGCTCGCATGTGAGCACGATTATACTTGTATATGGATTGTATATAAAGGCATGAGCCTTTCTCTCTTTCATTTAAGGTTGCATGCAATTAGGTTGAATTGCTAGAATGATATGAGAGTCATTGGTGTATTATGTGGGTGTTGGAACCCACTTTTGTTGACATATGTGTGGTGTCTTCCCTGGCTGGGAATCTACTTGTATTACTGCTTTCTGTTGAGTATTATGTGTTCCCTGGCCGGGAATTTTGTTATGTGTTGTACTCTTTTTTTTGGGATAGCTCTATTTATGGGGAGACTCTGCCCAAATTTTTATAAAAGTTTACAATGTGAAAAGTGGCACCAAGGGGTTGGTAAAGGGCAAACATATGAGTCTTTCATTGATAGGCAATGATTAAGTATCATCAGAGCTTCCCGATTGACATTTTATAGAAAGCATGTACCACACATAGTGGTTAATACACTAATCAAGGTTTAAGGGCTTGGGGTCCTTACATTAGTGGTATCAGAGCAGTGGTTGCTCATTGGGGCTGTTAAGGGCCTAGGAAGTTATTGATAGCACATATTTATGCATGATGGCATTAATGTTGTATGACATAGCAAATTGTTTATGTGCTCTTATGATATGAAAAGTGGTATTGCTAACCATTGTGGTTGCAGGAATCGTGTGGGACACGATAGGATGACATTTATGGGGATGTCTGGCACTCCGTGTGTTATGTGCCAAGGAAGCTGGTTTTAAGAAAAATCAGATAAAGGGATATTTCCGAGGTAACATGTATTTTACGATGTCTTGTTGACACATGATGAATGCAAAGTGGTGCATTGAGGTTATGATATATGTTATTGTGCATTGTTTTTGCATATGCATGTTATGAAATATAAGAGGTGTATTTCTTGAGTCAAAGTTATCTTAGTAAGGATTTTAATGGCTTATGCTAAAGTCCATATGAAGCGATGAAGAGTCCCGCTTATATGGAGTAGCAACGCTAAAGTCCATATGAAGCGATGAAGAGTCCCGCTTATATGGAGTAGCAACGCTAAAGTCCATTGGAAGCGATGAAGAGTCCCGCTTACATGGAGTAGCAACGCTAAAGTCCAGTGGAAGCGAGGAAGAATTCCGCTTTCCTGGAGTAGCAAGAAGCATTAAAATGTACTAATGATAAGGGCTCAGGATGAAATAAGGATTTAAGGAAAAAGAATGTCATGACATTGCATATCCATACATTCATATAATGCGTTTTTATTATGTATTGAATGTTGATGCATAGCGTATATGGCTATTGTTGTTAACCCTGATGGTTGCAGGTTACAGGAAATAAGGAATACGAAAAGGAATGATGATTATACATATGTATGGGCATCCCAAGGGCAACATGTATTATGTGGTTAGTCATTTAACACAAGGTAAATCAAGGTATGCATAAGATAGTGCATTATGATATAATACATGTTGATACGCATTGTTTTGCATATGTATATTGTGAAATATAAAGTGAGGATTTCAATGCTTACACTAAAGTCCATATGAAGCGAGGAAGGATTCCGCTTATATGGAGTGGTGAGAAGCATTGAAATGCACTGATATTTCACGAGTCCAGGTTATCCTAGTGAGGATTTCAATGCTTGCGCTAAGGTCCATATGAAGCGAGGAAGGATTCCGCTTATATGGAGCAGTGAGAAGCATTGAAATACACTACTGATAAGTGACTCGATTCGAGGTTTATTTATAGCGATGGTTCATTCCGCTATATCTATTGGCGATGGTTCATACCGCCAGGTGTATTTATAGCGACGGTTCATTCCGCTATATTTATTGGCGATGGTTCATTCCGCCAGGTGTATTTATAGCGATGGTTCATTCCGCTATATCTATTGGCGATGGTTCATTCCGCCAGGTGTATTGATAGCGATGCCTCTTTCCGCTACTATGTGGACGATGATTCATACTCAGGTGTATAGCGAGGTTTCATGCCACTTATTATATGACGAGGTGTCATGCCGTCGATTCTATAGCGAGGGATCTTGCCGCTATGTACTCAGCACAGGATTTTTGCCGCCTTCGAGCGATGGGTGCTGATTACGCACTATTATTGAGCGACGGAGACAGGTATGACGCTATATCACTAGCGATGAGGTATGAGATATTGCTATTTTATTAGCTTTATTGTAGCTGGCATGCATTGATATACATGTTTTATTATGCCTATTTTACTAGCATGATAGTGGATTGACATACGCTGATGTACATGTATCGTCACTAGTTGACAATGTTTTAGATGCCATGAGTTGGCATGTGTCGTCACAGGATGACGATGACGATGGTGTAGGAGATGTCTTATTAGACATGCATCATCGTTACGATGATCGATGCGTTGAGTATACGTATTCAGTGGTATGCCTTGGGTGCCAGTACCGAGCACAAGGTGGTGTGTGCGACACCGATTGACGTGACCCTTATACCGAGCGGGTTGCTCGAGGAATGGATGGATGCGCTGTACATGTGATTGTACCGCAGCTTACGATTTGGGGTGATCATTTTACGAGTGGTGATACCCTTGAGGTATGCTCGTTGGAATGGCTTTTGGCCATGTGATTTGACGACAGGAGTAATCATGGAGGAAATTACTCGCTTTCTGTCGATGTGACATGTGGTAGACATGGTCACACCACCCTTGAGGGTGTAGGATGGGTCCTAAGGGAGTAGGATCAGGTTATGTTAAGTACATAGGGACATTGGAGTGCCCAGGGTGTATCGGCATTGAGGAATGTTGGATAAAGACCCACTACTCTATTGAGTTTTCTTCCCATAGTATGATATACCATGTGGAACGTCCGTCTTGTTGGTAGGTTTGAGGTAAACCTAGAGAGGCAGCGACTGGTTTGTCTGCCGTGTGTGTGCAGCACCATGAGGGGCTTGCTAGAGCCGTTATATTGCTCGTTGGAACCAAGTTTGGCAAATCGTAAGGTGATGCGATGTGGATTGTGGTGGACTCTAGTAGTCACCATGTCATTGAGGTTGAGGTTAAGGTTGTTCATGCCTCACTGAAACGTGTATACGTTTATGTTTAATCTTGGAGACTTGTCTGGGACAGCTCAGGATGTTGGAGTACCAACAAGAGAGTCATCAGGTTGTTATTGACTCAATCTAAAGGAACCCGTGTATTGGGATACAATGGGTGTTATTGTATCCAGTTTTTCCGAACGATGGTTCGAGACTTGTGGATCTCGAGTTCGATGGCACTTCCCTTGCGAGGAAGGAGGTAGTATTATACCTATTTGGGAATCTTGAAAGATTCGGTAAGTTGGTGCAAGTGGTGTTGATTTTGGGAATCACACCGTGTATTGTTAATCGTCGATTATCATCCTCCACTGAGTAAGGAATGACTCAGAATTGACGGTTGTGTTTGGGGCTTAGGGGTAGGTTGTAGATACCCGAGCCAAGTGCATTAAGTATGCATGTGATGTCAGTGCTTAGGCAGGTATACCGGTGAGTATACGGATGCCAGTTATAGATTTCCTCTCTGTTAAGCTTAGAGTTATGCTATTTTTGGATGGTTAAATCTCTGATGAGAGATATGGAACACCTTGAGATTGGGAATCTCCATGGCACGATGATTGAGGGATAATCGTGAAGTTAGTTGACTCCCTTGAGGAGGGATTTTCTTGTGAGGGTTAAGGTACTTCCCTTGTTGGTGTTTTCCTTCGAGTTATGCGACAGCCTTCCCAAGTTTGGATTGTTAAATCCGAGGATTATTAAGGGATGGCAGGAATTCGGATTTGGTTGAGTGTCGCTGACGACACAAGCGTTGAGAATGCAATGGGTTTATTGCATGCCCCTTAAGAAATTTAAACTCTGCGGAGTCTCGGTTGTTATTTATGATCAGGACGTGATTCTTGGAACATCCGTAGGTGGACATCTTGTGAGATGTCTTTTGTTTTAATTTGTGGCCGTGAGTTGCCCAAATTAAGTTGCAATGAGGCGACTACTCCTTCGATGGAGGAAGTTTGAAAGTGGAAACCAGGTTTGATATGTGTACACCGTGGTTGTACTAGTGTTTCCCTCGTAACGATGTATGTTAGACATCGTAAGTCATAGTAAAATATCATTGGATGATATCTACGATAGAATCAAGAGCGATTCGAATCCTTACAGTTTCAGTTGACTAACTGCTTTTGGATTATTAGCGTTGAGCTGTGCTGACGCTCTTTGACGTTATGATGGATTTGGAAGTCTACTCCACTCCAGAGTTTGACACGAGGTCAACGTTCTTACGGTTGAGGTGTCATTCAGGACGTGTTCGTACTGTTGTATTAGATCGAAGGATGACTGACCGATCTACGGTCGTAAGTATTGGTTGATTTGCAGTCATGAGAGGCTGACTTCTGGGATGGCCCGCATCGAGGTACGTTTTACCTCTTGGGTGATATGTTGGTTTTGGTATGTCGCTCTGTTTCAGAGTTAGATGAGAGGTAAGTATCCTCGCGTTTTTTAATACGATTCTGTTATGGTCAAGAATCGAGGTTATGGCTTCAGGTTGAGGTGTAGCCCGGGTGTTACGTGATACACCAGTGCTAATTTCGAGGACGAAATTCTTTTAGTGGGGGATATTGTGATGACCAGGGATTATAGGTGTTAATTCCGTAGTGTTAATAATCCCTAAAGTGGTTTTACGTGGCGATTTGGAGTTTAATTGAGGTATTGGGCCTTCTGGGCTCGTTTATTTGGGTAGTTGGGATCGTTGGATCCAGAGGTTGAGATTGTATTCTCATTTGGGTGAAAAACCTAAGAGTTGGGTTTTTGGTGTGTCTCGGGATCTCGGGTGCTATGTGAGCACCGGTAGGGGATTTTGGAGTTAGAGAGAGAGTTTTTGAAAACAGATGATTTTTAAGGAATCATGATGTATTTGTGGGGTTATTAATTTTTCGGGGTATTTTTGCTATAAATACCATTTGAACCCAAGATTTTAAGAGAATTTCATTTAAGCCCCAAAGTTTTCCTCCCTCTCTCTCCCGCGCGATTCCCGTCTGCTACAGGACCCCCGCCGCTTCAAGCGGTGCGCCCGCCGCCGTCCGGCCGCCGATCGGCGCGTGCGACCTACCCACGGCTTCGTCTCGACGAGGCGCTCCTTTCCCCTCTGCCAATTGAAAGTTTCGTCGCGTGTGGAAGTCGGATTTTGCTGGTAAGCGTCGATCCCCAATTTCTAGGGTTCTTCGATTTTCGTTTGATTTTGCTTCCGATTTCGTATGGATAGCCTCCCTTACCCCTTTTGCATCCCTCTCATGTTATTCCCTACTAAATTCGGTGGTTTTGGTTCGAAATTATTTTCGAAAATTGTAGGGTTTGATTTCGAAATTTGGGGGTTTTTGGCAGGGGTGTTAATTCGTGCAATGGATCGATTATTGCATGTTTTAAGAGTATTATGATGCTTGATTGAGATCGAATTGAGAAGCTTTGGTTCGAATTTGAAGGATTTTACGAGTTGGGATTTAAAGGCTTGTTTGGGTTCGATTTTAAGGGGGTTGAATTCGAAAATGGGGAGTTTTTGTCAAGGGATGTTGATTCTTGCTTGGATAGCTTAATTGACATTTTAGATGAATTATGGTATTTAATTGGGTTCGAAATTGTGAGATTAAGGTTCGATTTTTGTAGGGCATTCTTGAACAAATTTCGATTGTCTCATTTATTTCCTTCCCTGCATGTACCCTGCCCCGGGTCTTTTAAGAGGATAATTGTCGTGTATTGACAATGTTGTGAGGGATATGGGTGTGCTTGAGCATAGGTTACATGTTCGTAAATAATTGTGAATTATTTATCGTGTTAGCACATCATTCCTCGGGGCATGGAACTCGAGCAAGGCTTGGCTCGGACTTCGGATGATTTAAGGTACGTGCGACGTACGAGCATTACTATATATATGTGAAATGCATAAGGTATTTTTGATTGCATTGAATGTTTTGCGTATGGTTATACATATATGTTGATATAGCCAAGGAATGACCCAAATCTTGATATCGCCGCTTGTAGCGTGCGTGACACTAGAGTAGGATGACTCTTGCATGATATATGGGGTACTGGGTTTATTTGACTATATTATGAGACATTTGAGATGTCTAGGTTTGTAGAATCATGCATTCTTCGTAAGACATTTGAGATGTCTAGGTTCGTAGAATCATGTATTCATTATGAGACATTTGAGATGTCTAGGTTCATAGACTCATGTTTTCATTATAAGACATATGAGATGTCTAAGTATAATGGAAAGCAAGGTTATGAAATCAATATTAGATATTGATATATCTATTTTTGCATGTATATGAACTTGGAATCATTCATTATTGATATTGTAAATCAGGCATGCGATGTGTAAATCAATGTGTTGATTTACTGATTATGAGATTTGATGAGTTTGATGTTGTGAGAACAGGGACAGTACACGGAATCCCGGATGAGGATGTTGCCATCCAGGGAGTATCATTTAAATTCATTAGCATTTACCTTTGTTGTAAATTATGAATTTCATTATTATGATTATGGGATTTTGTGTATTGGTATGCTCACCCCGTTGGGGGCTGTCTCTGTTGGGACAGGTGGACAGGTACATCGATGGCTATGGAGCTGAGCTCGAGCTGTTGATTTGAGGTACTCCCAGGATCGTGGTACCAGGGCTTGATGGAGCACGGTATCGTATAGAGTACCTATATATACACCTGAGGATTTATACATATTCATGATGCTCGCATGTGAGCACGATTATACTTGTATATGGATTGTATATAAAGGCATGAGCCTTTCTCTCTTTCATTTAAGGTTGCATGCAATTAGGTTGAATTGCTAGAATGATATGAGAGTCATTGGTGTATTATGTGGGTGTTGGAACCCACTTTTGTTGACATATGTGTGGTGTCTTCCCTGGCTGGGAATCTACTTGTATTACTGCTTTCTGTTGAGTATTATGTGTTCCCTGGCCGGGAATTTTGTTATGTGTTGTACTCTTTTTTTTGGGATAGCTCTATTTATGGGGAGACTCTGCCCAAATTTTTATAAAAGTTTACAATGTGAAAAGTGGCACCAAGGGGTTGGTAAAGGGCAAACATATGAGTCTTTCATTGATAGGCAATGATTAAGTATCATCAGAGCTTCCCGATTGACATTTTATAGAAAGCATGTACCACACATAGTGGTTAATACACTAATCAAGGTTTAAGGGCTTGGGGTCCTTACAACTCATCCCTATCAGCATGTTCCAGGCCCTCAACAGCCCCAAAGAGCTAACCACTGCTCTGATACCACTAATGTAAAGACCCCAAGCCCTTAACCCTTAACTAGTGTATTAACCACTATGTGTGGCACATGCTTTCAATAAAAAGTCAATCGGGAAGCTCAAATGATGCTTACAAAATTCCTTTAATATTCAACGTTATAAGATCATCACTACTAACATATAGACTCATAGAGTTGCCCATTACCATCCCCATTTTGCCACTTTTCACATTGTGGACTTTTATAAAAATTTGGGCAGAGTCTCCCCGTAAATTGAGCTATCCCAAAACAAAAGCACATCATATAATATAATTCCCGGCCAGGGAATACACAATACCCAACAGAATACTGAACACAAAGTAAATTCCCAGCCAGGGAAGACACCACACATAAGACGACAAAAGTGGGTTTCAACACCCACATAATACACTAACGACTCTCATATCATTAGCAATTCTACCACAATTGCATGCAACATATAATGAAAGAGAGAAAGGCTCATGCCTTTATATACAACCCATATACAAGAATATCCATGCTCACAAGCGAGCATCATAAATGTGTATATAAACCTCGGGTGTATATAAGTACTCTATACGATACCGTGCTCCATCAAGCCCTGGTACCACGATCCTGTGAGTGCATCCAATCAACAGCTCGAGCCCAGCTCCATAGCCATCGATGCACCTGTTCACCTGCCCCAACAGAGACAGCCCCCAACGGGGTGAGCATACCAATACACAAAATCTCATTATCACAATAATGAAATTCATAATTTACAACACAAGTAAATATTAATGAATTTTAAATGATACTCCCTGGATGGCAACATCCTCATCCGGGATTCCGTGTACTGTCCCTGTTCTCACAATCATCAAACTCATCAAATCTCATAAATCAGTAAATCAACACATTGATTTAACTCGTATCATGCCTGATTCTCAAGTATCAATAATCAATGATTCCAAGTTCATTATACATACAAATATAGATATCTCAATATCTAGTACTGATTTCTCAATTTCGCTATCAATCATAGATAGCTCAAATGCCTAGCATTTATTTTACCAATTTTCCAATTTTCCATTATACCTAGACATCTCACATGTCTTATAATGAGTACATGATCCCACGATCATTCTCAGGCATCTCAAATGCCGTACAATAGTCATATAGGCCCAGTACCCCATATATATCAACACATAAATATAGCCATGCGCACAACCATCGATGAAGTCAATATACATTATGCATTTCACAAATGCTCTCATATAAAGTAATGCTCGTACGTCGCACGTACCTTAATCTCCGAAGTCCGAGCCAAACCTTGCTCGAGTTCCATGCTCCGAGGAACGATGTGCTAACACGATAAATTAATTCACAATTAATTACGAACATGCAACCCATGCTCAAGCACACCCATAACCCTCAAAAATATTGTCAACACACGACAATTAACCATTATCGAAAATTGCTCAAGAATTCCCCACAAATTTTCGAATCTTCACAACACAAATCGAACCCAATTAAACACCATAATTCATCTAAAATATGAATTAATCAATCAACAACATGAATAATCGCCCCACATGCCAAAACCCCCAAAATTCGAATTCAAAGCCCTAAATTCGAACCCAATAAGCATCATAATACATCTAAAACATGAATTAATCGATCAATAGCAAGAATCATCACCCCTTGCCAAAAATCCCCAAATTTCGAACATAAACCCCTAAAATTGAGCCCTAACCTCACGCAGCAATGATGAAATTCGAACCATTAAAGCAACAAATTTTCAAACTACAAAGTAAGAAATTTTCGACCAAAACTAAGCACCAAAACGCCCCAATAACACTGGAAGAAAAGCCCCAAAATTCGTACCAAAATCGAGCCACAAAATCGGACAGAATTCCAGTTCGAACCCTAGAGCTTTCTGCAGAAATCCGAGCTCAAATCGCGACCAAACTTCGAATTGATGGTGTAGAAATGAGCGCCTGGACGAGACGAAGCCACCGATAGGTCGGACGCGGCGGATGGCGGCCGGACGGCGGCGGGCGCACGGCCTGAAGCCGCGTGGGTCAACTGGATCGGGAAGGCGTACGCGGGGGAAGAGAGAGAGTGACGGGAAAAGTGGGGAAAAAATGGTTCCGATAATTAAAATCTCGGGTTCAACTTGTATTTATAGCAAAAATACCCCGAAATACTAATAGCCCCACAAATACATCATGATTCATTAAAAATCATCTGTTTTCAAAAACTCTCTCTCTAACTCAAAAACCCCGTACCGGTGCCCACACCAAGCACCCGAGATTCCGAGTCACACTAAAAACCCAACTCACAGGTTTTCACCGAAATGAGAATACGATCTCAACCTCGGGATCCAACGATCCCAACTACTCAAATAGACGAGCCCAGAAAGCCCAACACCTCGATTAAACTCCAAATCGCCACGTAAAACACTTTATGGGTTATAAACACCCCGGGATTAACATCTATAATCTCTGGTCATCACATCCTCGTGGGATCGATCCCTACTCACACTACTACATTATTTTTATCAATCTTGAGGAGTGGAGTTAATTGGGCATACACGATAAGCGTTACCACTCATCTTCATAGTAGAATTTAGCCACATACATCAAGATTCTGCAACTCACGTAACACAAATTCCAGATTGTGCATATTTATCTAAAAGTAGCATAAATCTCTCATATGAACTCCAAATTGAGTGAATTTACTGTCAACGAAGCTAACTTAACATACTACAATTTTTGTTTAGACCATAATATCAAATTAGAAACACATTAATCCCATAAATTCGCACAAGTTACTATAAGTGCAAGTAAGCTTGCTGTCAAGAATGCTTGTTTTTACTTGTTTCTTGTTCATCTACTTCAAGTATGATATCAATTAAATAACATTTTATCAATCTTAACATCTATTATAAGATTAGAACAAGAATCCACAACTTTTCATTTAATGTCTTCATAACAACAAGCGATTAAACAAGATGTAACAATTCCCGGGCAGCATCTATTCATCCCAAATAGTAGCATGTTTTGAATCATACAACAAGGAAATTGAGCCATATGCAGCAGAACAAAATCGAGCCCCAGATAGCAAGAAATCGAACCAAAACAGTAGAAAAATTGAAACTAAACACCAGCAACTTTTCGAGTTCATAACAAGATTTCTCCCAAGAAGACAAACCAAAACTGAACAAAATCAAAATGCAAAAGAATTAATTAACTAAGGAATCATTAAGCATCGAATCCAATCAAACCTGAGCAAGAAATTAAGTCGAAAATGGAGTAAAATTTGGCTCCTTTGTAGTGCGTGAGTTGAAGAGAAGGGGGAGGAGAGAGAACCGATTTCAAGTGTGTGTAATGAGGGAGAGCCCATTTTAACAGAATTTAATATGCACGACAAACTCAACTCAAAATTATTTATTCCAACTCTGGAACAACAAATAATTCCAGATAATTTAATTACGTAATTATCTCATAATTGCCATAATTAAAGTCAACTAATAACTATAAATTATTTCGGGTATCACAAAATCTCACCATTGAGAATATAATACTAGTTTTGGGAAGAACTAAGGAAAGAAAAAAAAATGAACTATGTGGTACTGGATATACTGATTTGTGCCACCAAATTATATAATTTGTGGGACTATATAAGCTAATATATTGTAATAAATATACTGATTTGTGGTATTAAAATTATATAATTTGTGGCACTATATAAACTACTATGTGGTTCTAAATATACTGATTAGTGGTACTCTATAAGATAATTTGTGGTACTATATATATTAATTTGTGGCACTAAATAGCATATTTTTGGTACTAACATAATTTATGGTACTATATAAGCTACTATGTGATACTAAATATAATGATTTGTGGTACCAATTATATAATTTATAGTACTATATAAGCTAATATGTGGTACTAAATATACTGATTTGTGGTACTAAAAACATATTTTTGGTACTAAATAACATAATTTGTGGTACTATATAAGCTACTATGTGGTACAAATATACTGATATGTATTGCCAAATTATATAATTTGTAGTACTATATAAGCTACTATGTGATACTAAATATATTGATTTGTGATACTAAATTATATAATTTGTTGTACTATATAAGCTAATTTGTAGTACTATATAATTTAATATGTGATACATAAGCTAATTTGTTATACTATATACTAATTTGTGTTACTGTATAATCAAATTTGTAGTAATACATAAGCTAATTTGTGGTACTAGATAATTTAATTTGTGTTACTAAATAGGCTTTGGTACTACATAATCTATTTTTTTGTACGTTATCAGCTAATTTGTTGTACTAGATAATCTAATTTGTGGTACTAAATAACATAATTGGTGGTACTATATAACATGCACCAATCACAATCAAAAACAAGTAAATGTGCCATATTCCTGAGATACTTTGTGATGTCTGGAACTTCATTACCCTAATTAATGAAATTTCATGTAATAATGAAGGATTAATCAAGAATGAGTGCAATTTTTGTCATTGAACTCGGTTTCGAGATAAATCATACGTGGTCAAGATTTATGTTTTAATCATTATTATTGAAGTAAATAGAGATGAGTAATGTGAAATTATGAAGATACTTATGATTATGAAATTGTAGGGTGATTATTGGAGTTGAACAATAATTAGGGAATTGGGAGAAAGTAATTGTGGGGGTGAAAATTAGAATGTGGTTGGAAGTAGAGGGATTAACTTGCAAAATCCTAATATTAAAACCACCATCTTCACACACTTCACCTTAATACACCTACAAAATCCCTATAACCTGATTCCTTTCCCCTTTCTCTCTCCTTTCAATTTGTGGAGATCAAAGCATGGATATGAATTGCATCTTTGATATTATGATCATGAAAGCTTGGGTAAGCTAGCTTGTGCCTTAATCTTGTGTTTTAATTCCTTGTTAAGTTGAAAGTTAGATAATTGAATTGGTATTTTGGTGAGAATTTGGGGGTTTGATTTGGGGTTGTTTGTTTGATGTTTAAATAAATATTTAGGTTTTTTAGTGTGTTTGTTGAAGTATGGAAGGAAAATGAGGTGTTGTAGGAGTTGGGATAGATTTTGTGCTTGGAAATCTCGAGTTTGGCTTTTACATGGTCGCGCAAACGTTCGCGAGCTAAGGCGCAATCGATTGCGCGAGGCAGGAAAAGTTGGGTGACAAAATTTAGTGCTCGTGGTCGATCGTGAGATGATGCGTGCTTGATCACGGCAACCGAAAATTTGAAAAAATATAATTTTTGCGGGGCGTGATCGTTCGCGACCTTGCGAGCGATCGATCGTTGTGTTACATTTTTTTGAAAAATATTAAATTCTTAAGAATTTTGAGACATGATATTTTATAATCAATTTTGACGATTGTAATAATATTTTGGGGAAGTTGTTAATGATGAAATAAGGTTACATGTATTGAACCTTAAAACATGTGTTACATGTTGAATTAATTGGTATGGATTCATGACACTTTCCTTATGAGGAAAGCGATATTGATATACCTACCGGTTGAGAATCTTTTGGAGATTCGTTGAGTCTGTTTGCGCGGTGTTGATGTCGGAATCACACCATTGGTCGTTGGTTCGTCAATCGTCATTCTCCGTTAAGTGAGAATAATTGGGGATTGACAGTTGTTTTGGGGCTTTGGGTATGATTGGTGATACCCGAGTCGATTGCATTGAGTATGCATGTTGTATTGGTACTTAGGCATGTATACCAGTGTGTGTATACGAATGCCAGCATTTATTTGGTCCTTGTCGAGCATCGGGTTTGTATGCTTGGAGGAATGAATCTCCGGTGAGAGATTGTGGCACCTTGAGATTGGTAATCTCGATGGCACGATATATTCTGAAGAATGATCGTGAGGTTTGGTTGACTTCCTCCGAGGAGGAATTGTTGTATTTTGGGATCATGGTAATTCTTTACTGGTTAATTCGATAGCCTCCCTGTGTAAGGATTGTCGAATCCTGGTGTAAACGAGGGATGACCAGATTTCGGATTTGTTAAGTGTCGTGGTTGACACGTAGTTCTTGCATGTCCTTTCGAGAACTTGAGACCTTGTGGAGTCTCGATAGTGTGTTTGGACCAAGATGACAATTCTTGGAACACGCGGAAGTAAACATCCTTGGAGATGTGTTTTGTGTCGATCGGTGGCCGTAAGTTTCCCAATCCGTGTTGCAAGGTGGTGCAACTACTCCTCTGTTGGAGATGGATTTGGAAAATGGAAACCGGATGTAGTTTAGGTACACTGTTATGTACTGGTGGTCACTTTGGTAACGATGTATGTTTAACATCGTTGGCTATGTCATGGAGATATCATTGGGGTGATATCTATATTGGAATCACGAATGATTAGTTTGGTTAGCAGTTAGGGTTGACCGACTGCTTTTGGGTGGTTAGCATTGGGGTATGCTGACGTTTTGTTGCGGTTGTGATGGTTTGGGAGGGTTACTAGTAGCGTTTATCGCGTACGCCCAAATTAACCCTCTCAAGTTAATAGCAGTAAATATGTAGTAGCGTGGGTAAAGATCGATTCCACAGGGAAGTGAATACTTTTATGCTAACAAGTATCAAACTAGGGGGTTATCGAATTTCTTTAACTATGACTAAATTAAACGAAAGCGAACAATTGACTAGTTTATCAAGATTAAGAAGCGATTCTTGGTTTTCGGTCAACTTTACCTTTGGAAATCATCCACTTGATCATCAAAATACTAAACTTACGAATTCATTCAATTATTCATCAATTGAAAATATAATTCCTTACTTACCTTAATCGTGGTCAAAAAGAAAACAGCATTCAATTCAAATCTTATCAAATCTTTAACCAAAACTGCAGCCGTTAAGATCAAATCAATGATATTCTCAAAACTAGTAAGCTTGATGAATCTAATCAATAAAAACTACAGCCGTTAAGATTAATTATCCAATCGTTTTTCCTAAGAATTTAATAACACCAACAACAGGTAATTATCAATCTTAGTTGCTTATTAGCATTATAAAGTGTAAGTGATTACTAGGTGATCAATCTATCAATCAAATACAACAATCATAAGAATCAAAATCTGAAAAAACAAATTGAAATTGAATTAAACATTCAACAATCAAACCAAAATTTTCACAAGTTTTTCTATTCCAAAGGCAAGTATCCCTCAACCATTTATCAAGGTGTTTAGCCTTGCATAATTAAATCTAAAACTAACAAAAATTGTATTAAAAACGTCAAACAATCAATGGAAAAGAAAGTTATTAAAGCGAAGCACGATTCCGGCTTGTTGATTCCGTCTTCGTTCTTCGAGCGTCTTTACAAAAATCGAAAGAAAAATTATTCTAAAAATCGAAAAATCTCTTCTAAGGTCTGAATTATCTCTTAAAGTTGATAATTTTCGAGTGTCAAGAGGTATGGAGGCTGATGGGGTAGGTTAGAGCATATGTAGGAAAGAAAGAAATCAAGTTCCCAATCTTTCCAAAACACCGCTGGCGATCGATCGCCATAAGGTGGCGATCGATCGCTAGCTCTTTTTTTTCGGCGAAATTACTTAGGCGATCGATCGCCACTTTTCTCGTGATCGATCTCTTGGCTCCAGTGGACCTTGGCGATCGATCGCCTAATCCTCGCGATCGATCGCTGCTTCGTGAATTTTGTTGCTCAACTTTCTGTCCATATGCGATCGATTGCCTCCTCCATGCGGTCGATCGCCTCTACTAAAATTACATTTTTAGCCTTATTATTGATCTACATTGAGTCCTTATTAGCTCCAAAGCTTTTCTTGACCTTTATTCGCCTTAGTTAGCTCGATTTCTTCGATTCCACCTACAATTACACAAATATACGATTAGGTAGCATATGTATCAAATTATCCATCAAAACATACCAAATCGTAAACAATTAAACGCAATAGATGTGTCTATTTCTAGTCACATCAAACTCTCACGTACTTACTCTTTACTCGACCTCGAGTAAATCAAATAAAACTATAATCTTTTTGCTTGGCTCATAGCATCATAACAAACTAACTTGTTCTCACTTTAATGCCTCAACAATTTTAAGCATGCATAGTAATGAAAGGAGGTGAAAAGTTAATAATGGAACAAGTTCAATCCCTAAACATCTCATACTCAACAAAGTAGTGAATGTGCGTGTGTGGTCATAAACAAGTGTTGTGTACAAATTATAGATCCAAAAGATGCAAATCCACAATAGTTCAAGTCATACACTAACACAAGTATAAGCTTACTTGCACACTCTTCTCCACTATCTTAGCTACTTTGCAAACACAAATCAAGTAGGTCTTTATTAGCTTATAGTGTGGCCTAGGTATTGACTTATGAAAGAAAGGGTAAAGATATATCAAACACGAGAGTATGATGATATGCACACTAAAGGCTTCTCTTCTTGCTTGAATTTTTCAACTTTTATTTCAACATTTTTCTTCTTTTGTGCCTTGGCTCCCCTTGGAGTCATCTTTTTATTTATTTTCTCAAGCATCCCTTTACTTTCATGCATTTCATTCTTTTCACAATGAAGCTCACAAACGTTTTAATCATTGAATACTTAAGTGCATGTGAATGAAACACATCATACTCCCTTCAAAGGTGTGGATTAAAATCACATTTAGGCTTATTAGGGAAGGATGATAAGCTAGTCAAAGAATGTCGAATGGGGTCGTTTGTATGCTTAGTATGCAACCATTCTTTTGCATTAAGGCTCAAAAAGGGTACTAGTGATTGATTTTCTTTACATGGTAGGCTTGAAAGGCTCAAACGCATCAAATATTGCCTATATCACTTTCATGTTTGCAAGTAGTCTAGACATACGCCTCAAAGAGCATGTAGTTAAGTTCTAGCATGTATTAGAGACTTCTTAAGACTATCACAAAATTCACACAATCTTCACTACGCTATGCACAATTCACAAGTCATTACGGATTTGTGCTCAAAATATTCAATTACTAAGTCAAAGCACACTTTGCATTAGAGTTCAAAGTGTTCCAAGGTTAAAAATTCACCTATGTTCAAAAACATGCATGCTATCAATAGGTTTCATCATGGGCTAGTGATTCTAAGCATGTGTTCATTACTAACTATGAGCTCGATTTTTTTGTATTTTTGAAATAAGAAAAACAATAACACGCCACTAATCCCTCCCCCATACTTAAAACTTACATTGTCCCCAATGTAAGGCAAAAATATAAGAAAAGAGCAAAGTCTAACTACGAAAGCAATAAATAAATAAAAGGGAGAAAGGAAACTAACTCCCCTTGGGTTGCCTCCCAAGCAGCGCCTCTGTTTAACGTCGGTGGCCCGACGCTAGTCCTCGTGATCAGTCGAAGTGAGGTGGATCCTCTAGAGCCACCTTGACGTTCACTTGTCCACCTTCCTCGTCTTGGACACCATCGTAGTAATGCTTCAATCGGTGACCATTCACCTTGAATGTCTTAGTGGTGTCCAAACTCTGAATTTCCACGGTACCATGGGAATACACATTAGTAATGATATAAGGACCATGCCATCTAGAACGAAGTTTACCTGGAAATAGGCGAAGACGTGAATGGTAAAGGAGAACTTTTTGACCAACTTCAAAACTCCTTCTCGATATCATTTTGTCATGGAAGTCCTTCGTCTTTTCCTTTTAGATCCTTGCACTTTCATACGCCTCAAATTCCTTATTTCTTCAAGTTCTTACAATTGCAACTTCCGATGCAAGCCACTCTCATCATAGTTCATGTTGAAATGCTTCACTGCCCAGTATGCTCTATGCTCCAACTCTGCAGGAAGATGACAGGGTTTACCAAAAATGAGTCGATATGGTGACATACCTATTGGAGTCTTATACGCAGTCCGGTAAGCCCAAAGTGCATCATCCAGTCTTAAGCTCCAATCCTTCCTCGTGGGGTTGATAGTCTTTTCCAATATGGCTTTGATTTCTCGGTTAGAGACCTCGGCTTGGCCATTGGTTTGCGGATGGTAGGCGGTGGAGACTTTGTGGGTGACATGATACTTCTTGAAAAGACTTTCCACCGTTCTATTGCAATAGTGTGTACCTCTATCACTGATTATAGCTCGTGGGATTCCAAACCTAGAAAAAAGGTTATGTTTGATAAAATCTGCAACAACTTTGGAATCGTCAGTCCGGGTAGCGATAGCTTCCACCCATTTCTAAACATAGTCAACAGCAAGAAGGATATAAATATGACCATAAGAGATAGGGAATGGTCCCATAAAGTCGATGCCCCATACGTCAAAAATTTCAGAAATAAGAATGGGTTGTTGAGGCATCTCCTTTCTTTGGGAGATATTACCGGTCATTTGGCATTGCGCACAGTTCTTGCAAAAATAGTAGGCATCACGAAATAGGGTAGGCCAAAAGAATCCACACTCTAGCACCTTCCTAGAAGTCCGTTTTGCACCAAAATGTCCCCCACAAGCGTAGAAATGGCAGAACTTAAGAATGTTATTTACCTCAGTTTCGGGTATGCATCTCCTAATGAATTGGTCCGCGCAGTTCTTCCATAGGTAAGGATCATCCCACACATAGTACTTGGCATCACTCCTGATCTTAGCTCTTTGAGACCTAGACAATTCAGAAGGTAGTACATTAGAAGCTAAGAAATTAACAATATGAGCATACCATGGAAGATTGTCGCTGATGGAGAGTAGATGTTCATCCGGGAATTCCTCCTTCAAACAAAGTTCCTCATCCACATGTGGTAGACGGCTTAAGTGATCCGCCACTTTGTTCTCACTGCCCTTCTTATCTTTGATTTGTATGTCAAACTCACTCAAGAGCAAACTCCATCTGATCAACCTTGCTTTAGCCTCCTTCTTCGTCATCAAATAGCGAAGAGCTGCATGATCATAATAAACAATGACTTTAGTACCAAGTAGATAAGATCAAAAATTTTCAAGAGCAAAAACAACTGCTAAAAGCTCTTTTTCAGTAGTGGAATAGTTCCGTTGAGCATCATTTAAGGTCTTTGAGGCATAGTAGATGGCATGTGATGCTTTTCCCTCTTTTTGACCAAGGATAGCACCAACCTCATAGTCAGTGGCATCTCACATGATCTCGAAAGGCTTACTCCAATCTGGTGGTTGTATGATGGGGGTGGAAGTCAATGACTCCTTCAGTCGATTGAAAGCTCTCTTGCTTGCTTCATCCATTCCAAAAGGTAGTAGCTTACACAAAGGTGTAGCTATCTTCGCGAAATCCTTAATGTACCTCCTGTAAAAACCTGCATGTCCAAGAAAAGAGAGCACATCCCAAACACGAGTATGATAAGGTAAAGAATGCATAACATCGATTTTTGCTTTGTCTACCTCTATACCTTTTGCAGAAACGACATGACCCAACACTATACCTTGTTCTACCATAAAATGACATTTTTCAGAATTTAGAACAAGGTTAGTCTCTATGCATCTTTTTAAAACAAGTGTAAGGCTAGCAAGACAATCATTAAATGAGTTACCGTAGACAGTAAAATCGTCCATGAATACCTCTAGAATATGTTCAATAAACTTAGAAACAATGCTAACCATACACCGTTGAAACGTGGCTGGAGCATTGCACAGTCCAAAAGGCATGCGTCGGTAAGCGAATGTGCCAAAAGGGCATGTGAAAGTAGTCTTTTCTTGGTCCTCTGGTGCAATAGCAATCTGAAAATAACCCAAATAACCATCAAGAAAACAATAGTATGAATGGCAAGCTAACCTCTCAAGCATTTGATCAATGAAGGGAAGAGGGAAGTGATCCTTTCGAGTCACAGCGTTTAACTTCCGGTAGTCTATACACACTCGCCATCCATTTTGAATACGTGTGGGCACAAGTTCATCATCTTTATTCTTTAATACTGTAATACCGGTCTTCTTTGGCACCACTTGGACTGGACTGACCCATTGACTGTCGGAGACAGGGTAGATCACCCCAACCGCTAAAAGCTTCAAAATCTCCTCTTTCACCACATCCATCATGGGTGGTTTAGCTTCCTCTGGGGGTGACGTGTAGGGCTTCCTCCTTCTTCAAGTAAATGCGGTGCATGCATGTGGAGGGATTGATTCCCTTGATGTCAGCTATAGTCCAACCGATTGCAGTCTTGTACTCCTTAAGCACATGAACAAGATCCTTCTCTTGTTCATCCCCCAACTTGCTAGAGATGATCACTGGTAATGTATTTCTTTCACCAAGGAATACATATTTGAGATGGCTAGGTAGTGGCTTCAACTCTATGGTAGGCGCCTGCAAAGCAGATGGAAGAACTCTAGTGTTAGAAACAGGCAATGATATAAAAGAAACGTTACCTGACTGATGTAGCTCAGGTGTATCATCCAAGGCAGCTGTGGTATCTTTCAACTCATTTATGGTGAACAACTCCCCATCCTCCTTTTTCATAGCCATGGTAAGAGACTTCCAGTTCGTCTTTCCCTACAATCTCAAAAACTTCCTGTGACAGATAATCAATAACATCAATAGAATACACGGTGTCATCATCATTGCGAGGATATTTCATGGCATCATAAATGTTAAATGTAACAATCTCACCATCAAATTCCATAGTAAGGGTACCACTATGCACATCTATCTTGGTCTTAGAGGTTTTGAGGAATGGTCTTCCTAACAAAATGGGACTACTCTTATCACCATTCTCCATATCAAGGACATAAAAATCCGCAGGGAATACCAATTCGTTTACTTGCACAAGCACGTCCTCAATCACACCCCTAGCATATGCACTAGACCTATCCGCTAGTTGAATAACTACTCCAGTAGGGTTCAAAGGACCAAGTTGTAGAGAAGCATATATAGAGTATGGCATGACATTAATTGATGCTCCTAAATCTAACATGGCCTTTTCAAGGCGAGTGTTACCAATTGTGCACGGAATAGAGAACATACCTGGGTCCTTACACTTGGTAGGGATTTTTCTTTGGATCACCGCGGATACATTTTCTCCCAACTCAATCTTTTGAGATCCCTTCAACCTATAATTCCTCTTTGCAGTGCATAACTCTTTCAAAAATTTTGCATAGCGAGGTACTTGTTGAACTGCATCAAGTAAAGGGATGTTTACCTCACATCGTCGAAAGGTTTCGTATAGACCTTTAAGTCCGGCATCTTTCCTATTATCTTTTAATGCTTGAGGGAAAGGGGGTGTACTTTATATTCAGAAAAGGAGGGCGACTTACCTTTTGGTACCTCTTGTTCCATGGTGGTCTTGTCTCCAACTTTAGCTTCCTTTTCTTCATCACCATTGGGTTTATCTTCCACATTCTCCTCCGGTATTTCAAGTTCTTTACCACTCCTAAGTGTGACTGCACTTGCATTTCCCTTGGATTCACCACTGTTTGGGATGGCAGGGTGGTCGATCCATATGCTTCAACATGATTTAGCGCGGTGGCTAGTTGACCCACTTGAGTGTTCAGGGTTTGAATACTTGATCTTGTTCCTGTTGAAATTTTGTAACATTATAAGCAAGATCTTGGATAATATTATCTAACCTGTCACTAGTAGAGGGGTAATTAGATTGTTGTGCCATCTGAAAAGGTGGCCGGTATGGTGGTGGATGTTGTGGCTGTTGTGGCACTTGAGGTGGAACGTGATTCATCGATTGTGGTCCATAGCTCAAGGTAGGGTGGTCTCTCCATCCTGGGTTGTATGTGTTGGAGTAAGGGTCATATTTGCGTTGAGGTTGCCCCGAAAATCCACCTGCTGCATTCACTTGCTCAGCAGATGATTCTTGAAGTGATGGGCATGAATCTGTAGTATGATTCATCTCCAAACATATTCCACATGGCTTCACTGTCTGTCCATTTCCTCCTGCCATTTGACGAACAAGAGAGGTGAGGCTAATAAGTTGTTCTAGATTAGACACGTTTACCTCTCCTTGTTTCCGTTGATTCGGCTCATTCCTAAAGTTGCCAAAATGTTGTGAGTTGGCCACCATGTTTGCTATCAAGCTTCTTGCATCTTCCGGTGTCTTATCCACAAAAGCTCCACCGCTCGCAGCGTCAACCAAGTTCCTGTCACTAGATAACAAACCCTCATAAAAGTATTGTATGAGTAAATGTTCACTTATCTGGTGTTGTGGACAACTTGCACACAACTTCTTGAAGCGCTCCCAGTACTCATACAATGTCTCTCCCGTGTACTGTCGAATAGAGTAGATCTCCTTCCGTATATTAGCTGCCCTTGATGCTGGAAAGTATTTTTTCTAGAAACGTCCTCTGGAGATCATTCCATGTTGTGATCGATCCGGATGGTAGGTAGAATAACCAGTCCTTTACAGCGTCCTTCAAGGAAAAAGGGAAAGCTCTTAACTTGATTTGCTCCTCAGTAATTCCAGTCGGCTTCACCACATGGAACACCATCAAATGCTTATGAGGATCTTCTCCTGCAAGTCCATGGAAAGATGGCAACAAATGTATTAGTCCAGATTTCAATTCAAAATGAACATTAGTTGCAAGAGTAGGAAAAGTAATGCAAAGAGGTTGTTGGTTCAATCCGGATTGGCTAGTTGTCGTAAACTTCGATTCGCATCCATGTTGCTCCTTTCTTCCTCTTCTTGCCTTAGGTTTTCTCTCCTTCTCTGATGTAGTGTCCTCTCGATCTCAGGATCGTAATGAATATTGTCTTCTTGATCAGAGGGATCACCTGTACTCATGAACAAACAACACGAGTATAAAACGAAATAAATAAAACGACGTTAACACAAAAGTAATCACCTTCCCCGGCAACGGCGCCAAAATTTGGTAGCGTTTATCGCGTACGCCCAAATTAACCCTCTCAAGTTAATAACAGTAAATATGTAGGGATCGGTCCCACAGGGAAGTGAATACTTTTATGCTAACAAGTATCAAACTAGGGGGTTATCGAATTTCTTTAACTATGACTAAATTAAACGAAAGCGAACAATTAACTAGTTTATCAAGATTAAGAAGCGATTCTTGGTTTTCGGTCAACTTTACCTTTGGAAATCATTCACTTGATCATCAAATTACTAGACTTACGAATTCATTCAATTATTCATCAATTGAAAATTTAATTCCTTACTTACCTTAATCGTGGTCAAAAAGAAAACATCATCCAACTCAACTCTTATCAAATCTTTAACCAAAACTACAGCCGTTAAGATTAAATCAATGATATTCTCAAAACTAGTAAGCTTGATGAATCTAATCAATAAAAACTACAGCCGTTAAGATTAATTATCCAATCGTTTTTCCTAAGAATTTAATAACACCAACAGCAGGTAATTATCAATCTTAGTTGCTTCTCAATTAGCATTAGAAAGTGTAAGTGATTACTAGGTGATCAATCTATCAATCAAATACAACAATCAAAAGAATCAAAATCTGAAAAACAAATTGAAATTGAATTAAACATTCAACAATCAAACCAAAATTTTCACAAGTTTTTCTATTCCAAAGGCAAGCATCCCTCAACCAAGAACCAAGGTGTTTAGCCTTGCATAATTAAATCTAAAACTAACAAAAATTGTATTAAAAACATCAAACAATCAATGGAAAAGAAAGTTACTAAAGCGAAGCACGATTCCGGCTTGTTGATTCCGTCTTCGTTCTTCGAGCGTCTTTACAAAAATCGAAAGAAATATTATTCTAAAAATTGAAAAATCTATTCTAAGGTCTGAATTATCTCTTAAAGTTGATAATTTTCGAGCGTCAAGAGGTATGGAGGCTGATGGGGTAGGTTAGAGCATATGTAGGAAGGAAAGAAATCAAGTTCCCAATCTTTCCAAAACACCGTTGGCGATCGATCGCTAGCTCTTTTTTTCGGCGAAATTACTTAGGCGATCGATTGCGACTTTTCTCGCGATCGATCGCTTGGCTCTAGTGGACTTTGGCGATCGATCGCCTAATCCTCGCGATCGATCGTTGCTTCGTGAATTTTGTTGCTAAACTTTCTGTCCATAGGCGATCGATTGCCTCCTCCATGCGGTCGATCGCCTCTACTAAAATTATATTTTTTGCCTTTTTCTTGATCTACATTGTGTCTTTATTAGCTCCAAAGCTTTTCTTGACCTTTATTCGCCTTAGTTAGTTTTATTTCTTCGATTCCACCTACAATTACACAAATATACGATTAGGTAGCATATGTATCAAATTATCCATCAAAACATACCAAATCGAAAACAATTAAACGCAATAGATGTGTCTATTTCTAGTCACATCAGTTACCCCATTCCAGGTTTTGGTGTGAGGTCGGTATCCTCGCGGTCAGTGTCGTTCATGATATGTTCATGACTCGACAATGTAGATCCGTTTGGATTATGTGGTCTCGGCGTTACGTGGAGTACCCCTGTGCAAATTTCGGGGATGGAATTTTATTAGAAGGGATAATTGTGATGCCCGGGAATTAATGGTGTTAATCCCTGAGTAGTAATGATCCTTAATTGATTTTAATTGTGGCAATTATGAATTGATTGCGGTATTGGGACTCCCGGGGATTTTAAATCCGGTATTTGGAGTCGTTGGATCCAAGGGATGAGATTGTATTCTCATCGTGGTGAAAAAACCTTGGAATTTGGTTTTTGGTGGGATTTGGGGTCCGGAGTACTTTGTATTGGGGCTAGTAATGGAAATAGAGATTGTGAGGTAATTATTGAAAACAGATGATTTTAATGAGTCATGATGTATTTGTGGATGAATTGGTATTATGGAGTTTTGGTACTATATATACCAAGTAGACTCGGTATTCCGTCATTGCACGGATTCCCTCTCTCTCTCCTCTCTCTCTGCGCCCAACCCTTTCCCCCATTTCCCCTATTTTCTCCCTTGGAGGAGAAATCGCTGGTAGCTTGGCTCGGGAGCCGGATTTCTCAAAGATAATCAGGTATTAATCTTCCCATCGTCCTTGTCTTCGATTTGATAGTAGTATGGCGGATTTTGGTTGAGTATTTTGTTGGGTTTGAAAATTGGGGATTTTTGGTAAAATCGATCTTCTCAAATAGTTCAATTTCTATATGAATATTCATCGTGTACGTTTAATCCAATTAAAGTCCTATCTCACCTATCTTAAAGTTTGTTATTGGAGTTTTTATTGGTTTTAAATGGAGTATTTGAGGTGTTGAAGGTGCATGGGGTGTTGGTTTTGAGTTTGGGTGTGAAAAACACCATTGAAGCTCGAGTTTTTCAGAAATTGCAGGTCGCGATCGATCGCTGATGGTATGCCGATCGATCGCGACGAGCAGCTGGAAATTTATGAAGATGTACAGTGCTAGTGATCGATCGCATGTTCTCGGCGATAGATCGCGAGTGGGTTCGCGATCGATCGCGGAGACTCGCGATCGATCGCGAGAAGGCACTGGTTGGCCACTGGATTTCACGATCGATCGCGATGAAATCAGCGATCGATCGCGGCTCGAAGGATGGAGTTTTTTCAAAATTTTTGGAAAATGTCAGGATTTTGGAATCGAGGTTTAATTAGCCGATTTTCAGGGCGATGTCTACATTCCAATAGGAATGCTATACTTTTAAAATGGAGTGGTTGGAGCCAAATTTTAAAGAGAATATGGAATGATTAGATTTAGTACTTGGCTAACCTTTGAACAAATAAAATGGAATATTTTGGGTATTATGCATGCTTAACCCACGGTCTTTTAAAATGGTAAATCTTCATGGATTGACGATAGGTTTGGGGGGGGGGGGGGGGGGGTTATGAACGTGCTTGGGCACGTGGTTGCATGCTTGTGTTTAATTGTGAGTTATTTATGTGTTAGCACATAATTCATCGGGTCGCGGGACTCAGTCAAGGTTTGGTTTGGACTACGGAATCATAAGGTACGTATGACGTACGAGCATAGCCCTTTTTATATAATTGCAATTGTTGAATGCATGGTACATTATATTGCAATAAATTGATAGATATTGGGAATTATGTGGTGCCGCTCTTGAGCGAGTAATGATATGGATGTTGTCGCTATTGAGCGAACATCGATTATGACGCCGTTGTTGTTGAGCGTTTGTGGGGTTAAAATGCCGCTATTGTGGAGTGAGCTATGAAATAGAACTATGGAATCATTGGCTAGATATATGTGATATCTGTGGTACTTCATTTAATGATTTAATCATATTTGATTATGGAACTGGTATGACAGGAATGGTTTTAGTTAATCAATGTGGTGATTAACTGGCTTTGGGAATTTGATGGTTTTGGATATTTTGAGAACAGGGACAGTACGGGAAATCCTACGTGGTAACGATACTATACAATATCCTTTTACATTACAGTTTTATATTCTGTAAATTACGTACTGTGATTATTGGAATGTTGGTATTTGTATGCTCCCCCCGTATGGGGGCTGTCTCTGTTGGGGCAGGTGGTACAGGTGCAGCAATGGCTTTGGAGTTGAGCTCGGGCTGTTGATTTGAGGTACTTCCAGGATTGAAGTACAGAGATGGTTGAATAAGTATAACGGTAGATCCATAGTTGAGATCGAGCTATGCATGGGAGGTGCTTCCAGGATCGAAGTACCAGTAACGGTATTTGGTAGAGTATCTTATACATTAGATACACGTTCATTCATTGGGTGCTCTCATGTGAGCACGTTTTTATGTATATATGGAATGTATAAAAGGGCATGGCTTTTATCTCTTCATTTATTGTTTGCATGCAATTAAATACGTAATTGCTAAATGGACTGAGAGCATGTTAGTGTATTATGAGGGTGCATGCTATGTAAGTGGTCTTGGTTGGGGAATTTGGATATTATGTGGTTTTAATGCAAGAAATTTTCTGGATGGCATATGATGCTATACTTGCATATGGTTTTCCCCCATGATAATATGATTGTATGCACAAATGGCATGGATTAATACACTAATAACGGGTTAAGGGCATGACGGTCCTTACACTGAATGCCCCATTGTCAATTAAACTTCTTTAATAGACAATTACCGAAATATAATTCCAGCAACAACCTACCGATCGTGGGTAGCGCTTAGCATATGCGCTTCACAAATACCTAGATACAAATGACTAGCAACTTACGAGAACCTGTCAGCCATAGTTAGCGTGCAGTACATTCCTTTCACTCAATATGTCCTGATTGAATCAAAGGCATTTGTTGATCGAGACCCCTTATGATTTCAATAACTATGTATTTGTTTCACGTTATATGATTCCTTGTGTGCGTATATGAAAAACTCTTTTTTTCACAAGCACTAACATTCTGGCCAGAGATTCCTCGAATCATATATAGAAAAACACATAGGACATCCTGGTTCATCAAGACTAGTGGTGAATCCCCAACGAAAAACATAGGCCTCTGACAGCGTCACTGAATACCCAAAATAACAACTTTATGACCCGCATGTGATCAGTCATTAAATCAAAGTACACAGCTATATGTCAAGACCTCAATGACGCCTCGGGTCATGAGGAGTAATGGTGCACAACTATGACTAGAAATTCTATACTCGACAAGTGGTAACCACTTATAGAATTCCGAGTAGGGTCGTTCAGTGAACTCATTCCTAATGAGCACCTATTCATGTGTGCTAACTTCTCCAAGCCAACGCCGATGAAACGCGGTGCACTACACTAGTCACATCATGAATACCAGTCTCTAACGAGCATATATCAATATCACATTCTCGAAGGCTCATCGACCAGGAACTTTTAGAAATCGCAGTCGAAAATGTATTCATGGTCACCATCATATGCGTAACCACATTCTATGGACTATAGCAATCTCAAGGACCTCATCAATACATCAAGATGCATGGGTAAACAGATGAAGAAGTGCCATATATATTAATATTCAAACAAAGATTTGTCATAATAAGATTATAAGTACAATCAATCAACTATTGATTTACTTAATCGCATATGACAACAATATCTTTCACTTTCCCAAAGCCAACTACTCATGTGTCTCATGACCATCTTCCCAAGATGTCTGACAGACACCAATCGTTGTAAATGCTTTGTCAGTGGATTCACTATATTTTTATGTTGAAGGGATTCTCTCGATAATAATGTCTCGTCTACCATCTTTCTCATTAGATGATATTTTCTCAATATATGTTTGGATACTGATGAGATCTTGGCTATGAACAATACACAGGAAATGTGTCAACCGCACTAGAAATTACACCCAATTCTTGGATGAAATTTCATATCCAAACTGCCTTTTTGCTGCATCGTATGCTGCAATGTATTCAGCTTCAGTGGTGGAATCTGATGTGGTGTCTTGCTTGGAACGTTTCCAAGAGACAACATCGTCATTAAGCTTAAATACAAATACGAACATCGATTTGGTATCATTTACATCCGACTTAAAAACCAGCATCAGCTTAGCCTTCAACTTTTATTTCTCCACTTACAGATCCAAAAACTATGAACATATCCTAAGTTCTTCATAAGTATTTGAGGATTATTTTCACAGTTTTCTAGTGACTTCAACGGGATCTATCTGATGTCTGCTCATTACTCTAAAACTTACATCAGGCCAAGTACATAACATATCATACATTATGCTATTAAAAGTCGAAACAAAAGGTACCAATGTCATCTTTTCTCTCTTCTCATCAATCTTAAGATCAATTGACTCGAGAGATGAATACTATGACATTTTGGGAAGTAACTCATTTTTCGACTATTCCATGATAAACCCTTTTAGCACAGTGTTTATGTACGTAGACTGGGAGACTCAAGCATCCTTTAGATCTATCCCTATAGATCCTTACGGTAAGCACGTAGGACGCTTCTCCCAAATCTTTCATTGAGAAATTAGTAGATAATCATGCTTTAATTGATTAATCCAATACCATTCACAATGAGCATGATATAATCGACTTAAAGCATCACAAATGTAACCGTGCTCCCACTAACCCTTTTGCACACACGTGTCACTTCCGGATTTTTAACAAATCCAAACACTTTGACGATGTTAAGTTCAAACTTCGGGATGCCTTCTTAGGCCCATAAATGGGCCTCTGGAGTTTGCAAACTTTTTGCTCACTCCCATTGGTTGTGAAGCCCTCTGGCTGCCTTGTGTAAAAGTCTTCACATCTATCTGTTATATCTCATAGTCATAATATGAAGATATAGCTAATAAAATTTGAATTTTAGCATCATAACCAATGAAAAATTTTCTCACAGACAACTCTTTTCTTATGAGATAACTGCTCTTTGCCTATGAGAATAACTGTTTCCCACAAGTCAAGCTTTGAAGGTCACTACCTTCTCATCCACTCCAAACTTTCGCTTGCAGATTCATTTGCAGCCAATGAGAACAATTCCCAAAGAGGATCTATTAAGGTCCATACCTTATTAGTGTACATGGAGTCTATTTAAAATTTCATAGCATCTCGCCAGTATCCCAAAACGATGTCCAACATCGTCTCCATGAAAGTCCTAGGATCACATCCATGGTCAAAATCATTGTGACTACTTTCTAGGAGTAAATTCGATTTATCAGAAGTTCTTGAGACACTTTCAGATCTCTTTGGTATGTGTAGTTCAAAGGTTATGATTGACTCAATTAATTTCACCTTTTTCACTTTTCTAATGCTTTGTGGTTCTTGAACCCTTTCAAGTTATATTATATTGTCATTCATTTCTAATAGAAACATTTTCTCTAGAAAGACTGCACTTGCGAAACAAACACTTTGTCTCCAATTGATAACATAAATTTCCACAAAATAACATAAGATGGATCAAATATCCAACTTATCTCCCACTGGTTGCTTCACATAAGCAGAACAATCTCAAATCTATATTTGGATTATTTTTCAGTCCATATCGTATATGGAGTTTTGGTCACTGTATTTATATGAATTATGTTCAACAAATATGTAACTTTAGAGTTAATCAGAGAGAATCACATCCTCTTTAAGATAACTCAACATCCTCTTGCACTAACATTTAGTGCTCCACATACGTCCATATGAATCAAATTCAATGGACATTCAGCATATGCCAAAGATATGTGGGGTTTAAGTTATCATTATTCTTTGAACATCATCATACTAATCATTCATAAGTTCCTCAGAATCAATAAAACATGCATTTTTAAAAATACTGCAAATCATATTTGCAAATTTAAAAGAATATTATTCTCTATCATAATAGGAACAATGTTCATGATTAAATCTGAACAAAAAAAAATAATTGATCAAACCAGTTCCTAACTAGTTCAAGATTTTATATTAAATAAATGTTTCAAGCAGCCTTTGCAACAACTCTTGCTACAATGCTTAGCCTCAGGTAGGTTTCACCTTCCTAGGGCTCTCTACTTCTTCTCAACATCTGCAACTCTTTGCAAAGATGTGAGCACAATTGGTATCATATATCAAAGAAGTAGAAACAATAGAAACATTAATTTTTATAAAATACACCATTTCCAGAACGCTTCTGGTCTAGGTATTCCTTGCAGTTTTGTGACAGTGTCCGGCAGTGAAAACATAGATGCCTCTCCTTGCTTAGTTGTTACTATATCCATTTTCGTCTTTTGAGGTTGGGAACCATTTCACTTCCTCTTCTTTATCCTTGAACTCTTCCTACCATTGGTAAAAGATTCGACAAGAAGAACACGTTTCTCCTTTTGAATCAATGACTCATGAGTTTCCAACATTTTTACTATAAGATCAAATCTACAGTCAGTTAATGAGGTATTGTCATATTCAGATTTTCTAATTTCTCAACACGAGATATTTTTCTTACACCATGCTCATAGACCAAAGCCCCATCTCACATGTGAAATGAAAATAGCTCTTTTGAAATCACGAGTCTCAATAATCGTGTCCGTTCACCAAACAACATTTGTAGGTGTTGGAAAATATCAGCAATGTGAACGAGTTTCTCATATCTGTGTTGAAACTCATTGGTGACATTGATGCTATCATATAGAACCTAGCCGAGAGATCATCGTCCCACCACATCTCAAGTGTGTCGATCTCTTCATGAGACGAACCAGGAGACACTTCAACAGGAGGCTCCCACCAAGGGTATATAACAACCTTTTAGAAGCAAGCACTATTTTAAATTAATAGCCAATCAGAATAATTCGGTGGTTAATTTGTTTATATCGAGACTTGATGTAATCGGATTCACGGCAATCACAATACTGAGAATAAACAGAAAATATATGCAAACCGTTTGATTATTAATTAATTCAAAAAACTATGGACTTTAGTTATTGAATGCTCCAACTAAATTTTTCGAATTCATCACCCTCATGACAAATGAACGGAAAATCATATTTTCTAGTGGGCTTGGAGTCCAACTAGCTCATGAATCACCCCGGACGTGGGCCCACCGGCTTCATGATACTAAAGGTAGATCACAATTGCATCATATGCAACCCCCAGGATATTTGTCTCGCGATTGGCATAACCCTACGTGGGCAGGACAATTATGCCTTCTCACGTCAAACTAGCCCATCCCACGGATGGAAATGTCACGCCCAAAAGACCCCACGTGGGTGAGTAAACTAAAAGGTTAACATAACCGCACCCTTAATTAAGTGGCAGTTAAACACACAGCTTTCACATGCCAGATGTCTCCCACGTGGGTGAGTAAGACAATATGACACAAGTAGAGTCTCATGGCTTAACTGTTGATAGAAGACAAGAAGTACAAACTCTTTTGTGCTCCTCTTATCAGTTTGATACTAAAATTTTGAATCATATTCAAAAGAGGAATTTAATTTATTATTAAAATGTCATCAAGTGCTTGTTTGTTTGTTTGCCGGATTCATGCAACTATGTTTTATTCATGTATCATCATATGTACTAATAAAATATACAAACAAACAATTATTATACATCACATGCATAATACAAATAAATATGGACTATTACGGCCTTTTCCTAATTGATCCACGTGAGTCATACGTGGATCACAAGTCTGTCTAAGGTGATGCAGGTATGCAATGCAATTCTATTACATTTTTGCTTCCATTATACATGTCTTGATTCTTGGTGCTCCATCTTCAATCTCGATCTCCCACTAATTCTAATAATTTTACATTTAAATAGTGCAAACAAGATAATAGGGATACAAATCCAGGGTGTGATACATCAGAAAAATAGAGAGAGCGGGCTCGCAGGCCCGATAACCAAAATCACTATTATAATGAAACAATAAAACCTAAACATTCACCAAAACATATTGGTCAAGGCCCGTAATCATCCACCATGCATTCACATCATATGTAAATAAACATTAAACTAAACAATTACACCATATGTAATTGTACTAATCACATTGTAATTAGAGCACAATAATTAATTTATTCAATCGTTTCTCCACTAATCGTATCATTAATTGAAAATAAAATTAACAGAATAAATAAAACAATTTTATTTAATTTTTATTTAAATATTTTTCAATTAGTTAGTAAAATCACTATTTTACCATTTAACCATCATATTAATCGAAAATAAAATTAACAAATTAGATGAAACATTTTCATTTAATTTCCAATTAAATTTTCATTTACTTGGTAAAATCACTATTTTACCTTTTTAATCATAATAGTAATCGAAAATAAAATTAACATATTAAATGAAACATTTTCATTTATTTTTTAATTAATTAAATTTTAAATTACTTGGTAAAATCACTATAAATCACTATTTTACCTCAAATCATAATATTAGCCAAAAATAAAATTAACAAATTCAATGAAACGTTTTCATTCAATTTTCAATTAATTAAATTTTCAACTAATTGTAAAATCTCCATTTTACACTTAATAAATTAAAAAATCATAGTTTTAATAAATTAAGTTTATGATTTTTTTTTTGCTTCAAAAATTATATCCGAAAAAACATCTAAAATGACCCAAAATAAATTATGAACTCCGAACAATTTGGATCCAAAATTAAAATTGCAATTTAAAAAAATTACCACATTTTTGGATTTATTCAAAATAAATAAATAAAATTTATTTAAATTTCTGAAATTGCAATTTGGCCCATTAATGGCCTAGATTTAAAACAAGGGAAAATTACGGGCCGGTACTCTTTCATGAAATTTAATCTATCATAGTCCAGCGAAAAACGTTAGTTGATCTAGGTTCATTCTTGGTTGAAATGATAATAATAACCCCATGTGGTCCATATGGTCCAAGTGGTCCATGCGGTCCAACCGATCTTTAATAAAATTGCATTCTTAACCCCTAGAAAATGTTTAAAGAACAAAATATGCCTCTATATATTATTCATCATCGTTTTCATCATAATATTTACCAAACAGTAGCATTATATGAACATGAGATCCTTCAGTTTCTGTCATCTCGGGATGAATCCCAAGAGCATACTTTTGCAAAGGATTCACAGTTTATATAACGTTGAACTAATGCAAAACCCGATTCGAAGATAATATTTAAAATAAATAACAGGCCCATCATGCTTCCGTATTACAATAAAATATTAACAAACTGAAATATACCATTTTGACCATAATGGCACCGGGTGAGGTGGGTCTCAAAGCCACCAGTCGAAAACTTATTGCCTCCAGACTGTTTTACGAATGGCTCCTCACCATCCAACCTCAGCTCACAGACGAGGTTAGTCTGCCAGTTATCCGACTCCTTCAGAAACCGCACAGCACAACCCTAATTCATTTCCTACCTTAGGGCGTAAGGTATAATCAAGATATAAGGAAGATTTAAAGAAATCTGGGAGATAGATGGGCAACAGCTTTATTTTTATATACTTATAATATCTAATATATTAAAACGTCTCCTTTTGGGAGGAGACGGACTTGTTTAGCCTCTCAGAAAGATGTGTCTTGGGTCAAGAACACATAAACTAAAACCCAAACAGAACAATATTACAAATGATTACAAAAGGAAGAAAAGAAAAGAAATATTACCAAGCTATGAAAGTAGAACAATTACAAAGTTTGGAGACACTAAGTTTTATTCTCAGAAAACAATGGAGAATTTTCGATGTCCTTAGCTTCCTGAATGCCTTGGTATTTGTAGAAGTTTGGAGGTGGATGTGAAATCCGGACTTCAAATCTTGTTTATCATCAGACGTCATTGCATGCGCCTTCTTTCTTCTTTGATATCTTGTGGTCCTTTCGACTTTCGTTCGAAGAGGATGTTCTACCATTTTGTTTTCTTTTTATAATGGTAGTGATCCTCTTGTCTCCTTGTGGTCCCTAGAAATTTGATTTTTGCAGTCCACGTGGGAATCTTCTGTAAGGAATCCAACACACAAGTGCGCAGCGGAAATAAAACAATGGATTCCTAACCGAGGACCTATACAGAGTATTCATATCGGAATGATTAACAGAGTCTCACCCTTGTAGCGTGTTTGAAGCAGATTCCACGTTGTAGCACCTCGAATCACAAACAAAAGTTTGCACCTTTGTCTATATGGTATCCACACGATCAAATCGAAAGGGTGTTCAAGAACAAGTTGCTAGAATCGTTCTTAAACCAAAATTGAACTCACGGTTCAGAACCGATCAACGACGACCAATCAAAAAGCCCAAAACCCCACGGCGGCGGCGGCGATGATGGTGCTTAATGTCGACGGCCGAGAGCTCTTCTAATGGTGGCTATTTAGGTTTTGTGATATGTAGGATTAATTCTCAATTAACCTTGATATCTTATATATGTTAGATTTAATTAAAGGTTCAAGACTTTCTTAAAGCTTCATGGGCCCAAACCCATGATTTAATTAAATCCTTATAATCATGTAATTAAGACTCTTCTTAATTAATAATTCATCCAATTAATTTAATTCCCCTTATTGATTTAATCTTTTGTGCGACCCGATATGATCTTGCAATGTTGGCAGTGACATAAAATCTCATTTTATGTCACAAGCAATGAGCGGTATCTAGCAACACATCAAGGCTACCCAAATTACAAGAATGTCATTGACTCGACATAACCTAAGAACTTGTGATAATATTAACCATGTAACTTAATCCCTTTGTCCAATGTGTTTAGATTGAACACGAGTCATGGAATAGTCATACTCGTATATTCAATCTTTATTTCTTGAACCCCAAGTAGAACTAGAATAAACGAATAAGCTCGATGTCACATATCGACTCATTCGAGCATGGCCATGCATTTTAGTCTTACTTGATCAAGGGCCCAAACACTTCTCCTGTTATATAGGAGGGACAAATCCTATCTTGATCAATCAACATCCCTCTACATAATTCGTAGTGTATCCAATATTTGCCTTTATAGTTTACCCTGTTACAGGTAACGTTTGATAATATCAAGATACATAACTCCTTATGTTGGGATCTCTGATGATCTCAAGTCGTAAGGATTACATACATTATTATCACTATGAGAATTGCTTATGACACTCATATAACTATCCATGTAGCATTCTCATGGTGGTTCTGTCCAGTACATTGTTCTCTAACATGTACCCATGTGTTGATTTGATATCTCATATCCATGAACAATTCATCAATCAAAACATACTAGTCTCAATGCATTATCATTATCCCGATTCATGATAATACTTGACTAGGGACAATCTTTAAGAACAATACAATATTATTCTAAGGACATTAACTTATATATCAATTCATATTGCACAGATATTTGAATAAGATATAATAATGATTTGCCATTTAATAAAATCATAATACAGTGTATGTCATAAACAATCATCTAATGACTTGTCTTAGGGAATATCCCAACAAATCTCCCACTTGCACTAAGACCAATCAGACATATACTTAATGCCTAGAGATCTAGTATGACGATCATGCTTCTGCTGTGACAGTGGCTTCGTCAATGGGTCAGATACATTATCATCTGTTGGTACTTTGCATATTTTAACATCTCCTCTTTCAATGATTTCTCGAATGAAATGAAAGCGCCGAAGTATGTGCTTGGATCTTTGGTGAGATCTAGGTTCCTTAGCCAATGCGATGGCTCCATTGTTGTCACAATAGAGTTCAATCGGATCTAGTATGCTAGGCATCACCCCAAGTTCAGAAATGAACTTCTTGATCCAAACAGCTTCATTTGCTGCATCTGAGGCAGCAATATATTCAGCTTCAGTTGTAGAATCGGCTACTGTCTCTTGATTTGAACTCTTCCAGCTTACAGCACCTCCATTTAGGCAAAACACATATCCTGATTACGATCGGAAATCATCTTTGTCAGTTTGGAAACTTGCATCAGTGTAACCTATTACATTGAGCTCTTCCTCACCTCCCTAAATCAAGAATGTATCCTTAGTTCTTCTCAAGTACTTCAGGATATTCTTGACTGCAATCCAGTGATTTTCACCTGGATCTACTTGATATCTGCTCGTCATGCTCAAAGCATACGATACATCGGGACGAGTACATATCATGGCATACATGATAGATCCAATAGCTGACGCATATGGAATCTTACTCATGCGTTGTCTCTCATCTGGTGTTGAAGGACACTGATCCTTCGAGAGATGTATCCCATGTGTCATAGGCACGAATCCTTTCTTTGATTCTTGCATGCTAAACCGTTTTAGCACTTTGTCTATGTATGTACTTTGACTTAGGCCAAGTAATCTTCTTGATCTATCTCTATAGATCTTGATACCTAATACATAGGTGGCTTCACCCAAGTCTTTCATAGAAAAGCAATTCCCTAGCCAAATCTTTACAGATTGTAAGGCAGGGATATCATTCTCAATTAGAAGTATGTCATCTACATACAATATTAGGAAGATAATTATGCTCCCACTGACCTTCTTGTAGACAAAAGGTTCATCTACGTTTTTGATGAAACCAAACTCTTTGACTGCATCATCAAAACGAAGATTCCAACTCCGAGAAGCTTGCTTCAATCCATAAATGGATCGTTGTAGATTGTATAGCTTTCCAGCATCCTTTGGATCGACAAAACCCTCGGGCTGTGTCATGTACACATCCTCAAGCAGATTTCCATTAAGGAAAGCTGTTTTGACATCCATCTGCCAGATTTCATAATCATGAAAGCAGCTATTGCAAGTAAGATCCTAATGGATTTAACCTTGGCAATTGGTGAAAAAGTTTCATCATAGTCAATACCATGAATTTGTTTGAAACCTTTTGCTACCAGTCGACCTTTAAAGGTTTGTACATTACCATCCATGTTGGTCTTCTTCTTGAAAATCCATTTGCACCCTATGGGTCTCACCCCTTCAGGTGGGTCAACCAAAGTCCATACTTGGTTTGTATACATGGATTCCATCACAGATTTCATGGCCTCTTGCCATTTCTCAGAATAAGTGCCCATTATAGCTTCTTGATAAGATGACGGCTCATCCTCATCAATAAGTAGTAAGTCACATTGTTGAGTCACAAGAAATCCATATATCTGTGGCTCCCGGTGTTCTCTTACAGAACTACGCTGGGCTTGTGTCTCTTGAGCAGACACTTCATCCACAACAACTTGTGGTGACTGCTCTGTTTCCATATCATTATCATGTTCAGTGTTTTCTTGTGGTTGAACTTCACTAAGTTCTATATGTCTCCCACTGGTTTTTCTAGAAATAAATTCTCTTTCAAGAAAGACACCAGTCCGAGCAACAACCACTTTGTTCTCGGTGGGATAATAGAAATAGTATCCTTTCGTTTCCTTAGGATACCCCACAAATAAACACTTATAAGATTTGGGTCCAAGTTTGTTAGAGGCGTGACGTCTCACGAAAGCCTCACATCCCCAAATCTTCATAAAAGACATACTAGGACGTTTCCCAGTCCATACTCATATGGTGTCTTTTCCACTGATTTAGATGGAACACGGTTCAGTATGAATATTGTTGTTTCTAAAGCATGTCCCCAAAAGGATATCGGAAGATCTGCATGACTCATCATTGATCGAACCATGTCCAACAAGGTTCGATTCCTCCTTTCGGATACACCATTCCATTGTGGAGTATACGGAGGAGTGAGTTGTGGGACTATCCCACACTCCTTTAGATAGTCATGAAACTCTTGGCTTAGGTATTCACCTCCTCGATCTGATCGAAGGTTTTTGATACTTTTACCAAGTTGGTTTTGTACTTCATTCTTGAAATCCTTGAACTTTTCAAAGGTTTCATGCTTGTGTTTCATAAGATACACATACCCATATCTATTGAAGTCATCAGTAAATGTAACGAAGTATTGAAAACCACCTCTAGCATGTGTGCTTATTGGCCCACATACATCACTATGTATGAGACTCAATAAATCATTTGTCCTTTCAACATGTCCCTTGAAAGGAGCTTTAGTCATCTTGCCCATTAAACAAGATTCACATGTTTCATATGATTCAAAATCAAATGAATCCAATACTCCATCCTTATGAAGTTTTGATATGCGATTCTCGTTTATATGGCCCAAGCGACAATGCCAGAGATAAGTTGGATTAAATCATTATTCTTAATCCTTTTAGTATTTATGTTATAGACAGGCATATCAAGATTTAATATATAAAGACCATTAATCATTTGTGCATTAGCATAAAACATATCATTTAAATAAATGGAGCAACAATTGTCCTTTATAATAAATGAAAATCCACACTTGTCCAAACAAGAAATAGAAATAATGTTTTTAGTAATCGACGGCACAAAATAACAATCTTTTAAATCTAAAATTAAGCCAGAAGGCAAAGATAATGAATAATATCATATTGCTAATGCAGCAACTCTTGCTCCATTTCCAACTCGGAGATCAACCTCTCCTTTCGCCAACAACCTACTCCTTTTGAGATCCTGCACATTAACACAAATGTGAGAACCACATCCAGTATCTAATACACATGATGAAGAAGTAGATAAATTGACTTCTATAACAAAAATACCTGAAGTGGAAGTCACACTTCCCTTCGTCTTCTTAAGATCCTCCAGATAAACTTTGCAATTTCTTTTCCAATGTCCGGACTCACCGTAATGGAAACAGTTCCCCTCTTTTGCCACTCCTCCCTTTGGCTTTAGTGCAGAAGCATGTGGCTTAGACTTAACAAGGACTTTCTTGTTCTTCTTGTAGCCTTTAGCTTTAGTCTTTCCTTTTCTCTTATTCACAATAAGAACATTTGTAGGCTTAGACTTCTTGCTGTTAGCTTCAAAAGTTCTCAGCATGCCAAGTAACTGTGGTAGAGTCTTTTCAATTTCAATCATATTGTAATTCAAGACAAATTGACTGAAGCTTTCAGGCAACGATTGCAAGATCACGTCAGTGGCCAACTCTTGGTCCAATGGAAAACCCAGCTTCTCCAGATTCTCAATGTACCCAATCATCTTGAGTACATGAGTTCCAACTAGACTTCCTTCTACCATTCTACACTGGAATAACGCTTTATAGACGTCATACCTCTCTTGTCTTGCTTGTTGTTGGTACAGTTGCTTTAGGTGCTCGATCATATCGAACGCCTCCATTTCCTCATGTTGTTTCTGAAGCTCAGAATTCATGGTGGCAAGCATAAGGCACCCAACATCAAGTGCGTCATTTTGATGCTTCTTGTAAGCATCTCTATCGGCTTTAGCAGCCGTCAAGGGAGGTTTCTCAGCAGGTAAGGGTTCCTCTAGGACATATTGCTTTTTCTCTTGTTTGAGGATAATCCTCAAATTCCTATACCAGTCTAGGAAATTAGTCCCATTCAGTTTGTCATTCTCAAGGACCGATCGCAATGATAGTGTGCTTGTAACGTTGTTGGTTGCCATGGATATCTACAATATAAATATGCAAAATAAGTTTATGATTTTAATCATTTAATATGGTCTTATATTAAATGACACTCTCACTATTTTGTTTAAAATTATCAACCCTCGAAAACTTTAGTGGGCCAAGATCCATATTTCCCTTAATCTTGAGTTAGCTTTGGCTAATCGCCCAAGACTCGGTTATTTAGGTAGACAACTCTTTGTCAATTACAATCACATGCAATTCTGGGATGGTTGGACGAACAACGCTTTGTTCAAATTCATCTAATGAATTATTTTCCAACCCCATGCCTCTAGGTTCCCAATCCTATTGAGATAACACTAGTTAAGTCGAACCCAATTTTAAAATAACACGGATATCACTTTTATCCTTTCGCGCCTTACTAAGATTGTCACGGTGCTTTGCTTTGGCAAACCCACACATGTTCAATCGAAGTCTTGACGAGTATTTTTAATTGGAAGGCATCTAAAACTTAATATTATAAGAGGGATTTATTGATCTCATGATTTTATTAATATTGAAAATATGTCTGGTACATATATGAATATATACATATATACATATATATATATATATCAAGCATCAATATTAAATAAAACATTAAACATGCATCTCATGCATCAACATAAAATAAACGTGACATGGTTATAGCTCCAACTAATGATTTACTCAAGCCAATGAGAAAAAACTATAAGGTCAACCTAAGGTAACTTCTCCAAACACCTCTATAGCTCCCTTTTGTGAATGACCTCCTCTTCCCGGCACCTTGGTCCATCTTCATTGATCTCCATCAATAAAATAAACTATACTATATAACATTTACAAGATATAGAGAATTCCTCAAGTCACATTCGAGGGGAACATAGGCGAGGGATAACATATAGGAAAAATAGAGAAGGCACGACTCGCAGGCCGTATTAAATTACAAACATTCACAAAATCCTATCTAATAGGTCATACGGCTATAACCATGCACCATGCTCAAACAAACACATAAAACATGCTATAACAATTAATGAATTAAATTCTAAACATTTTAAAATTTAATTCCAATAAAACTGTAAAATAAATTTTATGAAATTATCGTACTCTCGGGACATCACATGTCACGGATCCTTAGCCAAAACCTACGGCAACCGACCACGCATGTGATTAGGGTTCGAAAACCCTAGCCATCTCGGCGCCTGTTGGACCGAATGTGGCTAAGGGTTCGAAACCCTAGCCCATTCATGTGCGGCGGCGGCTTGAACTCGATAGGGCTCAAAACCCTAACCACACGGCTGGACCATGCATGAGTCTAGGGTTCAAAACCCTAGCACAAGTAACGGTCCATGCCCGTGTGAGCCATGCGGCGGCTGCTAGGGTTCGAAACCCTAGCCGTCTCGAGCCACAAGGTTCAAAACCTTGTCATAGTTCTCGGCCTTTCCATGCACGATTCATGGTGGTGGCGGCTCGACCATCTTGAGCCAAGGGGTTTGAAAAACCCTAGCTCTCACGTGGAGGTAGCCGCCAACCCTCATGCGTTCATGAACCATGGTCCGAACCATCAAGAGCCATGGGCTCGGCTTTTCGCATTCGTGTATCATATACATAAATTGTCAATTATATCATATATAATTTTACGATGATTTTCACAAACTCGATTTATTCGTATCATATATGATTATATACAGTTTCAAAGCATGCAATATAATTCTAAATATGATTAAACCATTAACCACATAATTCCGATACCATTGTAAGGAATCCAACACACAAGTGCGCAGCGAAAATAAAACAATGGATTCCTAACCGAGGACCTATACAGAGTATTCATATCGGAATGATTAAAAGAGTCTCACCCTTATAGCGTGTTTGAAGCAGATTCCACGTTGTAGCACCTCGAATCACAAACAAAAGTTTGCACCTTTGTCTCTACGGTATCCACACGATCAAACGAAAGGGTGTTCAAGAACAAGTTGCTAGACTCGTTCTTAAACCAAAATTGAACTCACGGTTCAAAACCGATCAACGACGACCAATCAAAAAGCCCAAAACCCCACGGCGGCGGCGGCGATGATGGTGCTTAATGTCGGCGGCCGAGAGCTCTTCTAATGGTGGCTATTTAAGTTTTGTGATATGTAGGATTAATTCTCAATTAACCTTGATATCTTATATATGTTAGATTTAATTAAAGGTTCAAGACTTTCTTAAAGCTTCATGGGCCCAAACCCATGATTTAATTAAATCCTTATAATCATGTAATTAAGACTCTTCTTAATTAATTAATTCATCCAATGAATTTAATTCCCCTTATCGATTTAATCTTTTGTACGACCCGATAGGATATTGCAATGTTGGCAGTGACATAAAATCTCATTTTATGTCACAAGCAATGAGCGGTATCTAGCAACACATCAAGGCTACCCAAATTACAAGAATGTCATTGACTCGACATAACCTAAGAACTTGTGATAATATTAACCATGTAACTTAATCCCTTTGTCCAATGTGTTTAGATTGAACACGAGTCATGGAATAGTCATACTCGTATATTCAATCTTTATTTCTTGATCCCCAAGTAGAACTAGAATAAACGAATAAGCTCGATATCACATATCGGCTCATTCGATCATGGCCATGCATTTTAGTCTTACTTGATCAAGGGCCCAAACACTTCTCCTGTTATATAGGAGGGACAAATCATATCTTGATCAATCAACATCCCTCTACATAATTCGTAGTGTATCCAATATTTGCCTTTATAGTTTACCCTGTTACAGGTAACGTTTGATAATATCAAGATACATAACTCCTTATGTTGGGATCTCTGATGATCTCAAGTCGTAAGGATTACATACATTATTATCACTATGAGAATTGCTTATGACACTCATATAACTATCCATGTAGCATTCTCATGGTGGGTCTGTCCAGTACATTGTTCTCTAACATGTACCCATGTGTTGATTTGATATCTCATATCCATGAACAATTCATCAATCAAAACATACTAGTCTCAATGCATTATCATTATCCCGATTCATGATAATACTTGCTAGGGGCAATCTTTAAGAACAATACAATATTATTATAAGGACATTGACCGCCGATGGCCTAAGATTAATCTCTCCCTCTTTAACCCCTGAGGTGCTGGGTTGACTTAATTCTTCAGATATCCTAGATACCTGGGAATCAATTTTTCCTTCTGTATCTTCCCCGAAAGGATCAATATTAGGACTCGTAGTGGTGGTACTTGAATCCTCCACACCAGTTGATGAGCTCGGCTCTCTGAAACACGACTTGAGCTTCACCGCTGAAGCATCCCGTCGGAGGGGAATATAAATATTGTCCCATAAACAGGTGTGAGCCTGCATGGTAGCCTTCATAGCCTGTTGGACCTTTGTGAGATCCAATTCCTGTACTTGACCCGCAACCTGGGAATTGATCACCAAGCCGTTGATCTTCTTTTCTAGCTCCTCCAGATTTTCTCGAAGGTGCTTTGATCTCGTTATGATGGAATTAGCTTCACTCGCTTCCATCTCTTGTCAAAAAATCTGCAAGAATATTTTTATCAGATTTCACAATAACAATATCATTATCATAATATTGGCATTCAGCTTGCCATCTTAACAGTCTAGCCTTTTCTGGTTTTGATTCAATTTTATTTTTTAAAAAGGCCTTGACACTTGTATTATCTATTTTCAAGATAAATTTCTTTGCTAGTAGAAAAAGTGGTCATTTCTTAAAAGCCTTTCGAACTGCGAAGAATTCTTTCTCGTTGATGTGCCATCTAATGACTTCGCTGCTGTCAAATAGTCCGCTGCGATATCTGCATGGCACTTCTCCATATTGTGTGGCTTTCATAAGTACTGCAACCCACCAATGATCACTGGCATCTGTATATAATACCAGTTCATCCTCATCGTTTGGTATTGCAAGCTTTTGTAGTTGCCTGCAAACCTCTTTAAGTTGTTTGACAGCTTGTCTGTGATCTTCATTCCATTCAAACTTAACATATTTCTTGAGTAGTGGACTGAACACCTTCATGTGATTTGCTAGATTGTTGATAAACATTCTAGCAAAATTAACAACTCCTAAAAAACTTTAAAGTTGCTTTAAATCCTTGAGGTCATCCGGATATCCTTGTACTTTTTCAACAATATGATTTTGCAGGATGATTCCAGATTCGTCGATCACGATTCCAAGGAACTCGATCTGTCTTGTAGCAATCACTGCTTTCTTTTCAGAAAGCACTAACCCTTCCTTGTAATAAACATCTGAAAAGATTTCCAAATGTGTAATATGTTCTTTCATGTTTCTTGACGCAATGAGTATATTGTCAAATTACACGAACATGAAGCTGAAGTAATCCTTAAAAAGATTATCCATCTTCCTTTGAAATATCTGGGGAGCATTTGCCAATCCCATTGGCATGACATTTTAGATATAATGTCCTTGTGGTGTGGAGAATGTTGTGAACTTTCTGCTAACTTCCTCCATCTTAATCTGGTAAAACCCAGACTTACAATCGAACTTAGAAAACACTTTGGCATTCTTGATACTGTTAACCAAATGTTCCCTGCTTGGGATAAAATATCCATCGAAATCCAAGATTTCATTGATTCCTTTGTAGTTGATAACCAATCTTGGCTTTCCCCTTTTGATTTCTCCATGATTCCGAACAAGGAATCCTGGACTGCTATATGGAGAAACCCCTGCTGAGATTAACTTAAGGTCTAGATGTTCCTTAAGTATTATCTGCATATCCATCCGATCTTCCATGTTCATGGGGATGGGTCTGAATTTGACGAACTCATTTTCTTTTCCAGCTTTCACCTTCAAAGTGGGTATGAGCTCATTCTTATTCCACCATGCCAGTGGATCCTCGTTATAATTCCTATGAATTTTCCTCTTCACATCCTCTAGAGTAATTTGCTCTTCGAGGGTAGCTTCAGGTTGTGGAACTTTATCTTGTAATGCCTTTTTCAGTAGCAATAGGGTTTCTGGAGTAACTTCTTCCTCATCATGTTCTCTAAAAGACATAATATTAACCCAGTCAAAAGTTTGAGAATCCTTTTCACTAGGACCTTGTTGTCGGAACTGAAGAATTGCTTCTCCAAATTTCCGCTGATCCTTCATCTTTGGGTGTCGAAATTTTCCTTCATCACCACGCTTGCTGTGAAAATTAATAGGGAATTTTCTGTGAAACACCCGTAATCGATGTACCATAATCTTATGATCACAAAGGGTTGTGAAAATAAGTCTCCTTGTCTCATTCTCTTGAGTGAACCTCTTGAATCTCTGTAGGAAATTGTTTCTTAGCAGCATATCAGCTCATGTATCATGGAAATAAATGGGTGGAGTTTTGACTTTGTACCACGGGGTACCGCGTGCTCCTCCGATAGTTATTTCCGTTCCCCGGACTCCTTCATTAAGAATAAGGATCAGTTTGGAAAAGTCTCTTCCGGCAATGGCTGGTAATTTCTCACCAACTTCTTTGGGAAGATATCTCGCCTAACAGTATATATTCCAGCGCCTGAATCAATGTAGGCTGCAAAATATTCTGCCCGATATTTCTCATATAACATCCCTACTGAGATGTATATCTAGAATGGACTGGTGGGTAATCGAATTCTGTATCTCTTTCCGTCCACCGTGAATTCCATTCCGTCTTGTAATCTTTCCCAAGGCTTATGTTCTTCGAGAAATTCAATCCCAAGAATAAGCTGTTCTGGGCTCATTCATGCTGTTCCCTCAATGGTTAGATCAACGTCACCAATTTTTAGGTTTCCTTAATATCGGCCCACTGTAGGTTGTGGTAGATAATATAAGACATCGCAGGGGAAGATATTGCTTTTTTCCGCAATGTCGAAGATTATTTGCACTTCGCGCCATCCTTCTGGACATTTTAGGATCCCTGTTGTTTTGAAAACATCAGGGATCTTCTGGATCCTACTTGAAACGACCTTCTGTTTTTCCTTTGGATAGTTGATGATTAACCTATCATGTTGGAAAGACATCCTTCTTGGTTCGATCATGAGGCTCCTGCTTTTAGAACGGGTTGATCTTGTATCCTCATGTCGATCTCTCCTATTGTCGGAGTATCAATAATATCCGGCAATACAACTTTGGCGAAATCTTTGAAGATTCTGGGGACTTCGATGAATTCCTTTCTCAAGAATACTTCTGAATGATGAGTATTCGAGAGCGCGTATGACACCTTGTAGGTAATCGAGTATGGCCTGTTCTCTTCTTTCATCAAATCACTTCTTTTAAAATCTTGATGAAGAGTGAGAACTTTGTTGAAGTCTCGATCGCCAAAATTGTATGCAATCCTTGGATAGATGTTAAAGGCCATCTTTCCTGCATACAGGTTTCCCGCAACCACTCACAAATAAGAATCTTTGAGGTTCGGGATTCTCTTGTCAAAGATCGCAAGGTTGAGGGGCGAATCAATTCCTTCTTTGAATGTTGCTTTATGATGACTCTAATGGCTCCGATATGAATTCATGAGAGTGTATTAGCAACTTCTCTTTTGACTTTGTTTTTAATCTCCTGGATTTCTCTGTAGGGGATTAATTGCATCTCGATTTAGTTTCCCGTGAATTCAATCGGGATCACAAATTCACCTGTTGTCACCCTATGGATAATCTGATGCTTCCTGCTTCGAAGACCAATCATATCCATGGTTTTTTCCATTGCTCCAATTGTAAATCCATCATACATTTGAAGCTTTGGCTCTTCCTTCATGATTCTCATAAGAGTTTTATGAGAAACAGTCGTGTGGGAGAAGAATCCTGACGGGTCTTCTCTGATCATGTGTTGAAGAAACTCACCTCACTCTGATTCGGAACAACTGGATTCACCTCCATTATCTGAATAGATCTCTTCTTCGTAAATGCTCTCATCTGAGGGAATGTCCTCAAATTGATAGACCTGCACCACATCCTGGAAATAGACAGCATCCTCAAATTCCTTGGTATGCTCGAACTGTCTTACTCCACGGCTTTGGTTTTCTGGAAAATCTGTAGAGATATGTCCTCTTGCTCCGCATGTCCAGCAGTTACAATCTTTGAAACTCTAATTTGCACGAGTATGTGTGCGTCTGAAAGTTCTCTTTGTTGGTGTTCTGCTAGAACTAGCTTGATTAGAACCTGTCGACGAGATTCTACTCCTTGTTGGTCCTGATCTTTGCCCTGATCTGTAACTTCGGGCTTTCTGTTTTGACCAGAACTTTACTTTAAGAAATAACATTCTCCTGGACACCTTCTCGATTGCATGAGGAGTATACTCCTGGATAAGCATTTCTCTCCATGAGCTCGAAATTTTGGCAAAGAATAGTTCTGCTGCATCTTTTTCTTCTATCTTTGCCTTCCATCGATACTTGATAAGTGTGATTTTATACTTAATTTGATATAAGATTATGAACGTTTTTATAGTGATTCCTGGAAAATATTATGTGTTTTGGTATATATTTGTATATTTCAGGAATCCAGGTCCAAATGCATAAAAGTCGAGGATTTTAGCTTAAAATGATGAAAAAGTACAAAACCGAGCACAACCGGATATTATTGAACATGGATGAAATATTATATTATAATATATGATATTATAATATATGATAGGAGAACTTATTATTGGGGGACCATATCTGATATATATTAGAAGAGATGGAAGGAAGCAACTTATGTGATCATTCAGGAACAGAGATAAAAGAAGGATATTCACGCACGATACGGAGAGAACAAAGTGACGTGAAGATATTAAGTGGATAGATAGACGTGAACAAGAAAGAAGGGCAGCAACTTGAAAAGAGGAGATTATATAATAGAAGAAGAGATATACACGTACAAATAAGAACAACGTGGGACTTCACAATTCAGGAAGAAGAGTTTACGAAGGGAGTGAGAATAATTACGTGTGCAGAATAAAAAGGCAAGAGTTACGTGAAGTGAGGAGATATATTAGGGAGGATATCAGACAATTCTTCAGGGAGAGAGACGGGGGGAGAGGCGAGTGACGTGAAAAAAAACAGAAACAGGAGCAAATATATTAGGGAAGTAGCGTACGTGACTTGGACTAAGAGGAAGAGGAGAAAGGTGAACAGATTGAGGAACTAGATCAGAAGATACGAAGAGAAAGAGAGGAAGAGTGACGCGAGAGGCTTGAACGAAGAAGAATATCACAGAACAGAAAAGAGAGAAGAGCACTTCAACGAAAACAGGTAGTTACGAGAGATTGAGGAGGAGAAAATCAGCAACGAGAAGAGACATGCTCCAGAATACAGACGAAGAGCAATATTAACGTGAAGAGTGACGTCTTCAAGGGGAGGAGACAGACGAGACTTTGGAGAAGAGATCAGATTGAGGAGGAACGAAATTCACGTAACTTCATGCACGGGAATTTTCATTAAGGAATTGGTACTCACGTACAGAGAGCACGGCCAAGGAAGAGACGGAGATACGGAGTCGACGACGCGATTCAATATCGCTTGTTTATGCGTATTTCTAAACTTAGTTTGTTTCTATTTAATGTTCTTATGCTTTTGATATTGAAATACATGATATTGCATTTGATATTAAATATGTTGCTAGGCTAAGTTTATTGTCAAGACTTAGGGATCCTTTGTATGAACCCATGATTTTAATTGAATGTTTTTGATTGATTCTTATTATCTAAGTGCATTTAAGGGTTTGGCCATCCTTGAATGATATTAAATTACAATTGAGATCGAGAGATAAAATTGGAATTCGATATAGTGATTTATGCCGTGGATTTCAGACTGAGATCGAGAGATAAAGTCAAATACATGTGTGATAGTAATAGATTTACCAAAATCGAAGGCTAGAAGTTTTCATAGATCGATTTACAATATTAATTGTTCAATAAGGATACGGGAGTAGCTTATTGTTACGTTAGTATTAGATTTGTTATAGCCGGACCAAGGTATAACAAGTGAATTAGGAAAACTCGTCGCCTTATATTGTTTGAATTATTTCTTAACTAATAGGCGAATTGTGGGGGATTACATAGGTGAACCGAAAAGTCTTGATAATTGTCTCTATTGATTTTATTTTACTCTCTATTGTTGTTTGGATTTATTATTGAGTTAATTAGTTAAATTAGTTAATTAGTTATAATCAATTTTCGTAGGCTAAATATAGTTAAACTAGTGGAGTTTGATACTTATTTCCTAGTCCTCGTGGGTTCGACACTCGTACTTATATTATCATTATACTAAAACTTGACACCGTGCACTTGCGGTAAAATCGCTACACTGAGAAATTTTCTGTTTAAAAAAATAAGCGATCAAGTCTTTGTCTGTAAAGAGTTTGATGTACTCGTCTACATAACAGATATCATGTAGTTCTAGGCTAATTAGAGTTTGTTTGTATTTTTTAGCCTTCTCTTCCTCCATCCTTCGAATTAACTTACTCCAATGAAATAGATCTTAAAGAATTTTGCCATCTTGTCCACAATTTCTTTCAGGGACTCTCCGGCTAAAACTTCTTCCTCGGTACCCGGGTCTCCCATATCCCAGGCAATCTTGACTGATCCTGTTGGATCATTGGCGGCTGGAACCATGTGAGACCCCGTTATCTATACAAGATACTAAGGTGTAAATAAGAGAACTAATCATTCATAAATCAGAGTATTAGGTCGTTGATAATCCTAAGCTTAAGAGAATACAGTACCAAAAGTTCAAAAAGGAATCATACATATTCCTAACAAAATGTTACTAAACTATAGTCTTACTCTACACTTTGTAGAAGCTATACAAACGTAATTCTCTATTCTGCTAATCATGTAGCACTCCTTACAGCTCAGCGTATCAACCCCGACCCTGGTTCTCCATGTCAAAAGCACCTACAAAGACAACCCCCAACACATGAGCACATCATAGTTCATATCAATCATAATATGAATGTAAGACATAAATGCATAAATCATAGGCATAGGATACTTCCTGAATTCCAATGCATTTAAAACGCCCATTTTGGTTGTCCCTGTACCATAACTCATAATCAAATCAATACATGATATTATGGTTTCTTTAAATAAATGCCATGACATATCTTTACTTCTTAAATCTTTACTTCAATCCTTAGTCAGTTTATCATCAGTGTATTTTAATGCCCCTCGCTTCATAACTTTAGAACAAGCGGAATTCCCCTCCCTAGCTTCTTCATACAAGCGGTATTTCTATCCTCGCTTCGTATGGTAAACCTCGCCTCTATGTGCAAGCGAGCCTCCCCCCTCCCGCTCCACATTTTTAGCGGTATAAGCGATAAGCATTAAAATCATCACTGTGATAACCCTGACTCGTGGAATACACACCATTTATTCCACAACATACATATGCAATAACAATGCATAACAACATGTAGAGGTGTCAAACGGGCCGTGCCGTGCCGGCATGGCCCGTTTAATCGTGCCGGCACGGCACTATTCGTGCTGTGCCGTGCCGGCACGATTCGAAAATGGGACGTGCCGTGCCGGCCCATTTCCACAAGGGGCCGTGCCGGCACGGCCCCCACGTGCCGTGCCGGCACGGCCCATTTCAAGTTTTTTTTATTTTTTTTTATTTTTTGGTGTAGCGATCGATCGCTGCCTAACTGGCGATCGATCGCCACCTATGACCTAACTGGCACCCTATGGCCCGGCACGACCCATGCTACAGTGCCGTGCCGTGCCGTGCCGCTCCATGACGTGCCGTGCCTTGTGTCGTCCGCTCCGTTTGACATCTCTAACAACATGTATCGTACTCATAATGCACAACTCGCATTTATCGTATGTCAAATAATGAATATATAATACATGTTACCGTTGGGATGCCCGTACGTCGCTTACGTACCTTTCCAAAATATTGTGTGTTGCAGGACTCTATCCCCTGCGTTGTGTAGCTATCTGTGAAGGCTCTACACCAGTGCACAACACAATATTAGATGCCAATTTATAGACCAAAATCAAAAATTCCAACAAAAACATCATTTTCCACTATTCAGCATCTGGCGATCGATCGCTACATCGAGGCGATCGATCGCCAGACTTCACTGGCTCGAGGCGATCAATCGCGCCATTTATGGCGATCGATCGCCTGCCTTTGATTTTGGCTACTGGCCTTCGGCGATCGATCGCTGCATTTGTAGCGATCGACCGCCACATGCTCTGTGCGCGATTTCCCCAGATTTTCGAACACCCATTTCCATACCATCCAATCTAGCATATAAGACATACAACATGCTTGAACAACATGCTAAGGGCTACAATATACTACCATGAGTGTATTCAAATTGAAGTTCCACCCAAACTTAAACCCATGTGCATCAAAATCACCCAACTACATCAGTACTCACCCAAGCTTCCTGGAAACAGGGTATCTCAATTCTTTTCCAGAATTTTCGAGCACTACTTTTCATACCAACAAATCTACCACATAACACATATAACATGCTCAAGTAAACATGCTAGGAACTTCATAAAAACACCATGAATGTACTTGAATCGAAGGTTTAATAAAACCTAAGCTAGCATGCCATTTTCACACCAATAAAAACATGAACTTAAACAAAACTTTAAACCAAAACAGGACATGGTTTCTCACCCTCTTTTGCTCCGATTTTGCAAGCTTTCTTAGCAATAAAAATGGCAGATCTCCTCCTTATCTTGCTTAGCAGATGTTGGACGAAAAAATGGGGGTGAAGGGGGAGAGTTTGGAGTGATGGAGGTGGAGTGAAATGAGAAGCAAGTGGGGGTATGGGCTCAGCAGTGCAGAGATGGGTATGGGTTGGTAGGGGTGGTTGGGTGTTGGTGGTGTGATGTGTTATGTTTTGGTCCCGGTATTTAGTACGATGTATTAAAATATCCTCACATGATATTTTATAGTATTTAATCAATAAAATACTTCAAATTCCAATTAAACATGCTTCACCCAAAACAAACAACACCCACCCCAAATAATCATGCCACAACCCAAATTCCCAACATATAACACATGCTCCCTGAAATGCATTTCCCCAATATTATTAATTCAACCCAATGAATTAATACCATAATCTTCATAACCTTATTAATTTTAAAATCACATAATCATTCGGGGATATCACAAACCACATCTTCATGTTCAGGGATGATCGTCTTCCTAAAGTTCTGCTAACTCCAACTGTAGTTTGAGGTTCACTTGATGGAGCCTCTTTGCCATCCTTTCAAGTGTTTCTGCTGCTATTCTCATTGCTGAAGCCCATTCATCAATAAGAACTTCTCTGTTTTTGAAATCCAAGATATCCATGTTGAGCATAAGTCCATATAGATGGATTGGATCCAGCTGAGATTTCCCGTAAGGCGTTTGATGTATATCTGGCCTGCGAGAACGGTTCCTTGTTCCAACTAGGGGATCCAAAGTTGCTGAGGTGAACAGCTTCCCTGTGCGGCATACTTTGATCTCCTTGGGTGGATTGTGTGACCCGAAACTTTCTTGTGGTGGAAGTCTTGGCACAAGCTCTCCTGTCTTGAATTCTACGAGATTTAATCCCGCAAAAGAATCAGCAAGATCACTTAGATCTTCAAGGTTGATTCTTTCCATTACTTTGTGGGAAGTATGGGCTCTCCTCTTAGGCCTGCAATCATTTTTTTAGTCTCTGTCAAAGGTCTTCGGACCTCCTCTGCTTTCCTTTTTTTGGTGTAAAAGGGGTTCTGTTCCGTAGGACGGTGTAGTCATCCTCCGTTTCTTCTTCCTATCGGACTTGGTCTTGACTCCAACTCCTTAACACGAGTTTTGAACATCTCGAAGGTTTTCAAGAATCTCTTCTTGATGTTTAATCATAACCTCCATCTGACTTTGAATCTGATGGGTCTGTGGAGGGACATGGTATTGAAGGTAACCATAACGCTGCACTGTCTTCTGATTTTCTCCAAGATCTTGGGATATCTTAGAGGAATCTGGCTCGATTTCTCAAAAGGTTGGTTCTCCCATCCTAATCATCTGGTCCAGACCCTGTTGGATCATTGACGGCTGGAAGCACATCTTCATGTTTAGGATGATCGTCTTCCTGAAGTTCTGCTAACTCCAACTGTAATTTGAGATTCACTTGATGGAGCCTCTTTGCCATCCTTTCGAGTTTCTTGTAATGGTTTATGCCTGGTGTGCATAAACATGTTCATCGTAAAAGTTTCCACTTATGGTTGAAGCGTTGAACTTCTGCCATATGCTTCTGATTTAGTGCTTCCAATTTCTGGAAGTACCACCTGTATGAATGACACTTCGAACATTCGTTCGGGTCCATATTATCTTGAATTGTCTCCTCCGTATAGGTTACAAATTAATATTCAAGATATTATTATAGTATTTCCAGAATAAACCTAGGCTCTGATACCATTTTGTGCCAAAGATCGCAAAAAAAATGGACTTGTAAAAAGACGACGTTAAATGTTACTTCTTTATAAATATAAGGATATAAAGATAATTAAATATTATATATGGGTTTCTTTGTAATTTAAACAAAAACCTAAGGATTAGAATGCAATATATCAAACTATTGAGGGGTAAAAGATTCATCATAAAACACCTAATTGATTGAAAATTTTGAAATTGGACCTATTTTAATCAAATTGTTTCCAATTTTGATTTTTTATGCACTAAGATTTTTTTCAAGACTTAAGTAGATTAAATATCCAAAAAGAGAGCTTCCTTGAAATTTCCCAAAAAAAAAAAAAAAAACAGCTACACTATGCATCATCTCTTCAAATTAGATGAAACCCTAGTAGCCAAAATCAACCTGTAGGGTCTTCCTACCTTAACATCATCTTATACACGTTTTATGGACTAAACATGCATTCATAACATCTTAGGGTTCCGGTTGTAGCTTTGAGCTAATAAGATTACATGCCAAAATAAAATTTCAAAAGCTAATTAATTACATTCTCAATAATGAATGTTAAAACTATAGATTTACACTACTCCTAGAGTAGAGACTATCAAAATCTTGTATCCTATATTCATCTTGCTCATTTTAGCTCACTGCCTCAACCCGACCCAAGGCCCTTCAGTCCAAAAGTGTACCTACAGGAACAACCCATCATGAGCATGCACATCATTACTTAACATCATAAGGTAATGGCATATAAATAAATGCATGAAAATAATCGTAACATATACTTCTTGGTTAATCGTATTAACACACTTAGTTGTTCCTGTTTCATAGTCATGCATATGGGCATCTTACCCTATCGTATGGCATCTTACCATATCATAAACATCGTGTGGCATCTTACCACGTGGGCATCTTACCCTATCGTATGGCATCTTACCATATCATAAACATCGTGTGGCATCTTACCACGTGGGCATCTACCCAATCGTATGGCATCTTACCATATCATAAACATCATGTGTCATCTTACCACGTGGGCATCTTACCCAATCGTATGGCATCTTACCATATCATAAACATCGTGTGGCATCTTACCACGTGGGCATCTTACCCAATCGTATGACATCTTACCATATCATAAACATCGTGTGGCATCTTACCACGTGGGCATCTTACCCAATCGTATGGCATCTTACCATATCATAAACATCGTGTGGCATCTTACCACGTGGGCATCTTACCATATGATAAACATCGTGTGGCATCTTACCACGTGGGCATCTTACCCAATCGTATGGCATCTTACCATATCATAAACATTGTATCATTATATAAACATCATATAAACAATCATTATTTCATAGGCATCATCATAAACTTACTTATCATTATCAGCATCATAAACATCGTAAATACTTATACAATTATTGCGTAGTCATAGTATAAGAATGGGTTACCGTCCGATGCCCGTACGTTTCTTACGTACCTAAATTTCCAAAAGTGGAGGAGTTGGAGAACTTTATCTCCTTGATGTGGTCGGTACCTGTGATGGTTCTACACCACCATAAAAATCAATATTAGATGCTAAATAATAGCCAACATACCAAAAAATTCATCAAAATTCATCATTTCCAATTTTTACACAGTGGCGAATCGATCGCTTAAAAACATGGCGATCGATCGCCTGACTGTTCGCTTCGCGGAGATCGATCGCTTCATTTGAGGCGATCGATCGCCTGCTGTGCAAAATCGCTACTGGCCATCGGCGATCGATCGCGCCATTTGAGGCGATCGATCTCCCCACACTCGTTTTGCCCCACTGTCTCTCGGCGATCGATCGCTGCCTTTTGTAGCGATCGATCGCCACAACCAATGGGCCGCGATTTTCACCATTTTTGCACATTTTTCAAGCTCCATCTTATACCCTTTCAAACCAATACTTTCCTACAACACCAACATCATCATAACCCACTAAAACCCACATAAAACACTTCAAAAATCATACCCCAAACATATATAACATATATCCAAAACAAACCCACATAAATCACTTCAAAATCCACCCCATTTCAAACCAAACATCATAAAAACTTTAGGAAGGGTTCCCATACCTCTTGAAGGCTCCAAATCTTAACAAAGATCACACAAACAAAAGTTTGTGGAGCTTTCCTTCTCCTTCCTTGGTGAATTTCGAAATGGAGGAATGGGTAGGGTTTGGGAGTGATTTGGGGATTTAGAGGGGAAAGGTAAAGTGGATAAAGTGTAGATGGGGTAAAGGGGTGTAGTGGGGTATGGGTTAATTTAATTAAACTTGCACCCATTAATAAACATGATGTGTAAAATACCCCAACATGGTATTTTAAAAAGCATTTTCAAAGATGCATTAAACTTCCACTAAAATCATGCTTTCCTCATAATTGACAATCAATACTATTAAATTATGTTAACACTTCATTACCCATCACATAAATCAATTACCATGATAATAACCACATAACCATCATTAATGCCCAAATTGCATATATTAATTTCGGGGCATCACATTACTTCCCCTACTTATAAGATTTCGTCCTCGAAATCGCATGCACTTACCCAAAATGAAACTAAACATAAATCATACCAGAAAATAGTTCCGGGTAATGCTGCACCATATGCCGTTCCATCTCCCACGTAACCTCCTCGACACCCCGACGATTCCACTGAACTTTGACCATCGGTATAATCTTGCTTCGTAGTCTGCGATCCTCTCGATCCAGAATTCTGACCGGTCGTTCTACGTAGGATACATCTGAGTCTAACTTGCACTTCAGTAGTCTGTAACACATGAGATGGATCTGGCTCATACTTCCGTAACATAGAGACGTGGAAAACGTCATGAATACCGATAAAGACAGCGGTAGAGCTAAACGGTAGGCCAATGTACCGATATGCTGCAATACCCTCATACGGTCCAACATACCTCGGAGATAACTTCCCCCGCATACCAAAACAAACTACACCCCTGAAGGGTGAGATTTTCAAGAAGACCATGTCCCCCACTTGAAATTCTAGCAGTCGTCGTCGCTTATTGGCATAGGCTGCTTGCCTATCCTGGGCCGCTTTCATCTTTTGACGTATCAATAGGGGTGGTTACCGGTTCGAACCGGTCCGATCCGGACCGGAACCGGCCGGTTCCGGGCCCGTTATGGGCGGAACCGGTCCGATCTGGTAAGGAACCGGATCGGGTTCCGGTTCCAACGGTTCCGGGTTGGACTGGCGGTCCAACCCGGAACCGGATTTTTCTTTTCTTTTTTATTTCTTTTTTTAAAAAAGGAAAAAGGAAAGGATTTATCGAAATATATATTTTTTTTTAATGGATCCGGAACCAGATCCGTTTGGTCCGGAACAGGTAAGATACCGAATCCGGAACGGTAGAACCGATTCGATTCGGTATCAAACCGGTTCCGGAACCGGTTGGGACCGGTTAGTCCGGTTCTGGTTTCGGACCGGACTAACCGGTCCGATTTCGGACCGGGTTCGGATCGACCCGATCCGATAAGCACCCCTACGTATCAACTTAATCTTGTCTTCCATATCCTTAATCATATCCGGTCCTCCTACCGCCTTACAAGTCAAGTCCTCCCAATACAGCGGTGACCTACAGCGTCGTCCATAAAGAGCTTCAAAAGGGGCCATTTGAAATGCTCGCCTGATAGCTGTTATTATAGGAGAACTCTACCAGTGGTAATGAATCTGCCCGGAGTATCAACTCCAATACACATGCCCTCAGCATATCTTTGAGCGTCTGTATAGTACGCTCTGTCTGACCGTCTATCTGAGGGTGATACGTTGTACTCATTCTCACCTCTGTGCCCAAAGCTGTCTGGAGACACCTCCCAGAAATGTGAAGTAACCTTGGGTCTCTGTAGACACAATCGAGACTGGAACCCCATGCAACCTCACTACATCCGACACATATAATTGGGTCATCTTCAGATATGTGAAAGTCATACAATAAGGGATGAAGTGAGCTACCTTCGTTAGCCTATCCACGTCACCCAGATCGCATCAAATCCAGAGGCCGTCCTTGGCAAGTGGGTCACGAAGTCCATAGATATGTGCTCCCACTTCTTGGCGCACCTCCAAGCTCTTCAGCTCGCCACCACAGGCCTCTGCCTTTCTGCCCTTTACCTGCTGGTAGATCAAACATCTTTTGACAAAGGCTATAACATCACGCTTCATGCGTCTCCACCAGAATTGACCACTTAGGTCCTTATACATTTTCTTCCTCATGGGTGAATACTGAACCGGCTACCGTGAGCTCGCTCCAATACTCCTCTACGCAAACTCCGGCTATCTGGGACTACCCCAACGGGTTGCCCAGTCTCAATGAACCATCCTCAGTCCACATCTGAACTTTGATGGCTGTCCTTGAAGTACTATCGGTGACCATCTCTGAACCTCATCATCCGACCTCTGGGCTTTCCTGATTGCCTCAAATGTCTGGCTCAGCCAACAAGGTCGACACTTGCACCGGCGACGTGTCTACCTCCGAAATCATAGCCAGATGACAATAAGAAGTCATCATCGCTGATAAACACATAGCGTCCTCAGCAGTACTCCTCACCTTCCGACTTAAGGCGTCTGCTATCAAATTTGCTTTACCATGATGGTACTCATTTCACAATCATAATCCTTGAGTAATCCATCCATCTTCTTTGACGCATATTCAGTTCAGCCTGAGTGAATAGGAAACTTCAGTCTCTTATGGTCCGTAAAAATGGTTAAATGAAGTACCATAAAGGTAGTGCCCTCCAAATCTTCAAGGCAAAATATAATGGCCGCTAGTTCCAAATCGTGAATTGGGTATCTTGTCTCATGAGGCTTTAACTGCCTTCGAAGGCAATAAGCCACCACGTGCTTATCTTGCATCAATCACAGCCCAAACCCTGCAATGATGCATCTGTGTACAAAGCAAACCTCTTATTCTCAGAAGGTATCACCAATATAGGTGCCGTAGTCAAACGACGCTTCAGTTCTTTGGAAGCTTTTCCTCACAAGTTTCAGACCAATAGAGGGGGACTCCTTTCTGAGTCAGCTGTGTTCAAGGCTTAGCGATCTTAGAGAAACCCTCGACGAAACGTCGTAATACCCGCTAAACCAGGAAGCACCGTATCTCGGGTACAGAAGTGGGTGCCCGCCCACTCCATCACAGCTTCAACCTTCTTGGGATCTACAGATATCCCGCTGCTAGATATAACATGGCCCAAGAACACCACACTGCTCAACCAAAAGTCCGCACTTACTGAGCTTTGCATATAACTGATGATCCCTAAGGATCTGGAGTACTGTCCTCAAGTGCTTTACGTGTTCCTCTTCGGTCCGGGAGTATATGAGTATATCGTCAATGAACACAATGACGAACTGATCCAGATACGGTTGGAACACCTGTTCATCAGGCTCATAAAAACAGCTGGGGCATTCGTCACCCAAAAGGCATGACTAGGAATTCATAGTTCCCATATCTAGTCCTGAAAGCTGTCTTCTGAACATCATCTTCCCTTACTCGAATCTGATGATACCCCGACCTCAGATCGATCTTACTGTAGAGCCTCGTATCTTGCAACTGGTCAAACAAATCATCGATCCTCGGAAGTGGATACTTATTCTTCACTGTAGCTTTGTTCAGTTGTCTGTAATCGATGCACAGCCGCATCGAACCATCTTTCTTCTTAACAAACAGGACTGGTGCACCCCAGGGCGATACGCTAGGGCGTATGTAGCCCTTGTCAAGGAGCTCTTGCAACTGAATCTTTAACTCCCTTAGCTGTGCTGGTGCCATCCTATATGGGGCACGAGAAATGGCAGACGTCACTGGTAGTAACTCAATCCCAAACTCGACCTCTCTCATCGGTGGGAATCTGGGAATCTCCTCCGGAAAGACATCAGGAAACTCCGCCACTACGGGCACATCCTCAACCTTTAATTCTTCCTTCTTTTCGGTGATATCAACAGCATAGATGAGATATCCTGTATGGCCTCGTTCCAACAACTGTGCCATCTTGACAGCAGATATCAACGGAATCTTTGAATGAGAACCATCCCCATAAAATGTCCACTGAACTCCCATATCAGATCTGAATCGGACAGTCCTCTGCCTGCAGCTCACAACTGTCTGATACCTGTTCAGAACATCAATGCCTACAATGCAGTCAAAATCTGACATTCCCAGAACAATCAAATATGACCTTAGCTCGTTATCCTCTAAATAAATGAGGCCATCATAGACAATCTGATCAGTAATTGTTAGGATCGGGGTAGTGTTTAGAAGGGGGGGGGGGGTTGAATAAACACTAGATTCAAACTCGATTTCTTTTTCTGGTTAACTGTAAATTGTTAAGTATTACAGTTGCTTCTCAATATCAGGCAAGTCAGCAGACACTTATTATAGTGCGGAAGACGTCTACTGAACTTGTGAGGAATAAAAACTGAGGTAATAAAGCAATAAACAAATAACACAAGAGTTGTTTCTGGAAGTTCGAAGCACAACGCTTCTACGTCTCCCCTTCTTCCTTTGCAGGAAGGATTCACTAGAAGACTTGGTTTACACTTTACAGTATACAACCTTCTTCGGTACTAACACACTTGGCCTAAACTCCTAGCAATCACAATCTTCTTAACTTTTGATTACAAGAGATTCTATAACACTTTTTACAGAATAAACTTTCTAGCTTCGAGTGTTTTTGAGCAGCAGACTTCAATTGGAAATAATCTATCACAGATTCAGTTTCGCTGTTTGTCTGCTCTTTGCTGAACGTTTGGAATATCAGTAATATGATTTTCTTGTTTGCTTTGAAGTATATCTCTTTGTTGAAAATCGCTTAGCACTCCTTCATTCTCTGCTTGGACGTATTTATAGGTTTGGTTGTCCAACGGTAGCTTTTCTGTATATGGAAGAGATTAGCTTTCCAAATTCATATTGTCTTCTTTCCTATTTTGTTAAGCAACGGCTCTTTTCACTCTGACGATAATGGTGGCGGAGATATAGCAGGGTGCGCCGCTCTGTTGTACCTTTGTCAGAGAATGTTGTACTTATTTTGTCTTGTGTTTAGTACTCTTACTGGAAGTTTAGACTTCTGCTGGTTTTCTTTGTTCAACTGGTCGTTCATCCTCTTATGACCAGTTGATGTCTTTGTTTAGTGTGAGACTATCCGGTTGATAGTTGTCCAGTAGCTGTCTGTCCAGTTGGTGGCCATCCAGTTGATGTCTATCCAGTTGGTAGCCATCCAGTTGATGTCTTGTCCAGTTGGTGTCTATCCAGTTGGTAGCCATCCAGTTGATGTCTTGTCCAGTTGGTGTCTATCACCCGGTAGGTGTCTTCATCCGGTAGATGTCTTCATCCGGTAGGTGTCTTCATCCGGTAGATGTCTTCATCCGGTAGGAGTCTTTATCCAGTTGGTCTTTGACATCCGGTAGGAGTCTTTATCCAGTTGGTCTTTGACATCCGTAGGAGTCTTTATCCAGTTGGTCTTTGACATCCGGTAGGACTCTAGCATCCGGTAGGTGTTTGTAATCACCAAACTTAGAAATCGTTTTCCCAACAGTAATCATACTTCTTCCAGCGGGGGGGGTCGAGACTACAAGAGGCGTGGGCGACGGAGAACTGCATATGTGGTGCCTTTCCACAAAACTTGTCGACACAAAAGAGTGTGACGCACCTGTGTCGATCAATATAAGAGCAGGGTGCGTAAATAAAAGACACGTACCCGCTATAACCTCCTCCGGAGCCGCTGTAGCCTGCTCCCTCGTCAAAGCATAAACCTGCCCCTGAGGTGGCCCCATGGGCTGACCTCCATACTGCCTCGGCGCAAAAGATGGTCTGTGCTGTGCTGCTCTGTCCGCAAGCCTCCCCGTAGAATTCTGTTGTCTTCCCCTGTTGGACACTGCCAAGCAAAGTGGCATCTGTCACCACAAACATACCTACACAATCTTTCGTCAAATGTGGTTGCCCACAAAGAGTGCACTGGACCTTCCTGAATCTGTCTCCCTGAGACTACCCTCTTCCAGATGGGGCATCATTCCTACGACCTCCCTTCCAACGATTATCGGGCCTCTTAAACACTGAACCTCGAAGCCGATGTGTTCCCCCTTGGCTTGAACTGATCACCCATCGGCTTCAAATTGTCAGAAGTAGATTTCTGAGGGGGTGCTGGAGGTGGTACAGCATCAGGATATGCACCAACTCCCAGTTCGGCTAGATCAGCCCGTGAAAGTGCATCATCAAAACAGGCAGGGCCATAAGTGATCACCCTGTCATACAGTTCAGGCCTCAAGCCCTTCATGAAGTTCCTCATCTTCGCTTGAGTGCTTGCAGCAATGTGAGGTACATATCTGAGCAAGGAACAGTATTGAAGAGCATAATCGACACAGGCATGTTACCTTGCTTGAGGTTAGTAAACTCATCTTCCTTGGCCTGTCTTGCAGCAGCTGAGAAGTAGCGGGTCAGAAACCGAGTCCTGAACAACTTCCAATTTATCTCCTGACCCTGAGCCTCTTGCTCTATCACTATGGTCTTCCACCACATCAGTGCCTTCTTGGCCAATTGGAACTCTGCTAGCCTTATCCAGGCTGTCTTAGCACAAGGAGCTGCCACAAATATCTGTTCTATTCTCTCCAACCATTCCTCAGCCATCTCCCCAGTCTCAGTTCCTTCGAGCATCGGTGGTCGGTATGTCAGAAATTGAGCCAAGCTTAGCTCTCCAGGCAATAACTGTTGTTCAGATGGTTCTTCGCCCAAGGATGGCGGTGGTAAGGGATTGGTACGTCCAGCACTTGCATTAACACTAACTGCATCACCCACTTCCACATTCGCTGCCATGCTGCAAGACAAGGGTTAACAACAATATCCAAAAGCAGTTCATATAATGCATCGTTAGAAACAAAACATGTTAGTATAACATCATATACTTCATATGCAACACATGCATAAAACATGTTTAAAAGTGAGCACCTAGCTAACTTATTGCTACGGCTACCCTTCACTCATTCCCGGGTTATCTAACCACTGCTCTGATACCACTAATGTAGGGTCTTCCTACCTTAACATCATCTTATACACGTTTTATGGACTAAACATGCATTCATAACATCTTAGGGTTCCGTTGTAGCTCTAAGCTAATAAGATTACAGGCCAAAATAAAAATTTGAAAAGTTAATTAATTACATTCTCAATAATGAATGTTAAACTAATAGATTTACACTACTCCTAGAGTAGAGACTATCAAAATCTTGTATCCTATATTCATCTTGCTCCTTTTAGCTCACTGCCTCAACCCGACCCAAGGCCCTTCAGTCCAAAAGTGTACCTACAGGAACAACCCATCATGAGCATGCACATCATTACTTAACATCATAAGGTAATGGCATATAAATAAATGTATGAAAATAATCGTAACATATACTTCTTGGTCAATCGTATTAACACACTTAGTTGTTCCTGTTTCATAGTCATGCATATGGGCATCTTACCCTATCGTATGACAACTTATCATATCATAAACATCGTGTGGCATCTTACCACGTGGGCATCTTACCCTATCGTATGGTATCTTACCATATCATAAACATCGTGTGGCATCTTACCACGTGGGCATCTTACCCAATTGTATGGCATCTTACCATATCATAAACATCGTGTGGCATCTTACCACGTGGGCATCTTACCCAATCGTATGCATCTTACCATATCATAAACATCGTGTGGCATCTTACCACGTGGGTATCTTACCCAATCATATGCCATCTTACCATATCATAAACATCGTGTGGCATTTTACCACGTGGGCATCTTACCCAATCGTATGGCATCTTACCATATCATAACATCGTGTGGTATCTTACCACGTGGGCATCTACCCATCGTATGTCATCTTACCATATCATAAACATCGTGTGGCATCTAACCACGTGGGCATCATTACCCAATCATAT
>CAJQUN010000248.1:600000-874461 GCA_907163345.1 Haberlea rhodopensis
CACCTATTGTCGGACTTCTTACCGCTAAACCTTGATGCTGAGGAGTTCCCCCTTGACTTGAACTGATCATTCCTCGGCTTCAAATTATCCGGAGTGGATTTCTGAGAGGGTGCCGACGGTGGTACAACATCAGGGTATGCACCCACTCCTAGTTCGGCTAGCTCAGCCCTTGAGAGTGCATCATCAAAACAAGTAGGGCCATAAGTGATCACCCTATCGTATAGCTCCGGCCTCAGACCCTTCATGAAATTCCTCATCTTTGCTTGCGTGCTCGTGGCAATGTGAGGTACATATCGGAGCAAGGAGCAAAACTGAAGAGCATAATCCGATACCGACATATTACCTTGCTTGAGGTGAGTGAATTCATCTTCCTTAGCCTGTCGTGCTGCAGCCGAGAAATAACGGTTCAGGAAGCGAGTTCGAAACATTTTCCAGTTAACTTCATGCCCTTGAGCCTCTTGCTCTACCACAGTGGTCTTCCACCACATTAACGCCTTCTTGGCCAATTGGAACTCCGCTAACCGTATCCATGCTGTCTTCGCACATGGGGCTGCCACAAAGATTTGCTCTATTCTTTCTAACCATTCCTCCGCTCGTTCCCCAGTTTCGGTTCCTTCAAAGGTTGGGGGTCGATAAGCAAGAAACTGAGTTAAGCTTAGCTCCCCTGGCAACAACCGCTTGTTCGGCCGGTTCATCATCAAAAGCTGGCGGGGGTAGGGGATTTGTACGCCCCGCACTTGCATTGACGCTCACTGCGTCACCTACCTCCACGTTTGCTGCCATACTGCAACACAAGGGTTAACAACAAGATCCAAAAGCAGTTCGTATAATACTTCGTTAGATAAACAAAACATGTTAGCATAACATCATATACTCCATATGCAACTTATGCACAAAACATGCTCGAAAGTAAGCACCTAGCTAACTTATTGCTAAGGCTACCCTTCACTCATTCCCGGTTATCTAACCACTGCTCTGATACCACTAATGTAGGGTCTTCCTACCTTAATATCATTTAGTACACATAAATGGGACAGAACATGCATTTAAAACCTCTTAAAGGTTCCGGTTGTAGTTTGAGCTAGGGAGATTACAGGCCAAAAATAAAGTTTTCAAAGCTATTTAATTACATTCCCAATAAAGAATGTTAAAGCTATAGATTTACACTACTCCTAGAGTAGAGACTATCAAAAATCCTGCATCCTACGTTCATCATGCTCCCTTTAGCTCACTTCCTCAACCCGACCCTAGGCCCTTGGTCCAAAAGTGTACCTACAGGGATAACACATCATGAGCATTCATATATTTACTTAACATTATATAAAAGCATACAATAATGCGTAACATCTTAGTTAAGTAAAAGTTATTGGTCGTCCTCCGACCTCCTTGGTTATCCCTGACTCTTATTCATATATTGGGGCGTCTTACCCCATTGTATGGCATCTTACCATATCATAATCATTGCGTGGCATCTTACCACGTGGGCGTCTTACCCAATCATATGGCGTCTTACCATATCATAAACATTGCGTGGCATCTTACCATGTGGGCGTCTTACCCAATCATATGGCGTCTTACCATATCATAAACATTGCGTGGCATCTTACCACGAATAACATCGCATGGCCTCTTACCATGTGGGGCATCTTACCCCGTGGCATCTTACCACATATAATATCGCATGGCCTCTTACCATGTGGGGCATCTTACCCCGTGGCATCTTACCACAAATAACATCGCATAAGCATCATCATCATAACATCATCATAAGCATCATCATTATAAATATCATCATAGATATCATCATCATAACATCATCTTAAACGTCATCATCGTAAACATCATCTTAAACATCATCATAATATGTAGGGGCATGGTTTACCGTCCGATGCTCGTACGTCTCTTACGTACCTTAATTCCCAAAAGTGGAGAATTTGGAGAGCTTTATCTCCTGGATGTTGTGGGCACCTGGGATGGTTCTACACAACCATACAAATTGATATTAGAAAATAAACATAGTCCAATATCCAAAAATCCCACAAAAAATTCAAAATCCACTTTTCTTCAGCTCGCGATCGATCGCCACCCAGGCGCGATCGATCGCGAGATCGCACTGGACGAGGGGCCAAAATCTCCTTCTTGGCGATCGATCGCCACTTTTGGCGCGATCGATCGCCAGGCCCGCCGATCGATCGCCCAAAAGTGGCGATCGATCGCCAAATGCTTCTGGCTGGTACTGGACGCTCGCGATCGATCGCCAAGAACGGGCGATCGATCGCCGAGTGCTGTACATCGAATTTTCGCCATTAATGCTCATTTTTCAAGCTCCTTCACATACCACCCCAAAACCAAACTTCCATAAAACATCAATAACATCATAACCCACCAAAACCAACATAAAACACTTCAAAAATCATACCCCAACCATACACAACACATACCCAAACAAACCCACATAAAACATCAAAAACTTAACCCATTTCAACACCAAACATCATAAAACTTATAGGAATGGTTCCATACCTCTTGTAGGCTCCAAATCCTAGCAAAGATCACACAAATAAGGATTTTGTGGGACTTTCCTCCTCCTCTTTTGGTGAGTTTCGAAAATGGGGGGTAGGGTTTGGGGTTGGGAAGTGATTTGGGGATTTTTAAAAGGTGAGAGTAAAGTGGGGGGGGGGTTTAAAGTGATGGGTATGGGATTAAAAAGGGGTTGTAATGACTTAATAAAAAGTGTACCCCAAACTTAACATGATGTATAAAATACCCTACTTGGTATTTCAAAAGCATTTTTCAACAATGTTCTAAACTTCATTTAAAATTCCATCTTCCTCATATTTGACAATTTAACACAATTAATCATGTTAACATCTTAATACCCAACACATAAATCTATCAATACATGATACATCATATAAACATAATTAATGTCCAAGTTACCATTAATTAATTTCGGGGCATCACAGTGGTACGATTTGGTATGAGAGGTAAGTTATCGACGCGGTATGTTGGTCCGTATGAATACTATAGCGAGTTGGCACTCTGGCTTATAGATTGGCATTGCCACCCTCTCTAGCTGGCATACATGACGTATTTCATGTATCGATGTTACAAAAGTATGAGCCTGATCCTTCGCATGTGTTGCAGCCTTCAGATGTACAATTGGATTCTGATGTATCTTATATAGAACTTCCTAATCATATTCTAGATCGGCCGATCGTAAACTTCGCAGTAAAGTTATTCCTATGATTAAAGTCCAATGGGAGAGACGGGGTGTCGAGGAGGCAACGTGGGAAACGGAGCAACACATGTTACTACACTATTCTGAGCTATTTGTTGGTATGTAAATATTTACTTTGGCATTTCTAGTAAGCTTATATTTAAATTTCGGGGTCGAATTTTATTAGTAGTGGAGAACTGTGATGCCCAGTTTATTTTGCTTATGTTTAATTGTGGAAATGGTAAATTATTGGATAATTTCTGTGATTCAAATTTTGGGCCTCGTATATTGAGTCGGGCCGAATTTTCAGGTATAGATGTAACTTTAACATTATTTAAATGCTTGTGTGACTCATATTAATTTTATTATTATTTGAATGGGAAAATTTATTTAAAGTTTAGAATAACTTGAATGATTTAATTGGTTGTGAAGATTTATTTTGGGAGAGTTTTATTTTTAATGTGGATTGGATTTAACTTAAGGGGAGAATTAAAACACTTCAACCCACTTCCTTTCACACCCAACAAAATCGATCACTCCTCTCCTTCCCCTAAAAAGCTTTGGCTCTCCCTCTCTTCCCCAAAGAATCGAAAAAACTTCCCTCCAGTCAAGCTAGCTTTGGAAGCTTTTGTGGGAAAGTTCCTCTCCTCCTTGGCCCTCTTTTTCCCTAACTTAATCTAGCTTTAGGTGTGTGTTTTGAGGGTGTTTGTGGTTCGAAAGTTAGGGTTGTGGGTGATTGATTTGGTTGGAATTTTGGGGCTTTACTTGGAGTTGGTTTTGAAGTGAAATGGAAAGAATTCCTTGTGTGTGCAGATTGTGTGTATGTATGTGTGGAGTGTGTGCAGAGTGTGTATGTGCATGAGTTGTGTGTGTGGGTGTGTGTAGAGTAGACCCATATTCTTGTATAAATGAACTCCATCTTGTTTTGGTAATGTATAGAAGATGATTATTCATATTGGAAATTGATTTGGCATGTATTGATGTGTGTGTGAACTATATCTTGAAGAAATTAGTTAGTAAGAATACTAACTTAGCGGTATGAGTGTTGGGATGATTTATGTGTTGTGCAGCATCTTGTTGACCTATTGATTCTCATTTTGAGTTGTTGGTTTCTTACAGAGCCTTCTAGGGCGTCTGCAGTGAGGAGGGTAGCTTGATATTCACCATTGACGCTGAGATACATAGTGACGTACACGCATGGATGAATATGTTTTTCCACTATGTTATTGAAAAGTGAAGTGTCGCTTAAGTATAGGGTCACTCCTATGATTGAGCGATGTGTTATTATTAAGTTTGGGTCGCATTTGTTGAGAGATGTGTTATTAGTAAGTGTGGGTCACATTTGTTGAGCGACGTGTTATTAGTAAGTGTGGGTCGCATTTGTTGAGCGACGTGTTATTGGTATGTGTGGGTCGCCTTTGAGTTAAGCGACGAGTTTAATTATTATGGGGTCGCAAGGAACATGCGACGTGAGAATATCTTCATGAGGCCGCCTCCTAAATGAGCGATGTGAATATAATATGCGGTCGCCGTTGAGATGAGCGATGTGTGAGTAAAGTGTTGGGATCATCGCAGAGCGATGAATGTGAATGTATAGAGGGGTCACCGATGTGGCGAGTGATGTGTTTATCTAAATAATGGGTCGCTACTAGAATGTGCGATGTGATTGTGTCGTGTGTATCAGTTTTAGAATCTAATGCTATGTATAATGAGTTTGTTAAATGATGGAAGTCCGAGGGCAGGAACGATCGAGAAACTCCACCCTGTTCTAATAGACTCAGGAAGCATCATGTTATCTCATAGCATTACATTCTGTACTTTTATCTACATTCATTTTACTTGTTATTGTGGTATGCTTACCCAGTGGGGGCTGTTTCCGTGGAAAACATGTGACAGGGCTAACTTGTGAAGGATTTGGGAGATAGTGGTGGCAGGCCTAGAAAGATATCCAGAGGAACTTGGACTAGGTGTCGTAGCTGTATAGATATAGGAATCTTTGGATGTGCTTATTTTGATATGTATTAACTGTAAAGAATCCAACATGCAATACGCAGCGGAAATAAAATAATTTTGGATTCCCAACCGAGGACCTATACGGAGTTAATCATATCGGGGTGAAAAGAATCGTACCCTTGTAGCGTGTTTGAGCCGAATCCCACGAAGCAGCACGTCCAATACGTCCTTGAGTCAGTAGCAAAACTTTTCAAGTTTTGCCTCTACGGTATCCACGATCAAATCGAAAAGGGATTGAAGAACAAGTTGCTAGACTATCTTCACCCGAAAAGTGACGAGCCACCAAAAGGGAGATGACGGCCGCGTCAACAATTTGTCTGCTAGGTTTAAGGTGCTTGTTAATTCACAATTAACCTCTGTCGTACATAACTTAATGACCATATATATATATATACATGAAAGAAGCGGCTAGCATTTTCGAGTGGGACTTCAAGGTGGAAGAGAAGTGGTTGCAAAAATTTCATTCTTGTAATTCTTGGTAAGATTTGAGGCCTAGGAAGGATATATATCATTCCTTGTTGTTTTTATGTGGTTTATTTTGATTTTGGGTTGAGGTTTGAGTTTGAAAATGGGTTTGTTTTGGGATGGTATGATTTTGGTTGGGTGCAAGATTTTGGGGTTGTTTATTGATGTGTATTGAAGGTTTAAAGTGTTTTAATGTTTTTGAGTTGTTGGTATAAGTGTTGTTGAGGTTGGTGAAGGATTTAATGTGCAAAAATGGTGAAAATCGCGGCCACTGGTTGTGGCGATCGATCGCTACAAAAGCATCGATCGATCGCCGAAAGACAGTGGGCAAAACGAGTGTGGGCGATCGATCGCCTCAAATGGCGCGATCGATCGCCGATGGCCAGTAGCGATTTTGCACAGCAGGCGATCAATCGCCTCAAATGAAGCGATCGATCGCCGCGAAGCGAACAACAAGGCGATCGATCGCCATGTTTTAAGCGATCGATCGCCACTGTTTAAAAGTTGGAAAATGATGAATTTTGATGAATTTTTGGATATTGGGCTATAATTGGCTTCTAATATTGATTTGTATGGTTGTGTAGAACCATCCCAGGTACCAACAACGTCGAGGAGATAAAGTTATACAACTTCTCCACTTTTGAGACTAAGGTACGTAGTGAGACGTAAGGGCATCGGACGGTAAAACGTGTTACACCTTTGATTATGTATATCGTGGATAGTGAATCCTTACATGTGATGGTATATGTGAAATGATAATGATATATTGTGAAATGGAATCAACTGTTGTGTTTGATTATTGTGGTAGAATTGATGAATGTTCCGGTAGCCTTTATCTTCGAGCGAGGGAGGTACTTGCCGCTGTCATATGAAGCGATGGTAGTATGATATTTGCCGCTGTCATGTCTAAGCGAGGTAACATGTCGCTGTCATTGTCGAAGCGAGGGAGATCATATGATGCCGCTATATGTCGAAGCGAGGGGTCCTAAAATTCCGCTGTTGTATTGGGACCGGAACAGTCACAATTCTAGTGATTAATGTGGAATATTGTGGTTATAACTGGAACATGGTATCGACCATTATATTGTGAACTAATGATTTGTGCATGAGTTTATGAAACATGAACAACCATGAAATGTGCTAATGTGGTAAACCAAGGAGCATATCTATTAATCGTCTCATGCGCTTATTTATTTCATTATGTTGGATTGTGTTAAATGGTGATGTATATGCTCATGGTGAATTGTTCCTGTAGGTACACTTTTGGACCAAAGGGCTAAGGGTCGGGTTGAGGCTGTGAGCTAAAAGAGGCATGAAAGGAGATAGGATACAGGAATTTTTGGATAGTCTCTACTCTAGGAGTAGTATAATTCTATCGCTCTAACATTCATTATCGAGAATGTAATTAATTAGTTTTTGAAGTTTTATTTTGGCCTGTAATCTTATTAAGCTCACGTAACAACCGGAACCCTAAGATGTCTTTAATGCATGTTTAGCCCTATTTATGTCTTGATTACTCTGTTAAGGTAGAGAGGCCTTACATATATAATATTTCATGATTAAGACTCTTCTTAATCCAATTAATTCATCCAATGAATTTTATCTACCCTTTATCGATTTAATCTTGTGTGTGGCCCATTAAGATCTTGCAACGTTAGCAGTGACATAAAATCTAATTTTATGTCACAAGCAATGAGCGGTATCTAGCAACACATCAAGGCTACCCAAGTTACAAGAGTGTCATTGACTCGACATAACCTATGGCCTGTGATAATATTCACCATGTAACTTAATCCCTTATCCTATGTGTTTAGATTAAACACGAGTCATGGAATACTCATACTCGTATAGTTCAATCTTTTATTTCTTGATCCCCAAGTTGACTAGAATAAACGAATAAGCTCGATATCACATATCGAGTCATTCGAGCATGGCCATGCATTTTAGTCTCACTTGATCAAGGGCCCAAACACTTCTCCTGTTATATAGGAGGGACAAATCCTATCTTGATCACTCAACATCCCTCTACATAATTCATGGTGTATCCACTGACTGTCTTTATAATTCACCCTGTTACAGGTAACGTTTGACAATATCAAGATACACGACTCCTTATGTTGGGATCTCTGGTGATCTCAAGTCGTAAGGATTACATACATTATTATCACTATGAGAATTGCTTATAACGTTCATATAACTATCCATGTAGCATTCTCATGGTGGGTCTGTCAAGTACATTGTTCTCTAACATGCACCCATGTGTTGATTTGATATCTCATATCCATGAACCATTCATCAATCAATACATACTAGTTTCAATGTTTTATTATTATCCTTATTCATGATAATACTTGACTAGGGACATCTTTAAGAATAATACAATATTATTCTAAGGACATTAACATATATACATATTCATATTACACAGATACTGGAATAATATATAATCATGAATTGCCTTTATTAAAATCATATTACATTGTATGCCAAAATCAATCATCTAATGAGTTGTCTTATGACATATGCCAACAAATCTCCACTCGAACTAAGACCAATCAAACATGTACTTAATGCCTAAAGATCTAGTATGACGATCATGCTTCTGCTGTGACAGAGTTTCGTCAGTGGTTCAGCTACATTATCATCAGTTGGTACTTTGCATATTTTCACATCTCCTCTTTCAACGATTTCTCGAATGAAATGAAAGTGCCGAAGTATGTGTTTGGATCGCTGGTGAGATCTGGGTTCCTTAGCCAATGCGATGGCCTCATTGTTGTCACAATAGAGTTTAATCGGATCTAGTATGCTAGGCATAACCCCAAGCTCATAAATGAACTTCTTGATCCAAACGGCTTCCTTTGCTGCATCTGAGGCAGCAATATACTCAGCTTCAGTTGTAGAGTCGGCTACTGTCACTTGCTTTGAACTCTTCCAGCTCACAGCACCTCCATTTAGGCAAAACACATATCCTGATTGCGATCGGAAATCATCCTTGTCGGTTTGGAAGCTTGCATCAGTGTAACCTATTACATTGAGCTCTTCCTCACCTCCATAAATCAAGAATGTATCATTAGTTCTTCTCAAGTACTTCAGGATATTCTTGACAGCGATCCAGTGACATTCAACTGGATCATCTTGATATCTGCTCATCATGCTCAAAGCATACGAGACATCGGAACGAGTACATATCATGGCGTACATGATAGATCCAATAGCTGACGCATATGGAATCTTACTCATGCATTGTCTCTCATCTTGTGTTGAATGACACTGATCCTTCGAGAGATATATTCTAAAAACGCATAATATTCAACCATATCAAGGTTCCTCAGCAGGTAAGGATTCCTCAAGGACATATTGCTTTTTCTCTTGTTTGAGGACAATCCTCAGATTACTATACCAATCTAGGAAATTTGTCCCATTTAATTTGTCATTCTCAAGGACCGATAGACAAAACCCTCGGGTTGTGTCATGTACTCATCCTCAAGTAAATTTCCATTAAGGAAAGCTGTTTATTCATCCATCTGCCAGATTTCATAATCATGAAATGCAGCTATTGCAAGTAAGATCCTAATGGATTTAACCATGGCAACTGGCGAAAAGGTTTCATCATAGTCAATACCATGAATTTGTTTGAAGCCTTTAGCAACCAGTCGTCCTTTAAAGGTTTGTACATTACCATCCATATCGGTCTTTTTCTTGAAGATCCATTTGCACCCTATGGGTCTTACCCCTTCAGGTGGGTCAACCAAAGTCCACACTTAGTTTACATACATGGATTCCATCTCAGATTTCATGGCCTCTTGCCATTTATCAGAATCAGGGCCCATTATAGCTTCTTGATAGGATGACGGCTCATCCTCATCAATGTGTAGTAAGTCACCTTGTTGAGTCACAAGAAATCCATATCTCTATGGCTCCCGGTGTACTCTTACAGACCTACGCTGGGCTTGTTGTCTCTTGAGCAGGCATTTCATCCACAACAACTTGTGGTGACTGCTCTGTTTCCATCTCAATATCATGCTCAGTGTTTTCTTGTGGTTGTACTTCAGTAAGTTCTATTTGTTTCCCACTGGTTCTTCTAGAAATAAATTCTCTTTCAAGAAAGACACATGTCCGAGCAACAACTACTTTGTTCTCGGTGGGATAATAGAAATAGTATCCTTTCGTTTCCTTAAGATACCCCACAAATAAACACTTATCAGATTTGGGTCCAAGTTTATTGGAGGCGTGACGTCTCACGTAAGCCTCACAACCCCAAATCTTCATAAAAGACATAATAGGACGATTTTAGTCCATATCTCATAAACTGATTTAGATGGAACACGGTTCAGTATAAATATTGATGTTTCTAAAGCATGTCCCCAAAAAGAAATCGGAAGATCTGCATGACTCATCATAGATCGAACCATGTCCAACAAAGTTCGATTCCTCCTTTCAGATACTCCATTCCATTGTGGAGTATATGGAGGTGTGAGTTGTGGGACTATCCCACACTCCTTTAGATAGTCATGAAACTCTTGGTTTAAGTATTCACCTCCTCGATCTGATCGAAGGATTTTGATACACTTTTGCCAAGCTGGTTTTGTACTTCATTCTTGAAATCCTTGAACTTTTCAAAGGTTTCATGTTTGTGTTTCATTAGGTACACATACCCATATCTACTGAAGTCATCAGTAAATGTAACAAAGTATTGAAAACCACCTCTAGCTTGTGTGCTTATTGGACCACATACATCACTATATATGAGACTCAATAAATCACTTGCCCTTTCAACATGTCCCTTTAAAGGGGTTTTAGTCATCTTGCCCATTAAACAAGATTCACATGTTTCATATGATTCAAAATCAAAAGAATCTAAAGCGCCATCCTTATAAAGTTTTGATATGCGATTCTCGTTTATATAGCCCAAGCGACAATGCCAGAGATAAGTTGGATTAGAATCATTATTCTTAATCCTTTTAGTATTTATGTTATAGACACGCATATCAAGATTTAAAATATAAAGACCATTAATTAATTGTGCACTAGCATAAATCATCTCATTCAATATAATAAATGAAAAATCAATCTTGTCCAAACAAGAAATTGAAATAATGTTTCTAGTAACCGATGGCACAAAATAACAGTCTTTTAAATCTAATATTAAACCAAAAGACAAAGTTAATGAATAATCTCCAATAGCTAATGCAGCAACTCTTACTCAATTTCCCACTCGGAGGTCAACTTCGCCTTTAGCCAAAACTCTACTCCTTTTGAGATCCTGCACATTAACACAAATGTGAGAACCACATCCAGTATCTAATACCCATGATGAAGAAGTAGATAAATTGACTTCTATAACAAAAATACCTGAAGTAAAAGTCACACTTCCCTTCGTCTTCTTAAGATCTTCCAGGTATAACTTGCAGTTTCTCTTCCAATGGACCGGTCTCACCGCAATGGAAGCAGTTTCCTTCCTTAGCCACTCCTCCCTTTGGCTTAAGTGCAGTAGCATGAGGCTTAGGTTTGACAAAGACTTTCTTGTTCCTTTTAATGCCTTTTGCTTTAGCCTTTCCCTTGCCCTTATTCACAATAAGTACGTTTGTGGGCTTATTCTTCTTTGAGTTTGCTTCGTACGTTCTCAACATACCAAGCAACTGCGGTAGTGTCTTCTCAATTTCAATCATATTGTAATTCAGAACAAATTGACTGTAGCTATATGGCAACGATTGCAAGATCACGTCTGTGGCCAACACTTGGTCCAACGGGAAACCTAGTTTCTCAAGATTCTCTATGTATCCAATAATCTTGAGTACATGAGATCCAACAAGGGTTCCTTCTACCATTCTGCACTGAAAACGCTTTAGAGACGTCATACCTCTCTTGTCTAGCTTGTTGTTGGTAAAGTTGCTTTAGATGTTCAATCATATTGAACGCATCCATTTCCTCATGTTGCTTCTGAAGCTCGGAGTTCATGGTTGCAAGCATTAAACAACCAACATCAAGTACGTCATTTTGATGCTTCTTGTAAGTATACTTATCGGCTCTCGCGGCCGCAACAGGAGGTTTGATCGGTTTTATTTTAAACAATTATTTCCAATCTAGCGATTTTAGACCGCAAGTGCACGGTGTCAAGTTTTAGTATAGATAGGAAGATACGGATTGTCGAACCCACAAGGACTAACAAGCAAGTACCACATAAGATTTCTTTTAACTATATTTAACCTACGATAATCAATTAATAATTAAACTAAACTAAATTAAGCTACTATAATCCAACCAAAATAGTCGACGATCACGAGAAAAATCCACAAGCAAGAATCAAGACAATTATTCACCTAACCCAACTCTTACAATTCTTTTCTCCATACATCTCTAAGGTGACGGGTTTTCCGAATTTATTCAATATACTCTCTCGAGCTATATTAAGTCTAACATCAAATTGCAACTAGTAACTCTCGTTCACGTAATTAACAATTTAACATTGAATGAGATTTATGAAAACCACTAACTTTAGATTAAACAACCCAAAGCTATCACTCGTGTGTGATTTTATCTCTCGATCTCAATCTTTAACACACGGCATGAATTATTAAATCGTATTATAATTTCATCTCTCGATCTCAATTATAATAAAATATCATTCAGAGGTGATCAATCCTTCAAAAGCATTAAGAACAATAACACATGCACTTAGAAGATATATGAATTCAATCTCAAAATCAATAGGAAAAACTATGTTATTGATATCTCTCAATCATCAAAAACACAACAATCCAATTATTCATGTAAAACAATAATAGAAAAGTAAAAGAAAACTCCCAAGTCGACTCTTTCGTTGATTCTCGATCCTTCCTCGCTTCTTTCTCGATCGTGCTCTTCGATTATCTTGTTGGCTCGTTCCAAAACATAGGGTGAAGGGTTGATGAGTGATGATGGATGGTGAAGAGTGGAAGAAAGATGGAGGTTATTGTGGGGTCTTCCCACCTTAACAGTGATTAATAGACAAAGAAGGACTAATCATGCATTAATAACATTCTAAGGTTCTGGTTGTTACATGAGCTATCAGAATTACAGGCCAAAATAAAGGACTTCAAAAATAAATTCATTACACTTCCAAAAGAATGTTCATGTTTAGATTTATACTACTCCTAGAGTAGATACTAATCAAGACTTGATTCCTATACATTCCTGTGTTCTTCATAGCTCACTGCCTCAACCCGACCCCTTAGTCCTTTAGTCCAAAAGCGTACCTACAGGGACAACACATCATAAGCATATACAATCTCATTCAACAACATAAAACATCATAGTAATGAATGAAACATTTGTTAAGTAAATATGCTGGTTATTCATTAACTTCTTATCGTTGTCCCTGATTCATAATCATGCATATGGGCATCTTACCCTGTGGCATCTTACCACATTATAAATATTACATGGCCTCTTACCATATGGGCATCTTACCCCGTGGCATCTTACCACAAATAGTATCGCATGGCCTCTTACCATGTGGGGCATCTTACCCCGTGGCATCTTACCACAATTAGACATCGTAGACATCTTATAAACACGTAGACGTCTTATAAACATCATACACAACTTATAAACATCATCGTTTCATCATTATACTTGCCACCTTTCTGCCTCTCTCGATCGATCGGCCCAAGGTCTCGATCGATCGAGACACTGTGCACAAACAGTGCCTTAGTATTCTGCCTCGCTCGATCGATGGAAGCATTTTACCGATCGATGGAGAAGATTCACCGATCGATCGAGAAATCCTTCGATCGATCGGCACCAAAATTTCAAAACATGCTTTAGACCTGCTGTCTCGCTCGATCGATCGGGACCAAATCTCGGTCGATCGAGAGCTCTGAAAAAATCGGGATTTCCCCAGATTTTTGAGCACCTCTTTTTACACCAACATTTCTACTTCATAACACATCTTTCTTGCTGAAACAAACATGTAAAGAACTTCATAAAATATCCATGTAGGCACTTAAATCAAAGGTTTAACAAAACCTAAGCTAACATGCATCATAACATCATCATAATCTTCATCCTCAACCAACTTTAACAGAAACAGAGCATGCTTATCTTTTCCCAGATTTTCGAGCATATAGTTTCATAACAAGAAATCTATCACATAAATCATGTAAAAAGCTCGAACAACCATGCTAGTAGTTACATAATACTACCATGTAAGCACCCATACCAAGGTTTCACCCAAACCTACACTTAACATGCATAAGAATAGTTCAACAAAACCCAACTCAATCCAAGACTCCGAAAAAAACAGAGTAAAGCTTACCCCTCTACTTTTGCTCCTCTTTTTGCAAGGTTTTAGACACCCTTCTAACCAAGCTTTTCCTTGCCTTAATGCAGCTAAATCTGGAACGAAAATGGAGGAGAGGAGGAGGAGAAGGGAATGGAGGAGAGTTGATTGGAAAGTAATGAGTGCAAGCATGGGTTGCCAAGTGGGAAAAGGTATGGGTTGCCAAGTGGGGGAGGGGAGGTGGCCGAGTAGGGGGGTGGTGTGGTTGGGGTGCCTTGTGGTGTTTAATTGTGTCCCGGTATTTAGTACGATGTATTAAAATATCCTCACTCGATATTTTCTAACTTCATTTAATTAATACGTCCTTTAAAACACCCAATGTGCCCCCTACATCATATCATCACATCGTAAGTATTATCCCCCAAAATTAAATGCACCACAACCCTTAAACACATCATAACTTATCATCGAAGCACATAATCATATTACATTTCGGGGGTATTACATTACTCCCCTACTTATAAGATTTCGTCCTCGAAATCCACATGTATCATCATAGCGAAACTAAACATAAAAACATACCAGAGAATAGTTCCGGATAGCGCTGCACCATATGCCGTTCCGTCTCCCACGTAGCCTCCTCGACACCCCGACGATCCCACTGAACTTTGACCATCGGTATTACTTTGCTCCGTAGTCTGCGATCCTCTTGATCCAGAATTCTGATAGGTCGTTCAACGTAGGACACATCTGAGTCTAATTGAACTTCTGTAGGCTGTAAGACATGAGACGGGTCTGGCTCATACTTCCTTAACATAGAGACATGGAAAACATCATGTATGCCAGATAAAGATGGCGGTAGAGCCAAACGATATGCCAATGTACCGATTCGCTGCAATACTTCATATGGCCCGACATACCTCGGAGAGAATTTTCCCCGCATCCCAAAGCGAACCACAACCCTGAAGGGCGAGATCTTTAAGAAGACTCTGTCTCTTAACTGGAATTCCAGCGGTCGTCGCCGCTTATTGGCATAGGCTGCTTGCCTATCCTGGGCCGCTTTCATCTTTTGGCGTATCATCTTAATCTTTTCCTCCATATCCTTAATCATATCCGGTCCTCCTACCGCTTTACTAGACAAGTCCTCCCAATACAGTGGTGACCTACATCGTCGTCCGTACAGAGCTTCAAAAGGAGCCATTTGAATGCTTGCCTGATAACTGTTATTATAGGAGAACTCTACCAGTGTGTTGGGAAAACGATTTCTAAAGTTTTGGTAATTACAAACCGGATAACAAAGACCAACTGGATGAAGTCCTACCGGATATTAAAGACCAACTGGATAAAGACTTCTACCGGGTGAAGACATAAACTGGATGCCTACAAACTGGATAAGTCACCAACCGGATGAAGTCATCAACTGGATAAAGACTTCTACCGGGTGAAGACATAAACTGGATGCCTACCAACTGGATGGACATCAACCGGATAAGACATCAACCGGATGAAGTCATCAACTGGATGGACATCAACCGGATGAAGACATCAACTGGTTAAGACATCAACTGGATGGACATCAACCGGATAAGACATCAACCGGAAGAAGACATCAACTGGACGAACATCAACCGGATGAAGACATCAACTGGTTAGGACATCAACTGGATAGACATCAACCGGGTGAAGACATCAACCGTACAAGCTATCAACCGGACAAACTTAAACTGGATGGACATCTACTGGACAACTATCAACTGAATAGTCTCTCACTGAACAAGGACATCAACTGGTCATAAGTGGATGAACGACCAGTTGAACAAAGAAAATCGGCAGAAGTCTGAGCTTCCAGTTAGAGCACTAAGCAACGAGACAAAATCAGTACAACATTCTCTGACAAAGGTACAACAGAGCGGCGCACCCTGCTATATCTCCGCCACCATTACCGTCAGAGTGAAAAGAGCCGTTGCTTTACAAAATAGGAAAGAAGACAATATGAAATTGGAAAGCTAATCTCTTCCATATACAGAAAGGCAACCGTTGGACATCCAAACCTATAAATACATCCAAGCAGAGAATGAAGAGGAGCTGAGCGATTTTCAACTAAGAGATATACTTCAAAGCAAACAAGAAAGTTATACTACTGATATTCCAAACGTTCAGAAAAGAGCAGACAAACAGCAAACTGAATCTGAGATAGATTATCTTCAATTGAAGTCTGCTGCTCAAAAACTCTCAAAGCTAGAAAGTGTATTCTGTAAAGAGTGTCATAGAATCCATTGTAACCAAAAGTTAAGAAGAGTGTGATTGCTAGGAGTTTAGGCCAAGTGTGTTAGTGCCTAAGAAGGTTGTATACTGTAAAAGTGTAAACCAAGTCTTCTAGTGAATCCTTCCTGCAAAGGAAGAAGGGGAGACGTAGAAGCGTTGTGCTTCGAACTTCCAGAAACAACTCTCTTGTTATTTATTTATTGCTTTATTACTTCAGTTTTATTCCTCACAAGTTTTGTAGACGTCTTCCGCACTATAATAAGTGTCTACTGACTTGCCTGATATTGAGAAGCAACTTTAATACATAACAGTTTACAGTTAACCAGAAATGAAATCGAAATTGTATCTAGTGTTTATTCAACCCCCCCTTCAAACACTACCCCGATCCTAACAAGTGGTATCAGAGCTTAGGTCTTCTCAATCTTGAGAAATTACCATTTACCAAAAACTGATGGCCTCATTCAGCAAGATTCCAATGTTCAAGAAAGACGAATATGATGACTGGAGGATCCGTATGCAAGCACATCTAAGTGCTCAAGATGATGATATGTGGTATGTAATCACTGAAGGACCTTTGAAGATCATGAAAATCAATACAGCCGCTTCTATCACAAGTGGTGATCCACAAATGGTAGAAAAGGAAAGATCTCAATGGTCAAATGAAGACAAGAAAAAAGCAAATCTAGACAACGTTGCTAAGGACATTCTGTTCAAAACTTTGGACAAAAATATGTTCAACAAAATAAAGATGTGCCCTACAGCCAAAGAAATCTGGGAGAAGATTGCTCAACTCTGTGAAGGAAATGATCAAACCAAAGAAAACAAGCTTACTGTGGCTTTACAGAAGTTTGAGCATATCAAAATGATAAATGGAGAAACTCTCAACGAGTACGATGAAAGAGTGACTGGAATAATCAATGAACTAAACAGTCTGGGTAAGGAGTTACCCAACAGAGAAGTCACTCTCAAAGTAATGAGAGGTCTACCAAGAGAATGGGATGTCAAGACCATTGCTATGAGAGAATCGAAGGACATCAACAAAATAGATCTATATGATCTGTTTGCTGATTTAAAAGCCTATGAATTCGAATTAGGCATTCGGGTTGAAGATGAACCAAGTACCAGTCAACCAACAAAAGCTCTCACTGCATCGGAGTCTCTGCCTACTCCTACAGAAATGACTCCAGAAAAGATGTGTAATGATGCTATGGCAATGTTTGTAAAGAAATTTGAGAAATTCATGAAGAAGAATCAGAGATCTTATCAATCATATCCTCGGAGGCAGAGTTCAAAGGAAATTCAGAAGAAGAAGAGCGAGTATGCTTCAACTGCCTCAAACCAGGGCACTTCATTGCGGACTGTCCTAAACCCAAGAAGGATGATCACAAAAGAGGATCCAAGGATTACAGAAAATCCAAAGAAACCAGAAGATCATCCAAAAAGGACAGAGATCAAAAGGTCTTGATGGCAGAAGAAAGTAAGAGCAAATGGGCTGATTCTGAGTCAGAATCAGAAGAGTTAACTAGCTCATCCAGCGAGAGTGAAGACGAGGAAGTCCACTGCTTAATGGCAAATAATGAAAATGAGGTACATGAATCAAACCTATCTGAATTTACACATAGTGAACTTACCAATGCATTGCAGGACATGATAAATGAGTATCGGACGCTATATGAATCTTTTGAAAGCTATAAGACTGAGCACACAACCCAAACTGAAACGCATGAAAACAAGCTTGATTGTGAACAATCAAGGGAGTTGAACTGCCTAAGGGAAACAGCCAGTCTCCTAGTGAAGGAAAGAGATGAAGCCAAGAATGCTTACCAGAAACTTAGCAAACTGGTTAGCACTTGGAATGCTTCGACTACCAGAAAGGATGAAATGCTTGAGTCTATAAGGCTTGCTGGTGATTTAACAGGCATAGGCTATAATAGCAATGACAGCAGTTCATCTGGTAATGAACCTCAACTGTGTCTAACAAAAGGCAAGGTTCAATCAATGAACTTTGTAAGATCTAGCACAGTATATGACCCTTACGAACTGGTTAAAGAACCTGTTAAAGCAACACTCATCAAGGAACAGGCACAGCACAGAGGTATCGGTTATGTAGAAACACTCAAAGAGGCTAAACCGAGGCAAAAGTTCAGAAATGAACTTAAACCCACTGGTCGAGCAGCTAGAGAGGTTAAACCCAACTGGTACTACAACTGTAAACCTGTCCAGAAGAGGTATATGCTAAATAACAGGAACTACAAACCAAAAGCACATGCATACACATATTATCACACTCCACAGTCAAAATCATCACCTATATTTATAAATACACACACATTTCAGAACACACACCGACCTAAGTCATTCAGGGTCATACAAGTGTGGGTTCCGAAAGGACTAATCCTACCAGGACCCAAGTAGGATTGGGTACCAATCATTCTATCGCTTTAATTGCAGGAAACTAGAATGCATCCAGTTCGGAGCTCAGAATGGTTCCTAGACAGCGGATGCTCTAGACATATGACAGGGAATGCGAGCTTATTGTCTGAACTGGTGGACTCCACCGGACCCAGAATAACCTTTGGAGATAACGCGAAAGGTAGAACCGTGGGTAAGGGTAAGATTATCTACAGTAACATCATCATTAAAGATATTCTTTTAGTTGAAAATCTATGCTACAACTTGATTAGCATAAGTCAATTGTGTGACAATGGTCATTCCGTAGAATTCAATCAGCACTCATGCACAATTAAATCTAATGATGGCAGTATATTACTCGTAGGTAGAAGGCATGATAACACATATAAAATTGATTGGAATCTTAATCAGCCTACCTCTTCTACTTGCTTAGCTGCCCTGAATTCTTCCGAAAATTGGCTTTGGCACAAACGGTTGAGTCACTTAAATTTTAAAACTATTGCCAGTCTGCGTAAACTTGATCTAGTTATTGGACTGCCCCAAATTGAGTTCTCAAAAGACAAGATCTGTGCAGCATGCCAACTTGGTAAGCAAATCAGATCCTCCTTTAAGAACAAAGGGAGTAAATCTTCTTCTCGGTGCCTAGAGTTGCTGCATATGGATCTGTTTGGTCCAATACCAGTAACAAGTCTAGGGGGAATGAAGTATACCCTAGTGGTAATAGACGATTACACTCGTTTCACGTGGGTCTTGTTCCTAAGTGGCAAAGATCAGGCTACTCCAAAGCTGATCAAATTACTGAAAAGACTCCAAAATGAGAATCGTGTGGGATAGATAGAATTCGCAGTGATAAAGGTACTGAGTTCACCAATCAATCACTCGAATCATATCTAGATGACCTTGGTATTAAACACGAATACTCTGCAGCTAGAACTCCTCAACAAAACGGAGTTGCTGAGCGTAGGAACCGCACTTTGAAAGAAGCTGCGCGAACTATGCTCGCGGAATCAGAAATATCGCAGAGATTTTGGGCAGAAGCTGTCAACACAGCATGTTATACGCAGAACAGATCAATGATTAATAAGCGAGCAAATAAAACCCCTTATGAGATCTGGAATGGCAGTAAGCCAAATATTTCCTATTTCCATGTGTTGGTTGCAAATGTTTTATTCACAACAATTGAAAGACTCATCTCACTGCTTTTGATGCCAAATCTGATGCTGGAATATTCCTTGGCTATTCTACAGTTAGTAAGGCTTTCAGAGTATTTAATAATAGAACTCTTAATATAGAAGAATCAGTGCATGTAAAATTTGATGAACCTACTGACTGTATACTATCTGATATACAAATCAACAACTTGAGTAATCGACTGGAAAGCACTTACATTGACGAAAATGTTGATGATGGGATTGATTACAGAAGCAGGACTGACTGCTCCTTAGAACCAGAAGTTCCTGAAGCTCAAGCAGAGGAGTCTGCTGGCCAACAAGCACTGCAGCCAGCTTCAAATGAAACAGTAGCATCTACCCCTGCTGCAGCAGAAGGAACAAATGAGAAAGATGAGTCAATCAGAACCTCTTATTTGCCTACTCACATCCAGTCAACTGAAGAACTCAACCCTCTTGGACCTTCGCTCCTGTGGAAGAAGGATCATCCACCTGAGCAGGTCATCGGTAACCCTCTTGCTCCTCTACGCACCAGAGGACAAATGATTAATGAATTTCTTCATGTTGCATTCATATCTCATATAGAACCTAAGAAGATTGATGAAGCCATATTAGACCCAAGTTGGGTAGAAGCAATGCAGGAAGAACTAAATCAGTTTGAGCGAAACAAAGTATGGTATCTAGTACCACGACCACAGCATCACACTGTAATTGGCACCAAATGGGTGTTTAGGAATAAATTAGACGAAAACGGTACAGTAATCAGAAATAAGGCAAGATTAGTTGCACAGGGCTACAGACAGGAAGAAGGCATTGATTTCGATGAAACCTTTGCCCCTGTAGCTCGACTAGAAGCAATTCGCATATTTCTTGCATTTGCTGCGTTTAAAGACTTTAAAGTCTATCAGATGGATGTTAAGAGTGCATTTCTTAACGGCAAACTCCAGGAAGAAGTCTATGTTGAACAACCTCCTGGATTTGAAAACCATCAGCAGCCATCTCATGTTTTCCGTCTCAATAAAGCTTTGTATGGTCTAAAGCAAGCTCCCCGTGCCTGGTATGAAACTTTATCAAAATATTTGACAGAACACAATTTTATTATTGGCACGGTGGACAAGACCCTTTTTAAATTTACAAAGGGAGATCATACTCTGCTTGTTCAAATTTATGTTGATGATATTATCTTCGGAAGTACTAACTCAAAATTGTGCGAAAGATTCTCTAAAATTATGCAGGACCAATTTGAGATGAGCATGATGGGAGAACTATCATTTTTCTTAGGATTGCAAGTCAAGCAATCTAGTGAAGGAATCCTGATCAATCAGTCTAAATACACTAAAGAGCTACTGAAGAAATATGGAATGAGTACCAGCTCAGCTGCTGCTACACCAATGATCTCATCTGCCAAACTCGACTTGGATAATTCAGGAATACCAGTCGAAGTTACAATGTATCGAGGCATAATCGGATCTTTACTATATTTGACAGCCAGCCGACCAGATATTATGTTTGCAGTGTGTATGTGCGCCCGGTTTCAAGCAAATCCCAAGCAGTCACACTTCACTGCAGTTAAAAGGATCCTAAAATATTTGAAAGGCACTGAGAATGTCGGTCTATGGTATCCAAGAGACTCAACCTTCAATCTTATTGGATACTCAGATGCTGACTATGCTGGATGCAAAATTGACAGGAAAAGCACCAGTGGGTATTGTCAATTCCTTGGTGATCGATTGATATCATGGGGTTGCAAGAAACAGACATCCATTGCAACTTCCACTGCAGAAGCAGAGTACCTTGCTGCTGGAAGCTGCTGTGCTCAACTGCTCTGGATTCAGCAACAACTCAGAGACTATGGAATTGAGTCCACAGAGGCTCCTATTTTCTGTGACAATACATCTGCCATTGCCATAACATACAATCCAGTTCTTCATACTCGTACTAAACATATTGACATCCGTCATCATTTTATTAGAGATCATGTCATGAAGAAAGAAATTCGGCTGGAGTATATTTCTACCGAACAACAGGCAGCAGACATTTTCACAAAACCCCTACCGGACGCTAAGTTTTCTTACTTTCGAATATTCTTGGTTTAATTGAAATTACTTCTTGATTATTTTGTTTGGGTAATGAATTCAGGGGGAATTAGTTAGTTTGTGTGCTTTAGGGGGAATTTCTGTAATAATTCTATCATGGTTATTTAAGCTCAGTTGGTAATACAATGGTCAGCTGCAGTAGGTGTATCCGAACCAGTAGGACTCCACATCCAGTGGATGTTTTCCTACCAGTCGAACCCTACATACCAGCTGATGTTACCAAATATGCTTTGACAAAAATAACCCTTGATACTCATTAACCTAATGAACGTCGGAATTCAAAATTACTTTTGTATAAAAATAATTATTTCACTCCCGCCTAAATCCTGTCCTTTTATTTATTTGCTAAATCTTTTTAAATCTTTAGATGATCGCCACGTATACATGTGTCCGCTCATCTACAGTACGACGTTACATATACTTTCTTATTCACCGCCATTAGTTTCACTACTCTTCTTCTCCAACAAATCACTGCGATTATTTTTCTCTTTCAGAAAACCTTACTCTAACAAACTGCTGCTGCTTCTTCCTCTTACTCACTCAAAATGTCGAAGAATGTTCAGCCGAGTTTCATCACCAATGCTATTCACGTCGATTTTCATTCAATATTCACATTCTCTGATGAAGAGACCAAGGAGTTGATACAAAGGCTGGATACCTCCGGACTCCTGGTAATCTTGAGCCAGACCCCCTCTTTTTACTAAGAACGAACTACAAGAGTTCTTTGCTACGGCCAATGTTGTGGATGACACCGTGGTGGCATCCATCTCTGGACAATCGGTCACCATCACCCAACCAGAATTTGCCACTCACCTGTGCCTACCCTCTACCGGACTCACTGATTTCTCCACTATTCCAGCGGAACTAAGAGAAGAGATGCGTCTCACAGTTTCGGACTCTGCTCATCGCCTTCCACGTCATCCTTTCCGGAAAGTATTGATGAAGAGTCATTATCGACAACTGGCGGACATAATCTCCAAGGGGCTCCTATGTAAGGCAGGATCATTTGATATGATTACCCTGGAAAAGTTTGACGTTATGAGCGCTATATGCAAAGGGTTGGAGATAAACTGGTCAGCTGTGTTATTTCAAATACTGACTAGTCTCGTAGTATCTGGCAAGGGTCAATCCGGTTTTGCTCTCCCACTCAGCAGTCTTTTTCAGAGCAAACACATTAAGACAAGGGCTCTCTCACACCTTCATCCAGGGAGACTCATCACTCACAAGTATCTTCAACTTCATCGCCAACGAAGTGGCAGAGAAGGCGGGGTGACAAAGCGTCGCTTGACTCAGGTAATCAGTGACTCTGAACAGACTGTCTCGGAATCCGCCGAGTCTTCTCCCCCTCCTCCCCCTCCTAAGAAGCCCAGAACACGAAAAGCTGCTCCTCAGACCGCCCGACAGACAGACATTGCAGCCTCCGATACTATCTCCTCCGCAGGTCCTACAGACGTAAATCCTGATAGGGAACCCAGCCCTGCCATCCCTTCAACTGAGGAACCAACTGCTTTTTTAGCCATGGTGCCTGCTCCTTCAATGGTTCCAGTTGACACTCCGTCAGCACTGGTGAGCTCTCAGCAAGCACCAGGCTCTATCAGCTTCAGGACACCCAAGTCATTATGTCCATACTGTCATCCCAAGACACCCCTGCTGGAAAAGGAAAATCTCTTACGGCTCCAGTGTCCACTCCTGTTGCCTTCGAGATTCAAATGGTAATGGATACAGTGGAAGCCAAACTGCAACCACAGTTGGAGATTTTTGATCGATGGGTAAAGGCCCGTATCAAGGTTCGATTAGATGATTTTGATCAAAAATTTGGATCAGGCTAGAGCAGATGAGAACAAAATACTGGCATATCTTCAAATCTCAGACCCTGAAACAAGCTTGAAGCTGCGAGATGTTTTCAGCCTGATGATCTATGTGGGTGAACTTCAGGCCCTGGTTGAAACTCACCTTCAACAATTTGACGGTAATTCAAGAACAGCGAATCATGATAGAGCTGTTCTAAATGCTCTTGGTCCCAAGCTAGAAATGGCTGAGCTTGCTCTTCATGACCTTCGCATATCCACTGGGATTCACTCTTGCTCCTCTGCTGAAACTGCTGCCAGCCCTGATCAGCCGGATCTTCAAATGGTCATTGCAAATTTGGAGATTGTCCCCTCTTCTGTGGAGCTCACTCCTACTGCTCTGGAGATCACTCCCACTGGCGCAGAGGCCGCACCATCTCCTTCCAGCCCTCATAATGATCAACCGCCCCAACCAATGGTTGTTGATCACACCAATGTGGATGCAGTCATTCAAACAGTGGTTCAGCAGGTTACTATATCCTCTGCCAATCATGAACCCAGTGAGTCTTCCCACTCCAATGATCACACCCAGTCGTCTGCTGCTGCGGTTGATCAAGCCACTACTACTTTGGCTGCTCCACCAAATGAAGAAACTGCCCATTTGGGTGTCACTATCTCAGAGTCTACAGCTGCACCAATTGTTGAAGCTTCTATGTTGCCCTCCACTGCAGTTGACGATGCTCATCTCAGCGCTCTTGTCCCTACTACTGATGCTCCACTGATTGCTGCAGATCCGTCCATGGTTCAAGAGCTTTCTGAAGATTTTTTTGTCTTTACCAACCCTATGGACGAGCCTCCGAACATTGCTGCATAGCTAGCCAATCTCTCCACTGCTATATCAGCACTCGCAAGCGATGTTCATAAACTTAAGCAGGAAGAGCGAACTGCAACTCTCATTCTAGGCACCCATCAGCAGCACACGGACTTTCAATTCCAGCAAGTCTACCGGGACTTAAGTAGTCTAACGACTACTGTCACCAGACTTCAAACCTTTGCTGAGAATGCAGTGGCGGATGCTTTTACTAGAATTGGCCAGGCGCGTCTTCAGATCAATCACAACAATGAATCTCTTCATGTTGTGTGATGACCAGAGATTAGGGATGTTAATCCCGGAGTGTTAATAACCCGTAAAGTTGTTTTACGTGGCGATTTGGGGTTTAATCGAAGTGTTGGGCCTTCTGGGCTCGTCTATTTGAGTAGTTGGGATCGTTGGATCCCGAGGTTGAGATCGTATTCTCATTTCGGTGAAAACCTGTGAGTTGGGTTTTTAGTGTGACTCAGAATCTCGGGTGCTGTGTGTGGGCTCCGGTAGGGGATTTTTGAGTTAGAGAGAGAGTTTTTGAAAACAGATGATTTTTAATGAATCATGATGTATTTGTGGGACTATTAGTATTTCGGGGTATTTTTGCTATAAATACCATTTAAACCCGAGATTTTAATTATCGGAGCCATTTTTTCCCCACATTTTCCCGTCAGCCTCTCTCTTCCCCCGCGTAGCCTTCCCGATCTGTTTGACCCCCGCGCACAAAAGGCCACCGCCCGCCGCCGTCCGGCCGCCGTTCGGCGCGTCCGACCCGCCGCCGTGTTCGTCTCTTCCAGGCGGTCCTATCCATACCAACAATTTGATGTTTGGTCGAGAATCGAGCTCGGATTTGCCAGAAAAGCGTAGGGTTCGAAAACTGGTTTCTGTCCGATTTTGTGGCCGATTTTGGTACGTTTCTTGGGGCTGTTCTTCCGACGTTTTTGGGGCGTTTTTGAGCTGATGTTGAGTCGAAAATTTCACACTTTCATGATTCGTAAATTTGCTGCTTCATGGGTCGAATTTCAGCGCTGTGTGCATGGTTAGGGTTCTTGTTCGAAAATTGGGGGTTTTGGCTTGGAGATGATTATTGTTGTTAGTAATTGATTAATTCATGTTGTAGATGCATTTTGATGCTTGATTGTGTTCGAATTTGAAGAATTATAAGGGTTCGAATTTAAGGACTTGTTTGGGTTCGAATTTAAGGGTTTTGAGTTCGAAAATTTGGGGGTTTTCGGCAAGGGGTGTTGATTCTTGCTTGGATAGCTTAATTCATAATTTAGATGAATTATGGTGTTTATATTGGGTTCAATTTGTGTTGTGAAGGTTCGAAAATTTGTGGGGAATTCTTGAGCAATTTTCGATATTGGTTTATTGTCTTGTGTTGACAATATTTTTGAGGGTTATGGGTGTGCTTGAGCATGGGTTGCATGTTCGTAATTAATTGTGAATTATTTATCGTGTTAGCACATCGTTCCTCGGGGCATGGAACTCGAGCAAGGTTTGGCTCGGACTTCGGAGATTTAAGGTACGTGCGACGTACGAGCATTACTTTACGTGATAGCAATTGTGATATGCATAATGTGTTGTAATTACATTAGATGGTTGTGAGTATGGCTATATGCATATATGTGTTGATATATATGGGGTACTGAGTCTATATGACTACTGTACGGCATTTGAGATGCCTGAGAATGATCGTGGGATCATGTGCTCATTATAAGGCATGTGAGATGTCTAAGTATAATGGGAAATTGGTAAAATAAATGCTAGGCATTTGAGCTATCTATGATTGATAGTGAAATTGAGAAATCAGTACTAGATATTGAGATATCTATATTTGTATGTATAATGAACTTGGAATCATTGATTTTTGATACTTGAGAATCAGGCATGCTATGAGTTAAATCAATGTGTTGATTTACTGATTTATGAGATTTGATGAGTTTTGATGATTGTGAGAACAGGGACAGTACACGGAATCCCGGATGAGGATGTTGCCATCCAGGGAGTATCATTTAAAATTCATTAATATTACTTATGTTGTAAATTATGAATTTCATTATTGTAATTATGAGATTTCGTGTATTGGTATGCTCACCCCGTTGGGGGCTGTCTCTGTTGGGGCAGGTGAACAGGTGCATCGATGGCTATGGAGCTGGGCTCGAGCTGTTAATTGGATGCACTCACAGGATCGTGGTACCAGGGCTTGATGAAGCACGGTATCGTATAGAGTACTTATATACACCCGAGGTTTATATACACATCTATGATGCTCGCTTGTGAGCATGGATATTCATGTATATGGGTTGTATATAAAGGCATGAGCCTTTCTCTCTTTCATTATATGTTGCATGCAATTGTGGTAGAATTGCTAATGATATTAGAGTCGTTAGTGTATTGTGTGGGTGTTGAGACCCATTTATGTCGTCATATGTGTGGTGTCTTCCCTGGCTGGGAATTTACTTTGTGTTCAGTATTCGGTTGGGTATTGTGTAGTCCCTGGCCGGGAATTATATTATGTGATGTGCTTTTGTTTTGGGATAGCTCAATTTACGGGGAGACTCTGCCCAAATTTTTATAAAAGTCCACAATGTGAAAAGTGGCAAAATGGGGATGATAATGGGCAACTCTATGAGTCTATATGTTAGTAGAGATGATCTTATAACGTTGAACATTAAAGAAATTTAGTAGTTGCCATCCAATGGTAAAGTATCATCTGAGCTTCCGATTGATTTGTATAGAAGCATGTGCCACACATAGTGGTTAATACACTAATTAAGGGTTAAGGGCTTGGGGTCCTTACATTAGTGGTATCAGAGCAGTGGTTAGCTCTTTGGGGCTGTTGAGGGCCTGGAACATGCTGATAGGAATGAGTAGCACATATTTATGCATGATAGTAGCTAGTGTTGTGTGACACAACTGTTTTGCTTATGTGCATTTGTGATATGCGATCATAGTGAAACGATTATGTCATGACATCTATGGAATCATAATATAACCTGTTGATTATGATTGTATGTGACACAGGGGCAACCAAATGGAGCATTTTGAAATGCATCGGAATATGGGAAGTACTTTGTACTCATGATTTATGCATTTACTCATTATAATCATATTGTGGGAATATGGATTATTGTATGCTCATGGGTTGTGATTGTTCCTGTAGGAACACTATGATGCGAAAGGCTAAGGCCATGGTTGAAAGACACGAAACGGTAACCTGCATTTTATATACATCATGGATTTATGCATTGTTGTTGCATGTGTACATGTAGTGATGATTTTAATGCTTTGCCGCCATTTGTGAAGCGAGGGGTGGGAGCGCCGCATGTCACATTTGTGCGAGGTGCATTAAAATACACTCATGTTGATGTATATTGGATATGGCATATGGCTTTGTGATTGCAGGTGTAAATGGAATACTTGCTGAATATCCCATGAGTCATTGTTATGGATGAGTGATGATTTTAAATGTTTGCCGCTTTTTGTATTGGTTCCGCTAAATGTGAAGCGAGGGGTGGGAGCGCCGCATGTCACATTTGAGCGTGGTTGTCATATGGGGCGAGGAAAGGGTATTTGCCGCTCTCTGTGAAGCGAGGGGTGGGAGCGCCGCATGTCCATTGTAGCGAGGTTATCCTATGCCGCCCATATGAAAATAAGCGAGGGGCATTAAAATACACTACCATGACAATGACTAGGGATCAGCTATATTGACTGGCGATGATTCTTGCCGCCATGGATATTGATAGCGATGGCTTATGCCGCTATATTGACTGGCGATGATTCTTGCCGCCATGGATATTGATAGCGATGGTTTATGCCGCTATATTGACTGGCGATGATTCTTGCCGCCATGGATATTGATAGCGATGGTTTATGCCGCTATATTGACTGGCGATGATTCTTGCCGCCATGGATATTGATAGCGATGGTTTATGCCGCTATATTGACTGGCGATGATTCTTGCCGCCATGGATATTGATAGCGATGGTTTATGCCGCTATATTGACTGGCGATGATTCTTGCCGCCATGGATATTGATAGCGATGGTTTATGCCGCTATATTGACTGGCGATGATTCTTGCCGCCATGGATATTGATAGCGATGGTTTATGCCGCTATATTGACTGGCGATGATTCTTGCCGCCATGGATATTGATAGCGATGGTTTATGCCGCTATATTGACTGGCGATGATTTTTGCCGCCATGGATATTGATAGCGATGGTTTATGCCGCTATATTGACTGGCGATGATTCTTGCCGCTATGGATATTGATAGCGATGGTTCATGCCGCTATATTGACTGGCGATGGTTCTTGCCGCCATGTATATTGATAGCGATGGTTCATGCCGCTATATTGACTGGCGATGGTTCTTGCCGCCATGTGTATTGATAGCGATGCCTCTTTCCGCTATTATGTGGATGATTTTTTCATGCTCAGGTGTATAGCGAGGTTTCATACCACTTATTATATGACGAGGTATCATGCCGTCGATTCTATAGCGATGGATTGTGCCGCTATGTACTCAGCACAGGATTTTGCCGCCTTCGAGCGATGGTGCTGACTACGTACTATTATCGAGCGACGGATACAGGTATTCCGCTATCTTGATAGCGATGAGGTATGGCATATTACTTGTGTTAGTATTATTGTGGATACTATGTGTTGCTATATATATGCCATGTGTTGATGATGAGATTATGGATGTCGTGTATTGCCATGTACCGTCGTATGTTGGACGATGTTAGTTGGATGTCATATGTTGACATATGCCGTCACGGGATGACGATGACATAGTTGATGTTCTATGTAGACGTGTAGCATCGTTTTGATGGCTAATACATTTATGTTATGTGTTTAGTCGTATGGTTTGAGTGCCGATGGTGAGCACATGGTAGAGTCTGGGTCACTAGTTGACGAGACCTTTTGTCGAGCAATGATACCTTGGGTATGCTCGTTGGTTTGGCTAGGGCCAAGTGATTGGTGGTAAGAGTAGTCATTGAGGAAACTACTCGTTTGTTGTTGTGATCTGCGGTAGGCATGGTCACACCCAACCTGAAGGTGTGGGATATGTCCTAATGAATTAAGATGGCTACGTGGTTGAGCAGGGACACCGGGATGTCCATTATGCTTTGGTTTTAGAGAGATTTTGGGTGATGACCCACTACTCTAAATGGATGTTACGGTATGGCGTACCGAGATGGGACATATGGTTTGTTGGTGGGCTTGATATGAGCCTATGGAGACAGCGCTTTGCTAGCCAGATATCGTGGTGATGACATAGTGTATTGTTGGAGTACCAACGAGAGAGTCATCAGGTCGTTATTGACTCGATCTGAGGGAACCTGTGTATTTGGGATACAATGGGGGTTATTGTATCCAGTTTTTCCGAACGGTGTTTCGAGACTTGTGGAATCTCGAGTTCGATTGCACTTCCCTTGTGGGGAAGGAGGTAGTATTAGACCTATTTGGGAATCTTTGAAAGATTCGGTGAGTTGGTACGTGTGGTGTTGATTTTGGGAATCACACCGTGTTGTTAATCGTCGATTATCGTCCTCCACTGTATAGGGAATGACTCAGAATTGACGGTCGTGTTTGGGGCTTAGGGGTATGTTGTAGATACCCGAGCCAAGTGCATTGAGTATGCATGTGATGTCGGTGTTTAGGCAGGTATACCGGTGAGTATACGGATGCCAATTAATGATTCCCTTTTTTTGTCAAGCATAGAGTATGCTATTTTGGATGGCTAAATCTCTGATGAGAGATATTGAACACCTTGAGATTGGGAATCTCCAGGGCACGATGAATTATGAGAAACAATCGTGAAGTTAGTTGACTCCCTTTGAGGAGGGATTATCTTGTGTGGGTTGAGGTGTTTCCTTGTTGGTGTTTCCTCCGAGTTGCACGATAGCCTTCCCAAGTTTGGATTGTTAAATCCTAGGATTGCCAAGGAATGGCAGGAATTCGGATTTGTTGGGTGTCGCTGTCGACACAAGCGTTGAGGATGCAATGGGTTTATTGCATGTCCTTTCAGAATTTGAACTCTGTGGAGTCTCGATGGTTTATTTATGAGCATGATATGATTCTTGGAATATCCGCAGGTGGACATCTTGTGAGATGTATTCGGGTGTGGATCGGTGGCCGTAAGTTGCCCGATCCGAGTTGCAGAGGGTGCAACTGCTCCTTGGATGGAGGTGGTCTGTGTAGCAGGAACCAGGATTGGTTTGTGTACACCGTGGTATGCTAACGTTTCCCCCGTAACGATGTGTGTTAGACATCGTGAATCATGATAGAGATGTCATTGGATGATATCTACGATGGAATCGGGAGCAATTCGAATCCTTGCAGTTCCAGTTGACTGACTACTTTGGGATTATTAGCGTTGAGTGGTGCTGACACTCTTGGACGTTATGATGGGTTTGGAAGTCTATTCCACTCCAGAGTTTGACACGAAGTCAACATTCCCACGGTTGAGGTGTCATTCATGATGCGTTCTTACTAGTTGATGACTGTCCGATCTACAGTCGTAAGTATCGGTTGTTTTGCGGTCATGAGAGACTGACTTTTGGGATGAACTGCATCGAAGTACGTTTTGCCTCTTGGTGATAAGTTGATTTTGGTAAAGTCGCTCTGTTTCAGAGTTCGATGTGAGATAAGTATTCTCGAGGTTTTTAAGACGATTCTGATATGGTCAGGAATCGAGGTTATGACTTCTTGTAGTTGTGTGGCCCGGGTGTTACGTGATACACCGGTGCTAATTTCGAGGACGAAATTCTTTTAGTGGGGGATATTGTGATGACCAGAGATTAGGGATGTTAATCCCGGAGTGTTAATAACCCGTAAAGTTGTTTTACGTGGCGATTTGGGGTTTAATCGAAGTGTTGGGCCTTCTGGGCTCGTCTATTTGAGTAGTTGGGATCGTTGGATCCCGAGGTTGAGATCGTATTCTCATTTCGGTGAAAACCTGTGAGTTGGGTTTTTAGTGTGACTCAGAATCTCGGGTGCTGTGTGTGGGCTCCGGTAGGGGATTTTTGAGTTAGAGAGAGAGTTTTTGAAAACAGATGATTTTTAATGAATCATGATGTATTTGTGGGACTATTAGTATTTCGGGGTATTTTTGCTATAAATACCAGTTAAACCCGAGATTTTAATTATCGGAGCCATTTTTTCCCCACATTTTCCCGTCAGCCTCTCTCTTCCCCCGCGTAGCCTTCCCGATCTGTTTGACCCCCGCGCACAAAAGGCCACCGCCCGCCGCCGTCCGGCCGCCGTTCGGCGCGTCCGACCCGCCGCCGTGTTCGTCTCTTCCAGGCGGTCCTATCCATACCAACAATTTGAAGTTTGGTCGAGAATCGAGCTCGGATTTGCCAGAAAAGCGTAGGGTTCGAAAACTGGTTTCTGTCCGATTTTGTGGCCGATTTTGGTACGTTTCTTGGGGCTGTTCTTCCGACGTTTTTGGGGCATTTTTGAGCTGATGTTGAGTCGAAAATTTCACACTTTCATGATTCGTAAATTTGCTGCTTCATGGGTCGAATTTCAGCGCTGTGTGCATGGTTAGGGTTCTTGTTCGAAAATTGGGGGTTTTGGCTTGGAGATGATTATTGTTGTTAGTAATTGATTAATTCATGTTGTAGATGCATTTTGATGCTTGATTGTGTTCGAATTTGAAGAATTATAAGGGTTCGAATTTAAGGACTTGTTTGGGTTCGAATTTAAGGGTTTTGAGTTCGAAAATTTGGGGGTTTTCGGCAAGGGGTGTTGATTCTTGCTTGGATAGCTTAATTCATAATTTAGATGAATTATGGTGTTTATATTGGGTTCAATTTGTGTTGTGAAGGTTCGAAAATTTGTGGGGAATTCTTGAGCAATTTTCGATATTGGTTTATTGTCTTGTGTTGACAATATTTTTGAGGGTTATGGGTGTGCTTGAGCATGGGTTGCATGTTCGTAATTAATTGTGAATTATTTATCGTGTTAGCACATCGTTCCTCGGGGCATGGAACTCGAGCAAGGTTTGGCTCGGACTTCGGAGATTTAAGGTACGTGCGACGTACGAGCATTACTTTACGTGATAGCAATTGTGATATGCATAATGTGTTGTAATTACATTAGATGGTTGTGAGTATGGCTATATGCATATATGTGTTGATATATATGGGGTACTGAGTCTATATGACTACTGTACGGCATTTGAGATGCCTGAGAATGATCGTGGGATCATGTGCTCATTATAAGGCATGTGAGATGTCTAAGTATAATGGGAAATTGGTAAAATAAATGCTAGGCATTTGAGCTATCTATGATTGATAGTGAAATTGAGAAATCAGTACTAGATATTGAGATATCTATATTTGTATGTATAATGAACTTGGAATCATTGATTTTTGATACTTGAGAATCAGGCATGCTATGAGTTAAATCAGTGTGTTGATTTACTGATTTATGAGATTTGATGAGTTTTGATGATTGTGAGAACAGGGACAGTACACGGAATCCCGGATGAGGATGTTGCCATCCAGGGAGTATCATTTAAAATTCATTAATATTACTTGTGTTGTAAATTATGAATTTCATTATTGTAATTATGAGATTTCGTGTATTGGTATGCTCACCCCGTTGGGGGCTGTCTCTGTTGGGGCAGGTGAACAGGTGCATCGATGGCTATGGAGCTGGGCTCGAGCTGTTAATTGGATGCACTCACAGGATCGTGGTACCAGGGCTTGATGAAGCACGGTATCGTATAGAGTACTTATATACACCCGAGGTTTATATACACATCTATGATGCTCGCTTGTGAGCATGGATATTCATGTATATGGGTTGTATATAAAGGCATGAGCCTTTCTCTCTTTCATTATATGTTGCATGCAATTGTGGTAGAATTGCTAATGATATTAGAGTCGTTAGTGTATTGTGTGGGTGTTGAGACCCATTTATGTCGTCATATGTGTGGTGTCTTCCCTGGCTGGGAATTTACTTTGTGTTCAGTATTCTGTTGGGTATTGTGTATTCCCTGGCCGGGAATTATATTATGTGATGTGCTTTTGTTTTGGGATAGCTCAATTTACGGGGAGACTCTGCCCAAATTTTTATAAAAGTCCACAATGTGAAAAGTGGCAAAATGGGGATGATAATGGGCAACTCTATGAGTCTATATGTTAGTAGAGATGATCTTATAACGTTGAACATTAAAGAAATTTAGTAGTTGCCATCCAATGGTAAAGTATCATCTGAGCTTCCGATTGATTTGTATAGAAGCATGTGCCACACATAGTGGTTAATACACTAATTAAGGGTTAAGGGCTTGGGGTCCTTACATGCTGCCACCACAATGGCTCTTGGAGAAAAGATTGACGACGCCAAGAAAACATTGACCGATCAGTTGGCCACCATGCAGGCAGCATTTGCTTCTCAAATTCAAGATATATGCAACAGCCTGCCTGCAGCTCCTCAAATAATTCGCAGACTACCTGAACCCAGCCGAACTGCTCCCTCAACACAGCGGGCTTCAAGTTCAGCTGCTCATTCATCCCCTGCAACTGGAGCACCCACTCAGCCCAGACCAACTGCTCAACCAAGATCTCGGAGTCCACGCCAACCGCCTGCCGAAAAACGCGACTATTCCAAACATTGGTTCGGGCGCAAATAGTATCGTTTTCTGACTCCTCCTTTAATTACTCTTATCTATTTACTGTTTTTGTTGACTTTTTCTTTGTATTTACTGTTCCACTTAAATACATTCACATTAATTGCAACCTTTTCATTTCTATAAATAGCGACTCTTGTTTTGTTCACAAAACACACATTCACTCAACATGATTACTTTCAAGCTATTCAAAATTCCCTGGTTTTCTGTTAGATCTTTTTCCGCTTCATGGGTTTATTACTTATCTAAATCAACCCCTCATGGGTTGATTACTTATCTAACCCAGCTCTGTTAAGCTTCAGCGCTTTGATCCTGTTCTGGTGCTCCTCATCAGTCAGGAACTACTCACAGCAGATGTCTGGGGGCTGATGACAAAAAGGGGGAAGACAGAGATAGACTATTCTCATTAGGTGAATCCATGAACCATGGAAGCTGCCTGATGTATATACGTATGACTCTTCCCGACCTTCTCTCTGAAACAAGGTAGACAGGCAGAGATAGAGTATTCTAATTAGGTCCTCTCTGAAACAAGGTGGATCGAGCTCTTCCTCTCTGAAATAAGGTGGATCGAGCTCTTCCTCTCTGACACCTGGTGGATCGAAGCTCTCCGGGTCTACAATGCTTGTTTAAAGATTTGTCATGTATCAGCTATATTATGTAAACTAAATTGATCTTAGATTCTATTCAATTCAAGTTATTAGAATTCATCTTAAATAAAGATGAATCTCTCTCAATTGTCCAGTTTGATTACAACTTGTAATCTGCTTATATTTAATGAAAAGTTCTTTTCCATTATGTCTTCAAGTAATTTCAGGATTATCATCTTATTTACTCCAGTAGGAAATAAATCATTGCTTAGTTTTGTCATCACCAAAAAGGGGGAAATTGTTGGGAAAACGATTTCTAAAGTTTTGGTAATTACAAACCGGATAACAAAGACCAACTGGATGAAGTCCTACCGGATATTAAAGACCAACTGGATAAAGACTTCTACCGGGTGAAGACATAAACTGGATGCCTACAAACTGGATAAGTCACCAACCGGATGAAGTCATCAACTGGATAAAGACTTCTACCGGGTGAAGACATAAACTCGATGCCTACCAACTGGATGGACATCAACCGGATAAGACATCAACCGGATGAAGTCATCAACTGGATGGACATCAACCGGATGAAGTCATCAACTGGATGGACATCAACCGGATGAAGACATCAACTGGTTAAGACATCAACTGGATGGACATCAACCGGATAGGACATCAACCGGAAGAAGTCATCAACTGGAAGGACATCAACCGGATGAAGACATCATCTGGTTAAGACATCAACTGGATAGACATCAACCGGGTGAAGACATCAACCGTACAAGCTATCAACCGGACAAACTTAAACTGGATGGACATCTACTGGACAACTATCAACTGAATAGTCTCTCACTGAACAAGGACATCAACTGGTCATAAGTGGATGAACGACAAGTTGAACAAAGAAAACCGGCAGAAGTCTGAGCTTCCAGTTAGAGCACTAAGCAACGAGACAAAATCAGTACAACATTCTCTGACAAAGGTACAACAGAGCGGCGCACCCTGCTATATCTCCGCCACCATTACCGTCAGAGTGAAAAGAGCCGTTGCTTTACAAAATAGGAAAGAAGACAATATGAAATTGGAAAGCTAATCTCTTCCATATACAGAAAGGCAATCGTTGGACATCCAAACCTATAAATACATCCAAGCAGAGAATGAAGAGGAGCTGAGCGATTTTCAACTAAGAGATATACTTCAAAGCAAACAAGAAAGTTATACTACTGATATTCCAAACGTTCAGCAAAGAGTAGACAAACCGCAAACTGAATCTGAGATAGATTATCTTCAATTGAAGTCTGCTGCTCAAAAACTCTCAAAGTGTAAGGACCCTAATCCTTAAGTGCGGAATCAAGGCATAATAGAGCTAATATATAAGATCAGAGTGTAAAAGAACGTGTTGAGTCTATGAGCTTAAGCATTACATGCCAAAAATAAGGACTACCAAATGGATTAAATACATTCCAATCAATGAATGTGTTCAACTATAGTTTTATACTACTCCTAGAGTAGATACTATGCAAAATAATCCTGTCCTTCAAGTCCCAAAAGCATCCTCAATAAGCTCACCATCTCAACCCGTCTAGCCCTTCTATCATGCCAAACGTGTACCTACAAGGACAACCCCCCAAACATGAGCAATAATAATCATTCATATTCAACACAATATGAAGATAAAGCGTAAATGCATAATCATAATAAAACACTTCCTGTTTTCCCCATGCATTTCAAACGCTTCCCGTTTGGTTGTCCCTGTACCATAACTCATGAGTATAATCAATAGATTATTTTTAATGGTCTAAACATGTCATGACATATACCAGCTCATCAATACCAAATACTGATCACCAATCCCTAGTCTGTCCATCACAATGTATTTTAATGCCCCTCGCTTATTTACATATAGGCGGCATAGAATAACCTCGCTTCAATGGACATGCGGTACTCCCACCCCTCGCCTCACATTGAGCGGCAAATATCCTTTCCTCGCCCTATATGATAACCACGCTCAAATGTGACATGCGGCGCTCCCACCCCTCGCTTCACATTTAGCGGAACCAAACAAATAGCGGCAAGCATTAAAATCATCAAGGGATGACCACGACTCATGTGATGTGCACCAATAATCATGTGCATCTATAAACATCATGCATAACATGTATTTGCATCCACAATGCAATACCACATATATACTCGCATCCACAATGCATAAACAATGAGTATATAAGATACATGTACCGTTGGGTGCCTGTACGTCCACTACGTACCTTTCCAAAAGTGGAATTGATCTGGCTTCAGTTCCTCGGTTGTGTTGCTACCTGGGATGGTTCTACACAATCACACAACCCCATATTAGAAGCCAAATAATAGCCAAATACCAAAAATTGACAAAAGAAACCATTTCCAAAATTCCACAGGCGGCGATCGATCGCTTCCCTCAGGCGATCGGTCGCCTCAAAATTTTCATCGCGGCGATCGGTCGCCTCAAACATGGCGATCGATCGCCTATCCTTTGATTTGGCTACTGCCTCTCGGCGATCGGTCGCCTCATTTTAGGCGATCGATCGCCTAACCCGCAAAAATGCTACTGTCCCTTGGCGATCGGTCGCCTCTTTTCAGGCGATCGATCGCCTCGCACAGACATGCGATTTTCACCATTTTTGCTCCCAAAAACCTTCAATCCATACCAACACTTAACCCAACAAACCAACAACATCAAATGCAACATAATCCACCAAAATATACTTCAAAACAAGTATAAATCCAACATATAACCAAACCCACAACAACCCAACACAAACCCATTTCAAAACCCATCTGAATACTCGCCTGGTAGCTATTGTTATACGAAAACTCTACCAAAGGCACAGAATCTTGCCAAGAGGCATCGAACTCCAAAACACAAGCTCTCAACATGTCCTCGAGCGTCTGAATAGTGCGCTCGGTCTGGCCATCCGTCTGAGGATGATAAGCAGTGCTCAATCTGACTTCAGTTCCCAAGGCTGACTGAAGGCCTTCCCAAAAATGAGATGTGAATCGCGGATCTCTATCCGACACTATGGAAACGGGGATCCCATGCAATCTCACCACATCTCTAATATACAACTGCGCCATCCTCGGTGAAAGTCATGCTATAGGGGATAAAGTGGGCTACCTTAGTCAATCTGTCCACAATCACCCAAATAGCATCGAAGCCTGAAGCACTCTTCGGCAGGTGAGTCACGAAGTCCATGGAAATGTGCTCCCACTTCCACTTCGGTATCTCCAAGCTTCTCAACTCGCCGTCAGGTCTCTGTCTCTCTGCCTTAACCTGCTGGCAGATCAAACACCTCTTTACAAAAGCGACGACATCACTCTTCATCCTTTTCCACCAAAACTGACCACGCAGATCTCTGTACATTTTCTTCCCGCCTGGGTGGATGCTAAGTCTGCTACTATGAGCTCGCTCCAAGATTCCTTTACGCAACTCCGGCGTACTCGGAACCACCCAACGGTCTCCCAATCTCAAAGACCCATCATCGGCCACTCTGAATTTCGTTGGCTGACCAAGATGTACTAAAGATAACCACCTCTGAACCTCATCGTCTGACCTCTGAGCTCTCCTGATGTTCTCATAGATATCTGGCTCGGCTAGCAAAGTCGATACATACACAGGCTATGCATCTATGTCAAAATCATAGCCCAGATGGCAATAGGAGGTCATCATGGCTGACAAATGGATGACGTCCTCAGCAGAACTCCTCACTTTCCGGCTCAAAGCGTCTGCTGTCAAATTGGCTTTCCCCGGATGGTACTCTATCTCACAGTCATAGTCCTTGAGTAGGTCCATCCATCTCCTATGCCTCATGTTCAGCTCTGCCTGAGTGAATAAAAACTTGAGGCTTTTGTGATCCGTGTATATGGTAAACGACGTACCATACAAATAATGCCTCCAAATCTTCAGGGCGAAGATGATAGCCGCCAATTCCAAGTCATGAACTGGATATCTGGTCTCATGCGGCTTCAACTGCCTCGATGCATAAGCCACCACATGCTTATCTTGCATCAGAACACACCCAAGGCCCTGAAGTGATGCGTCCGTATACAAAACAAATCTGGAGTTCTCCGTAGGGATCACTAACACTGGCGTCGTCGTCAACCGGTGCTTTAACTCCTGGAAGCTCTCCTCACAAGCTTCTGATCAAAAGAAAGGCACTCCCTTCTGAGTCAACTGCGTCAACGGCTTGGCAATCTTCGAAAAGCCCTCGCAAAGCGTCGATAATATCCGGCCAAACCAAGGAAGCTCCGAATCTCAGGCACAGAAGTGGGGGCAGCCCACTCCATCACAGCCTCAATCTTCTTGGGATCTACAGATATCCCGCTGCTCGATATGACATGCCCCAGAAACACTACACTGCTCAGCCAAAATTCACACTTACTGAGCTTAGCATACAACTGATGCTCTCTGAGAATCTGAAGCACTGTCCTCAAGTGTTTCACATGTTCTTCCTCACTCCGGGAGTAGATGAGAATGTCGTCAATAAACACAATTACGAACTGATCAAGATACGGCTGAAACACTCTGTTCATCAGACTCATAAAGACTGCTGGAGCATTCGTCACGCCGAACGGCATCACTAGGAACTCATAATGTCCATATCGGGTCCGGAATGCTGTCTTCTGCACATCTTCCTCTCTGACTCGAATCTGATGATATCCGGATCTCAAATCAATCTTGTTATACACCCTGGTACCTTGCAACTGATCAAACAGATCGTCGATCCTTGGAAGAGGATACTTGTTCTTCACTGTAGCTTTATTCAGTTGCCGGTAATCGATACACAACCGCATCGAACCGTCCTTCTTCTTCACAAAGAGAACTGGTGTGCCCCATGGCTACACGCTCGGGCGTATATATCCCTTGTCAAGGAGATCCTGCAGCTGTTCTTTCAACTCTCTCAACTCAGCCGGTGCCATCCTATAAAGTGCATGAGAGACAGCGGATGTCCCTGGCAACAACTCGATCCCAAACTCAACTTCCCTAGCCGGTGGAAATCCTGGGATCTCTTCTGGGAATACATCAGCAAACTCTGCCACTACTGGCACATCCTCAACTCTCAATTCTTTACTCTTCCCAGACGTGTCCACGGCATAACTGAGATAGCCCGTGTGGCCACGTTCCAACAACTGAGTCATCTTGATCGCTGAAACCAACGGAATCTTCGCACGAGAACCGTTGCCATAGAAAGTCCACTGACTGCCCAATTCAGGTCTGAACTTCACTGTCCTCTGCCGGCAATCTACCACTGCCTAATATCTGTTCAGAACATCAATACCCAAGATGCAGTCGAAGTCTGACATGCCCAATACGATCAAGTCTGATCTCAATTCGTTGCCCTCAAAACAAATGAGGCAGTCTGCCATAAACTGATCAGCAACGACATTTCTTCCAGTGGGTGTCGAGACCAAAAGAGGCGTGGGTAAACAGGACGTGCGCATATGGTGTCTTTCCACAAAACCCACCGATAAAAAAGAGTGGGAGGCACCTGTATCGATCAAAATAAAAGCAGGTTACGTAAATAAATGACACGTACCGGCGATCACCTCCTCTGGGGCTGCCTGGGGCTGCTCTCTGGTCAGTGCATACACCTGTCCCTGGGGCGGTCCTACTGTCTGACCTCCCGATGGTCGAGGCCCAAACTGTTGCCTCTGCTGCACTGTCCTATCATCAAACCTCGGCCTGTTGCCCTGAAACTCTGACTGTCCTCCCCGGGTGGGGCAATACCGAGCGATGTGGCCCATCTTGCCACAGATATAACAGGCAGGACATTTGGCCGAAGAATGTGGCCCTCCACAGTTGTCACACCTCGGCTCTCCCGGCCTATTCCCTTGTGAAGACCCTCGATTGGCCGACCAATTCTTCTTGTTATCCTGCTTCTGTCCAAAGAATTTCTTTCCACCAAATCGCGAAGATGAAGAGGCACCACGGGGTTTAAATGGCTCTCCTCGGGGCCTCAAGCTATCATTAGTCTGCCTCTGTTGCGGTACTGGTGGTGGCATAGCACTAGGATAAGCTACCACCCCAAGCTCGGCAAGCTCCGCCCTTGTGAGAGCATCATCAAAAGAAGTTGGGTTATTGGTGATAACCCGGTCATAGAGCTCCGGTCGCAACCCCTTCAAAAAGTTCCTCATCTTTGCGTGCCCATTGGTGGCAATGTGGGGAACATACCTCAGCAACGAAGAGTACCGCGTGGCATAGTCTGACACCGTCATGTTCCCCTGTTTCAAACTTGTAAATTCATCCTCCTTCGTCTGTCTCGCCGCTGCGGAGAAGTACCGGTTCAAAAACCTAGTCCTGAAGAGTGTCCAATCAATCACAGCACCTAGTGCTCTTAGCTCCATCACCGTGCTCCTCCACCACATTAGAGGTTTCTTAGCTAACTGAAACTCCGCCAGCCTCAGCCAAGCTGTAACAGCACAAGGAGCCGATACAAAGATCTGTTCAAGTCTTTCCAGCCACTCTTCAGCCTCTTCTCCGGACTCTGTCCCCTCAAACCGGGGCGGATGGTAAGACAGAAATTGCGTCAGACTGATCTCACCCGGTATTAATAACTGAGCTACGGGTTCCATGCCTACGGCCGGTGGAGGTAGAGGGTTCACTTGTCCAACGCTTGCGTTCACACTACCAACATCTCCAACCTCCTCATTAGCGGCCATGCTGTAACACAAATGTTAACAACAATTCCAAAGCAATATATATGTTATGCCGTTAGATAACAGGAATGAGAATAAGCACGTTAGTATAACAGGATATACATTAATATGCACCACATGCATAAACATGCTTCAAATGTAAGCACCTAGCCAATCATGCTAAGGCTACCCTTCACTCGTTCCCGGGTTCTCTAACCACTGCTCTGATACCACTAATGTAAGGACCCTAATCCTTAAGTGCGGAATCAAGGCATAATAGAGCTAATATATAAGATCAGAGTGTAAAAGAACGTGTTGAGTCTATGAGCTTAAGCATTACATGCCAAAAATAAGGACTACCAAATGGATTAATTACATTCCAATCAATGAATGTGTTCAACTATAGTTTTATACTACTCCTAGAGTAGATACTATCCAAAATAATCCTGTCCTTCAAGTCCCAAAAGCATCCTCAATAAGCTCACCATCTCAACCCGTCTAGCCCTTCTATCATGCCAAACGTATACCTACAAGGACAACCCCCCAAACATGAGCAATAATAATCATTCATATTCAACACAATATGAAGATAAAGCGTAAATGCATAATCATAATAAAAAACTTCCTGTTTTCCCCAAGCATTTCAAACGCTTCCCGTTTGGTTGTCCCTGTACCATAACTCATGAGTATAATCAATAGATTATTTTTAATGGTCTAAACATGTCATGACATATACCAGCTCATCAATACCAAATACTGATCACCAATCCCTAGTCTGTCCATCACAATGTATTTTAATGCCCCTCGCTTATTTACATATAGGCGGCATAGAATAACCTCGCTTCAATGGACATGCGGTACTCCCACCCCTCGCCTCACATTGAGCGGCAAATATCCTTTCCTCGCCCTATATGATAACCACGCTCAAATGTGACATGCGGCGCTCCCACCCCTCGCTTCACATTTAGCGGAACCAAACAAATAGCGGCAAGCATTAAAATCATCATGGGATGACCACGACTCATGGGATGTGCACCAATAATCATATGCATCTATAAACATCATGCATAACATGTATTTGCATCCACAATGCAATACCACATATATACTCGCATCCACAATGCATAAATAATGAGTATATAAGATACATGTACCGTTGGGTGCCCGTACGTCCACTACGTACCTTTCCAAAAGTGGAATTGATCTGGCTTCAGTTCCTCGGTTGCGTTGCTACCTGGGATGGTTCTACACAATCACACAACCCCATATTAGAAGCCAAATAATAGCCAAATACCAAAAATTGACAAAAGAAACCATTTTCCAAAATTCCACAGGCGGCGATCGATCGCTTCCCTCAGGCGATCGGTCGCCTCAAAATTTTCATCGCGGCGATCGGTCGCCTCAAACATGGCGATCGATCGCCTATCCTTTCATTTGGCTACTGCCTCTCGGCGATCGGTCGCCTCATTTTAGGCGATCGATCGCCTAACCCGCAAAAATGCTACTGTCCCTTGGCGATCGGTCGCCTCTTTTCAGGCGATCGATCGCCTCGCACAGACATGCGATTTTCACCATTTTTGCTCCCAAAAAACCTTCCAATCCATACCAACACTTAACCCAACAAACCAACAACATCAAATGCAACATAATCCACCAAAATATACTTCAAAACAAGTATAAATCCAACATATAACCAAACCCACAACAACCCAACACAAACCCATTTCAAAACCCTTCAAAATCAACCCAAACTTAAACAAAACACAACAAAATTAACCATGAGGTATCCATACCTCTTGGGGACCTCAAATCACCCAATATACTCCACAAATCCAGATTTTTGAAAGGTTTCCCTTCACCCCAAAGCTTGAACTCGAAAATGGAGAGAAAGGGGAAGGGTTTGGGTGTTGTTTGGTAAAGGTAAAGTGAGAGTGGATGGGGTGGGGTTGGGGAATAAAAGTGTTGAGTTTAATTAAAATGCAATCCACAAATCATGGTGTATAAAACACCCCAACATGATATTTTCCAAAGCATTAAACCAAATGCACCGAAATATCAATTAAACACATGATTTCTAATTAATTGCTAACCAAGGCAAATAAATCATGCTTCCAACCATAATTCCCAACATACCCAACATGCACAAATGCTATCCCAGGTCACTCTAACACGTGACTAAGCATTTCGACATAATAATTCCAACACATAATTAATTACCATCATATTTAATCATATAAACTTAATTAATGCCCAAATGCAATTAACCATTTCGGGGATATCACACAAAGCTAGAAAGTGTATTCTGTAAAGAGTGTCATAGAATCCATTGTAACCAAAAGTTAAGAAGAGTGTGATTGCTAGGAGTTTAGGCCAAGTGTGTTAGTGCCTAAGAAGGTTGTATACTATAAAAGTGTAAACCAAGTCTTCTAGTGAATCCTTCCTGCAAAGGAAGAAGGGGAGACGTAGAAGCGTTGTGCTTCGAACTTCCAGAAACAACTCTCTTGTTATTTATTTATTGCTTTATTACTTCAGTTTTATTCCTCACAAGTTTTGTAGACGTCTTCCGCACTATAATAAGTGTCTACTGACTTGCCTGATATTGAGAAGCAACTGTAATCTTAACAGTTTACAGTTAACCAGAAAAGAAATCGAAATTGTATCTAGTGTTTATTCAACCCCCCCCCCCTTCTAAACACTACCCCGATCCTAACACAGTGGCACTGAATCCTGCCATGGAGTATCAAACTCCAGAATACATGCCCTCAACATGTCCTCGAGCGTCTGAATGGTACGCTCTGTTTGGCCGTCTGTCTGAGGGTGATAGGCCATACTCAGTCTCACCTCTGTGCCCAAAGCTGCCTGGAGACCCTCCCAGAAATGTGAAGTAAACCTCGGGTCCCTATCAGACACTATCGAGACTGGAATACCATGCAATCTCACCACATCCCGTATATACAACTGGGCCATCTTCAAGTATGTATATGACATACTGTAAGGGATGAAATGAGCCGTCTTCGTCAGCCTATCCACGATCACCCAGATCGCGTCAAATCCTGAGGCCGTCCTCGGTAAGTGGGTCACGAAGTCCATAGATATATGCTCCCACTTCCATTCAGGCACCTCTAAGCTCTTCAGCTCTCCACCAGGCCTCTGCCTCTCTGCCTTTACTTGTTGGCAGATCAAACATCTTTTCACAAACGTAATCACCTCACGCTTCATGCGTCTCCACCAGAATTGATCGCATAGATCTTTGTACATCTTCTTTCCCCCTGGGTGGATACTGAAACGACTACTGTGAGCCCGCTCCAATATTCCTCTACACAGTCCTGGTGCATCTGGGACTACCCATCGGTTGCCCAGTCTCAAAGAATCATCCTCAGCCACTCTAAACTTGGATGGCTGACCCTGAAGTACTAATGATGCCCATCTCTGAACCTCACTATCCGACTTATGGGCCTTCCTGACCGCCTCAAATATATCTGGCTCCACCAATAAGGTCGACACTCGCACAGGCGACGTGTCTACATCGAAATCATAGCCCAGATGGCAATAAGAAGTCATCAAGGTCGACAAACACATAACATCCTCCGCAGTACTCTTCACCTTCCGACTTAAGGCGTCTGCTATCAAGTTTGCTTTACCTGGATGGTACTCAATTTCACAATCATAGTCTTTGAGCAAATCCATCCACCTTCTTTGCCTCATATTCAACTCTGCCTGAGTGAATAAGAACTTCAGGCTCTTATGGTCCGTATATATAGTGAAAGACGTGCCATACAAGTAATGCCTCCAGATCTTCAAGGCAAATATGATGGCCGCCAGTTCCAAATCATGCACTGGATATCTAGCCTCGTGTAGCTTCAGCTGCCTTGATGCATAAGCCACCACGTGCTTATCTTGCATTAACACGCAGCCCAAACCCTGTAATGACGCATCCGTATACAAGGCGAACCTCTTATCCTCAGACGGAATCACCAGCATAGGCGCTGTAGTCAAACGACGCTTCAGCTCTTGGAAGCTTTCCTCACAAGCCTCAGACCAAAAGAAGGGGACTCCTTTCTGAGTCAGCTGTGTCAGGGGTTTGGCAATCTTCGAAAAACCTTCGACGAAACGTCGGTAATAACCTGCCAAACCGAGAAAACTCCTTATCTCAGGTACAGAAGTGGGTGCAACACACTCCATCACAGCTTCAATCTTCTTGGGATCCACAGATATCCCATGGCTAGATATGACATGGCCTAAGAATACCACGCTGTCCAACCAGAACTCGCACTTGCTAAGCTTTGCATATAATTGATGATCCCTAAGGATCTGAAGCACTGTCCTCAAGTGCCTTACATGCTCTTCTTCAGTCCGAGAGTAAATAAGTATGTCGTCAATGAAGACTACGACGAACTGATCCAAATATGGCTGGAACACCCTGTTCATCAAACTCATGAAGACAGCTGGGGCATTCGTCACCCCAAAAGGCATGACCAGGAATTCATAGTGCCCATATCTAGTCGGGAAAGCCGTCTTCTGAACATCATCTTCTTTAACTCGAATCTGATGGTACCCCGACCTCAGATCGATCTTACTGTAGAGCCTCGTACCCTGCAACTGATCGAACAAGTCATCGATCCTCGGAAGTGGATACTTGTTCTTTATTGTAGCTTTGTTCAGCTGCCTATAGTCAATGCATAGACGCATCGATCCATCTTTCTTCTTAATAAATAAGACAGGCGCACCCCATGGTGATACGCTAGGGCGTATGTAGCCTTTGTCTAGGAGCTCTTGCAATTGAATCTTTAGCTCTCTTAGCTCCGCTGGTGCCATCCTATACGGGGCACGAGAAATTGCAGGCGTCCCTGGTAGTAACTCAATCCCAAACTCGACCTCTCTCGTCGGTGGGAATCCGGGAATCTCCTCCGGAAAGACATCGGGAAACTCCGCCACTACAGGCACATCCTCAACCTTTAAATCCTTCCTCTTTTCCGTCATATCTACCGCATAGATAAGATATCCTGCATGACCTCGTTCCAATAGCTGTGCCATCTTGACAGCAGATATTAACGGAATCTTCGGATGGGAACCATCCCCATAAAATGTCCACTGGACTCCCAATACAGATCTAAATCGGACAGTCCTCTGCCTGCAGTCTACCACTGCCTGATACTTGTTCAGAACATCGATGCCCACAATGCAATCGAAGTCTGTCATTCCCAGCACAATCAAATCTGATCTTAACTCATTATCCTCAAAATAAATGAGGCCATCGTAGACAATCTGATCCGTAGTCAAACTTCTTCCAGCGGGGGTCGAGACCATAAGAGGCATGGGCGACGGAAAAGTGCATATGTGGTGCCTTTCAACAAAATTCGTCGGCACAAAAGAGTGTGACGCACCTGTGTCTATCAATATAAGAGCAGGGTGCGTAAATAAAAGACACGTACCCGCTATAACCTCCTCCGGAGCTGCTGTAGCCTGGTCCCTTGTCAAAGCATACACCTGTCCCTGAGGTGTCCACAAAGAGTGCACTGAACTCTTCCAGATCTGTCTCCCTGAGGCTGTCCTCTCCCAGATGGAGCATCATTCCTACCTTTTCCCTTTCCATCGATTCTCGGGCCTCTTGCCACTGAATCTCGATGCTGAAGTGTTCCCCCTAGGCTTAAACTGATCACCCCTGGGCTTCAAATTGTCAGAAGAGGATCTCTGAGGGGGTGCTGGAGGTGGCACTGCATCGGGATATGCGCCAACTCCCAGTTCAGCTAGCTCAGCTCGTGAGAGTGCATCATCAAAACAGGCAGGGCCATAGGTAATTACTCTGTCGTACAGTTTCCGGCCTCAATCCTTTCATAAAATTTCTCATCTTCGCTTGAGGGTTTGCAGCAATATGGGGCACATACCGCAGTAAGGAACAGTAATGTAGAGCATAATCAGATACAGGCATGATGCCTTGCCTTAAACTGGTAAACTCATCCTCCTTGGCTTGTCTTGCAGCGGCTGAGAAGTGGCGGGTCAGAAACCGCGTTCGGAACATCTTCCAATTTATTTCCTGTCCCAGAGCCTCTTGCTCAATCACGGTGGTCTTCCACCACATCAGTGCCTTCTTGGCCAGCTGAAATTCTGCTAATCTGATCCAGGCCGTCTTTGCACAAGGCACTGCCACAAATATCTGCTCAATCCTCTCCAACCACTCCTTAGCTTTTTCTCCTGATTCAGTTCCTTCGAACATCGGGGGTCGGTACATCATAAATTGAGCCAAGCTCAACTCCCCAGGTAGTAACTGTTGTTCAGAAGGTTCTTCGCCCCAGGCTGGTGGTGGTAATGGATTCGTACGCCCAACACTTGCATTTACACTAATGGCGTCACCCACTTCTATGTTTGCTGCCATGCTGCAACACAAGGGTTAATAACAACACCAAAAGCAGTTCATAAAACTCATCGTTAGATAATTGAACATGTTAGCATAACATCTTCTTCTTTATGTATAACATACATATTAACATGTTCAAAAGTAAGCACCTAGCTAACCTATTGCTAAGGCTACCCTTCACTCATTCCCGAGTTATCTAACCACTGCTCTGATACCACTAATGTGGGGTCTTCCCACCTTAACAGTGATTAATAGACAAAGAAGGACTAATCATGCATTAATAACATTCTAAGGTTCTGGTTGTTACATGAGCTATCAGAATTTCAGGCCAAAATAAAGGACTTCAAAAATAAATTCATTACACTTCCAAAAGAATGTTCATGTTTAGATTTATACTACTCCTAGAGTAGATACTAATCAAGACATGATTCATATACATTCCTGTGTTCTTCATAGCTCACTGCCTCAACCCGACCCCTTAGTCCTTTAGTCCAAAAGTGTACCTACAGGGACAACACATCATAAGCATATACAATCTCATTCAACATCATAAAACATCATAGTAATGAATGAAACATTTGTTAAGTAAATATGCTGGTTATTCATTAACTTCTTATCGTTGTCCCTGATTCATAATCATGCATATGGGCATCTTACCCTATGGCATCTTACCACATTATAAATATTACATGGCGTCTTACCATGTGGGGCATCTTACCCCGTGGCATCTTACCACAAACAGTATCGCATGGTCTCTTACCATGTGGGGCATCTTACCCCGTGGCATCTTACCACAATTAGACATCGTAGACATCTTATAAACACGTAGACGTCTTATAAACATCATGCACAACTTATAAACATCATCGTTTCATCATGTATACTAATGCAAAGTGTAAGGATGTGTTTTACCGTCCGATGCCCGTACGTCTCTTACGTACCTTTTCAAAAGGAGGAGGAGTCAACAGACTTTATCTCCTTGATGGTGCCGGTAGCTGGGATGGTTCTACAAGACCACACAATACCATATTAGATGCATCAAAACCATCTCACATCATAAACTTAACAAAATAAAACATCATTATACTTGCCAACTTTCTGCCTATCTCGATCGATCGGCCCAAGGTCTCGATCGATCGAGACACTGTGCACAAACAGTGCCTTAGTATTCTGCCTCGCTCGATCGATCGAAGCATTTTACCGATCGATCGAGAAGCTTCACCGACCGATCGAGAAATCCTTCGATCGATCGGCACCAAAATTTCAAAACATGCTTTAGACCTTCTGTCTCGCTCGATCGATCGGGACCAAATCTCGATCGATCGAGAGCTCTGAAAAAATCGGGATTTCCCCAGATTTTTGAGCACCTCTTTTTACACCAACATTTCTACTTCATAACACATCTTTCTTGCTGAAACAAACATGTAAAAAACTTCATAAAATATCCATGTAGGCACTTAAATCAAAGGTTTAACAAAACCTAAGCTAACATGCATCATAACATCATCATAATCGTCATCCTCAACCAACTTTAACAGAAACAGAGCATGCTTATCTTTTCCCAGATTTTCGAGCATATAGTTTCATAACAAGAAATCTATCACATAAATCATGTAAAAAGCTCGAACAACCATGCTAGTAGTTACATAATACTACCATGTAAGCACCCATACCAAGGTTTCACCCAAACCTACACTTAACATGCATAAGAATCGTTCAAAAAAACCCAACTCAATCCAAGACTCCGAAAAAAACAAAGTAAGGCTTACCCCTCTACTTTTGCTCCTCTTTTTGCAAGGTTTTAGACACCCTTCTAACCAAGCTTTTCCTTGCCTTAATGCAGCTAAATCTAGAACGAAAATGGAGGAGAGGAGGAGGAGAAGGGAATGGAGGAGAGTTGATTGGAAAGTAATGAGTGCAAGCATGGGTTGCCAAGTGGGAAAAGGTATGGGTTGCCAAGTGGGGGAGGGGAGGTGGCCGAGTAGGGGGGTGGTGTGGTTGGGGTGCCTTGTGGTGTTTAATTGTGTCCCGGTATTTAGTACGATGTATTAAAATATCCTCACTCGATATTTTCTAACTTCATTTAATTAATACATCCTTTAAAACACCCAACGTGCCCCCTACATCATATCATCACATCGTAAGTATTATCCCCCAAAATTAAATGCACCACAACCCTTAAACACATCATAACTTATCATCGAAGCACATAATCATATTACATTTCTGGGGTATTACAGTTATGGTGGAGTGAATGGCTGCTGGCCGTGTGAAGGAGGCGTGAGGTTAGAGTGAAAAAAGGAGGCGTGTGGTTTTGTGGAATTGAAAGAAAGGGGGGGCTGAGATGGAGGCTGTGATGTGTGTATTCTAGGGTTAAAATCTGATATTTTTGTTGTAAAAATCGTTTGTAATATATAGGGGAAGGGAATCAAGGACTTCCTTGTTGGAAACAAACTCTATAAGGAAGGTATTTTTATGAAAACACATCGTCCCGATCGATCCGAAAAAGTGGCCGATCGATCGAGCCTTCCAGTAAGAATTTCGCTCAGTTTTCAGCCTTTCTCGATCGATCGAAATGGTTTCTCGATCGATCGCCCTTCACAGTAAGTTTCTTCGCCTTTTTCAGCTTCTGGCGAGTTTTGTATTTTGGCCGTAACGTTCTCATACGAACTCCAAATTTGATGAATCAGCTGTCCACGCGAAGATAAGAGAAAGTTCTACAACTTTTATATGGACCACATTTCCAAAACATGGCTCGAACATATAGTAATTGGAGGAGAAAGGAGCAACATGTGTCTTGGATTCTGGTTTTTTCCTCTTTTCTTCAACTTTATTCAGTATTTCATCATTTTAGCTTGATTTTTCACCTTTCCCTACATTTCAACATTGATTCCTGAAATAGAGAAATATATACCATAAACCGTAAGATATTCCAAGAATCAACAAGAAAACATGTACATATTGTTGGGATATGCCCTAAGACAAGTCATTAGATGATTGTTTAAGACATACAATGTTTATGGTTTTATGAATGGCAATTCATTATTATATATTATTCTTTTAACTGTGCATTGTGAATTAATATATATGTTAATGTCCTTAGAATAACATTGTATTATTCTTAAAGATGTCCCTAGTCAAGTATTATCATGAATAGGGATAATGATAATACGTAGAGACTAGTATATGTTGATCGATGAATTGTTCATTGATATGAGATATCAAATCAACATATGGGTACATGTTAGAGAACGATGTACTGGACAGACCTACCATGAGAATGCAACATGGATAGTTATATGATCGTCATATGCAATTCTCATAGTGATAATAATGTATGTAATCCTTACGACTTGTGATCATCAGAGATCCCAACATAAGGAGTTATGTATCTTGATATCGTCAAACGTTACCCGTAATAGGGTATACTATAAAGTCGACTATTGGATACACTACGAATTATGTAGAGGGATGTTGACTGATCGAGATAGGATTTGTCCCTCCTATATAACAGGAGATGTGTTAGGCCCTTGATCAAGTGAGAACTAAAATGCATGGCCATGCTCGAATGAATCGATATGAGATATCGAGCTTATTCGTTTATTCTAGTTCTACTTGGGGATCAAGAAATAAAGATTGGATATACGAGTATGACTATTCCATGACTCGTGTTCAATCTAAACACAAAGGACAAAGGGATTAAGTTACATGATTAATATTATCACAAGTTCTAAAGGTTATGTCGAGTCATTGACATTCTTGTAATTTGGGTAGCATCGATGTGATGACCAGGGATTATAGGTGTTAATCCCGGAGTATTAATAATCCCTAAAGTGGTTTTACGTGACGATTTGGAGTTTAATTGAGGTATTGGGCCTTCTGGGCTCGTTTATTTGGGCAGTTGGGATCGTTGGATCCAGAGGTTGAGATTGTATTCACATTACGGTGTGAAACCTAAGAGTTGGGTTTTTGATGTGTCTCGGAATCTCGGGTGCTGTGTGAGCACCGGTAGGGGGTTTTGGAGTTAGAGAGAGAGTTTTTGAAAACAGATGATTTTTAAGGAATCATGATGTATTTGTGGGGCTATTAATTTTTCGGGGTATTTTTGCTATAAATACCATTTGAACCCAAGATTTTAAGAGAAATTTCATTTCAGCCCCAAATCTTTTCTTTCTCCTCCCTGCGTGCGATTCCCGTCACCTCCCCTGCCCCGCCGTTTCAGGCGCTCCGCCAGTCGCCGTCCGGCCGCCGATCGGCGCGTGCGACCTACCCACGGCTTCGTCTCGACGAGGCGCTCCTTTCCCCTCTGCCAATTGAAAGTTTCGTCGTGTGTGGAAGTCGGATTTTGCTGCACATCATTCCTCGGGGCATGGAACTCGAGCAAGGCTTGGCTCGGACTTCGGAGATTTAAGGTACGTGCGACGTACGAGCATTTCTATATTTTAAGGCATATGTGAATGCATAATCAAAATTTGATTTCATTGAATAATCGCGCATGAGGATTATATATATATATGTTGATATAGCCAAGGAATGACCCAAATCTTGATATCGCCGCTTGTAGCGTGCGTGACACTAGAGTAGGATGACTCTTGCATGATATATGGGGTACTGGGTTTATTTGACTATATTAGGGCATTTGAGATGCCTGGGAATGATCGTAAAATCATGTATTCTTCGTAAGACATTTGAGATGTCTAAGTTCGTAGAATCGTGTATTCATTATAAGACATTTGAGATGTCTAGGTTTGTAGACTCATGTATTCATTATAAGACACTTGAGATGTCTAAGTATAATGAAGGATTGGTAAAATAAATGCTAAGGCATTTGAGCTATCTGTGATTGATAGCAAGGTTGTGAAATCAGTATTAGATATTGTGATATCTGTAATTGCATGTTTAATGAATTTGTAATCACTATATGTTGATATTCGAGGATTAGGCATGCGATGAGTTAATCAATGCGTTGATTTACTGATTTATGAGATTTGATGAGTTTGATGTTGTGAGAACAGGGACAGTACACGGAATCCCGGATGAGGATGTTGCCATCCAGGGAGTATCATTTAAATTCATTAGTATTTACTTGTGTTGTAAATTATGAATTTCATTATTATGATTATGGGATTTTGTGTATTGGTATGCTCACCCCGTTGGGGGCTGTCTCTGTTGGGACAGGTGGACAGGTACATCGATGGCTATGGAGCTGAGCTCGAGCTGTTGATTTGAGGTACTCCCAGGATCGTGGTACCAGGGCTTGATGGAGCACGGTATCGTATAGAGTACCTATATATACACCTGAGGATTTATACATATTCATGATGCTCGCATGTGAGCACGATTATACTTGTATATGGATTGTATATAAAGGCATGAGCCTATCTCTCTTTCATTTAAGGTTGCATGCAATTAGAGGTTGAATTGCTAGAATGATATGAGAGTCATTGGTGTATTATGTGGGTGTTGGAACCCACTTTTGTTGACATATGTGTGGTGTCTTCCCTGGCTGGGAATCTACTTGTATTACTGCTTTCTGTTGAGTATTATGTGTTCCCTGGCCGGGAATTTCGTTATGTGTTGTACTCTTTTTTTTTGGGATAGCTCTATTCATGGGGAGACTCTGCCCAAATTTTTATAAAAGTTTACAATGTGAAAAGTGGCACCAAGGGGTTAGTAAAGGGCAAACATATGAGTCTCTCATTGACAGGCAATGATTAAGTATCATCAGAGCTTCCCGATTGACATTTTATAGAAAGCATGTACCACACATAGTGGTTAATACACTAATCAAGGTTTAAGGGCTTGGGGTCCTTACATTAGTGGTATCAGAGCAGTGGTTGCTCATTGGGGCTGTTAAGGGCCTAGGAAGTTATTGATAGCACATATTTATGCATGATGGCATTAATGTTGTATGACATAGCAAATTGTTTATGTGCTCTTATGATATGAAAAGTGGTATTGCTAACCATTGTGGTTGCAGGAATCGTGTGGAACACGATAGGATGACATTTATGGGGATGTCTGGCACTCCGTGTGTTATGTGCCAAGGAAGCTGGTTTTAAGAAAATCAGATAAAGGGATATTTCCGAGGTAACATGTATTTTACGTTGTCTTGTTGACACATGATGAATGCAAAGTGGTGCATTGAGGTTATGATATATGTTATTGTGCACTGTTTTTACATATGTATGTTGTGAAATATAAGAGGTGTATTTCACGAGTCAAAGTTATCTTAGTAAGGATTTTAATGGCTTATGCTAAAGTCCATATGAAGCGATGAAGAGTCCCGCTTATATGGAGTAGCAACGCTAAAGTCCATTGGAAGCGATGAAGAATCCCGCTTACATGGAGTAGCAACGCTAAAGTCCAGTGGAAGAGAGGAAGAATTCCGCTTTCCTGGAGTAGCAAGAAGCATTAAAATGTACTAATGATAAGGGCTCAGGATGAAATAAGGATTTAAGGAAAAAGAATGTCATGACATTGCATATCCATACATTCATATAATGCGTTTTTATTATGTATTGAATGTTGATGCATAGCGTATATGGCTATTGTTGTTAACCCTGATGGTTGCAGGTTACAGGAAATAAGGAATACGAAAAGGAATGATGATTATACATATGTACGGGCATCCCAAGGGCAACATGTATTATGTGGTTAGTCATTTAACACAAGGTAAATCAAGGTATGCATAAGATAGTGCATTATGATATGATACATGTTGATACGCATTGTTTTGCATATGTATATTGTGAAATATAAAGTGAGGATTTCAATGCTTACACTAAAGTCCATATGAAGCGAGGAAGGATTCCGCTTATATGGAGTGGTGAGAAGCATTGAAATGCACTATTGATATTTCACGAGTCCAGGTTATCCTAGTGAGGATTTCAATGCTTGCGCTAAGGTCCATATGAAGCGAGGAAGGATTCCGCTTATATGGAGTAGTGAGAAGCATTGAAATACACTACTGATAAGTGACTCAATTCGAGGTTTATTGATAGCGATGGTTCATTCCGCTATATCTATTGGCGATGGTTCATTCCGCCAGGTGTATTGATAGCGATGGTTCATTCCGCTATATCTATTGGCGATGGTTCATTCCGCCAGGTGTATTGATAGCGATGGTTCATTCCGCTATATTGATTGGCGATGGTTCATTCCGCCAGGTGTATTTATAGCGATGGTTCATTCCGCTATATCTATTGGCGATGGTTCATTCCGCCAGGTGTATTGATAGCGATGCCTCTTTCCGCTACTATGTGGACGATGATTCATGCTCAGGGTATAGCGAGGTTTCATGCCACTTATTATCTGACGAGGTGTCATACCGTCGATTCTATAGCGAGGGATCTTGCCGCTATGTACTCAGCACAGGATTTTTGCCGCCTTCGAGCGATGGGTGCTGATTACGCACTATTATTGAGCGACGGAGACAGGTATGACGCTATATCACTAGCGATGAGGTATGAGATATTGCTATTTTATTAGCTTTATTGTAGCTGGCATGCATTGATATACATGTTTTATTATGCCTATTTTACTAGCATGATAGTGGATGACATACGCTGATGTACATGTATCGTCACTAGTGGGCAATGTTTTAGATGCCATGAGTTGGCATGTGTCGTCACGGGATGACGATGACGATGGTGTAGGAGATGTCTTATTAGACATTCATCATCGTTACGATGATCGATGCGTTGAGTATACGTATTCAGTGGTATGCCTTGGGTGCCAGTACCGAGCACAAGGTGGTGTGTGCGACACCGATGGACGTGACCCTTATACCGAGCGGGTTGCTCGAGGAATGGTTGGATGCGCTGTACATGTGATTGTACCGCAGCTTACGATTGGGGGTAATCATTTTACGAGTGGTGATACCCTTGAGGTATGCTCGTTGGAATGGCTTTTGGCCATGTGATTTGACGACAGGAGTAATCATGGAGGAAATTACTCGCGTTCTGTCGATGTGACATGTGGTAGACATGATCACACCACCCTTGAGGGTGTAGGATGGGTCCTAAGGGAGTAGGATCAGGTTATGTTAAGTACATAGGGACATTGGAGTGTCCAGGGTGTATCGGCATTGAGGAATGTTGGATAAAGACCCGCTACTCTATTGAGTTTTCTTCCCATAGGGACATTGGAGTGTCCAGGTTATCTGCCGCGTGTGTGTAGCACCATGATGGGCTTGCTAGAGCCGTTACACTGCTCGTTGGAACCAAGTTTGGCAAATCGTAAGGTGATACGATGAGGATTGTGGTGAACTCTAGTAGTCACCATGTCATTGAGGTTAAGGTTGTTCATGCCTCACTGAAACGTGTATACGTTTATGTTTAATCTTGGAGACTTGTCTGGGACAGCTCAGGATGTTGGAGTACCAACAAGAGAGTCATCAGGTTGTTATTGACTCAATCTAAAGGAACCCGTGTATTGGGATACAATGGGTGTTATTGTATCCAGTTTTTCCGAACGATGGTTCGAGACTTGTGGATCTCGAGTTCGATGGCGCTTCCCTTGCGAGGAAGGAGGTAGTATTATACCTATTTGGGAATCTTTGAAAGATTCGGTAAGTTGGTGCAAGTGGTGTTGATTTTGGGAATCACACCGTGTATTGTTAATCGTCGATTTTCATCCTCCACTGAGTAAGGAATGACTCAGAATTGACGGTTGTGTTTGGGGCTTAGGGATATGTGGTAGATACCCGAGCCGAGTGCATTGAGTATGCATGTGATATCAGTGCTTAGGCAGGTATACCGGTGAGTATACGGATGCCAGTTATTGATTTCCTCTCTGTTAAGCATAGAGTTATGCTATTTTTGGATGGTTAAATCTCTGATGAGAGATATGGAACACCTTGAGATTGGGAATCTCCATGGCACGATGTTTATGAGGAACAATCGTAAAGTTAGTTGACTCCCTTGAAGAGGGATTTTCTTGTGAGGGTTAAGGTACTTCCCTTGTTGGTGTTTTCCTTCGAGTTATGCGACAGCCTTCCCAAGTTTGGATTGTTAAATCCGAGGATTTTCAAGGGATGGCAGGATTTCGGATTGGTTGAGTGTCGCTGACGACACAAGCGTTGAGGATGCAATGGGTTTATTGCATGCCCCTTAAGAATTTTAAACTCTGCGGAGTCTCGGTTGTTATTTATGATCAGGACGTGATTCTTGGAACATCCGTAGGTGGACATCTTGTGAGATGTCTTTTGTTTTAATTTGTGGCCGTGAGTTGCCCAAATTAAGTTGCAATGAGGCGACTACTCCTTCGATGGAGGAAGTTTGAAAGTGGAAACCAGGTTTGGTATGTGTACACCGTGGTTGTACTAGTGTTTCCCTCGTAGCGATGTATGTTAGACATCGTGAGTCTTGGTAAAGATGTCATTGGCTGATATCTACGATAGAATCAAGAGCGATTCGAATCCATGCAGTTTCAGTTGACTAACTGCTTTTGGACTGTTAGCGTTGAGTTGTGCTGACGCTCTTTGACGTTATGATGGATTTGGAAGTCTATTCCACTCCAGAGTTTGACACAAGGTCAACGTTCTCACGGTTGAGGTGTCATTCAGGATGCGTTCTTACTGTTGTATTAGATCGAAGGAGGACTGTCCGATCTACAGTCGTAAGTATCGGTTGTTTTGCAGTCATGAGTGATTGACTTTTGGGATGACCCGCATTGAGGTACGTTTTGCCTCTTGGGTGCTAGGTTGGTTTTGGTAAGTCGCTCTGTTTCAGAGTTTGATGAGAGGTAAGTATCCTCGCGTTTATTAATTCGATTCTGATATGGTCAGGAATCGAGGTTATGGCTCCATGTTGTTGTGCAGCCTGGGTGTTACGTGATACACCAGTGCTAATTTCGAGGACGAAATTCTTTTAGTGGGGGATATTGTGATGACCAGGGATTATAGGTGTTAATCCCGGAGTATTAATAATCCTAAAGTGGTTTTACGTGACGATTTGGAGTTTAATTGAGGTATTGGGCCTTCTGGGCTCGTTTATTTGGGCAGTTGGGATCGTTGGATCCAGAGGTTGAGATTGTATTCACATTACGGTGTGAAACCTAAGAGTTGGGTTTTTGATGTGTCTCGGAATCTCGGGTGCTGTGTGAGCACCGGTAGGGGGTTTTGGAGTTAGAGAGAGAGTTTTTGAAAACAGATGATTTTTAAGGAATCATGATGTATTTGTGGGGCTATTAATTTTTCGGGGTATTTTTGCTATAAATACCATTTGAACCCAAGATTTTAAGAGAAATTTCATTTCAGCCCCAAATCTTTTCTTTCTCCTCCCTGCGTGCGATTCCCGTCACCTCCCCTGCCCCGCCGTTTCAGACGCTCCGCCAGTCGCCGTCCGGCCGCCGATCGGCGCGTGCGACCTACCCACGGCTTCGTCTCGACGAGGCGCTCCTTTCCCCTCTGCCAATTGAAAGTTTCGTCGCGTGTGGAAGTCGGATTTTGCTGCACATCATTCCTCGGGGCATGGAACTCGAGCAAGGCTTGGCTCGGACTTCGGAGATTTAAGGTACGTGCGACGTACGAGCATTTCTATATTTTAAGGCATATGTGAATGCATAATGAAAATTTGATTTCATTGAATAATCGCGCATGAGGATTATATATATATATGTTGATATAGCCAAGGAATGACCCAAATCTTGATATCGCCGCTTGTAGCGTGCGTGACACTAGAGTAGGATGACTCTTGCATGATATATGGGGTACTGGGTTTATTTGACTATATTAGGGCATTTGAGATGCCTGGGAATGATCGTAAAATCATGTATTCTTCGTAAGACATTTGAGATGTCTAAGTTCGTAGAATCGTGTATTCATTATAAGACATTTGAGATGTCTAGGTTTGTAGACTCATGTATTCATTATAAGACACTTGAGATGTCTAAGTATAATGAAGGATTGGTAAAATAAATGCTAAGGCATTTGAGCTATCTGTGATTGATAGCAAGGTTGTGAAATCAGTATTAGATATTGTGATATCTGTAATTGCATGTTTAATGAATTTGTAATCACTATATGTTGATATTCGAGGATTAGGCATGCGATGAGTTAATCAATGCGTTGATTTACTGATTTATGAGATTTGATGAGTTTGATGTTGTGAGAACAGGGACAGTACACGGAATCCCGGATGAGGATGTTGCCATCCAGGGAGTATCATTTAAATTCATTAGTATTTACTTGTGTTGTAAATTATGAATTTCATTATTATGATTATGGGATTTTGTGTATTGGTATGCTCACCCCGTTGGGGGCTGTCTCTGTTGGGACAGGTGGACAGGTACATCGATGGCTATGGAGCTGAGCTCGAGCTGTTGATTTGAGGTACTCCCAGGATCGTGGTACCAGGGCTTGATGGAGCACGGTATCGTATAGAGTACCTATATATACACCTGAGGATTTATACATATTCATGATGCTCGCATGTGAGCACGATTATACTTGTATATGGATTGTATATAAAGGCATGAGCCTATCTCTCTTTCATTTAAGGTTGCATGCAATTAGAGGTTGAATTGCTAGAATGATATGAGAGTCATTGGTGTATTATGTGGGTGTTGGAACCCACTTTTGTTGACATATGTGTGGTGTCTTCCCTGGCTGGGAATCTACTTGTATTACTGCTTTCTGTTGAGTATTATGTGTTCCCTGGCCGGGAATTTTGTTATGTGTTGTACTCTTTTTTTTTGGGATAGCTCTATTTATGGGGAGACTCTGCCCAAATTTTTATAAAAGTTTACAATGTGAAAAGTGGCACCAAGGGGTTAGTAAAGGGCAAACATATGAGTCTCTCATTGACAGGCAATGATTAAGTATCATCAGAGCTTCCCGATTGACATTTTATAGAAAGCATGTACCACACATAGTGGTTAATACACTAATCAAGGTTTAAGGGCTTGGGGTCCTTACAATCGATGTGTTGCTAGATACCGCTCAATGCTTGCGACATAAAATGAGATTTTATGTCACTGCCAACATTACAAGATCCTATCGGGTCACACAAAAGATTAAATCGAGAAGGGAAATTAAATTCATTGGATGAATTAATTAATTAAGAAGAGTCTTAATTAAGTGATTAAAAGGTTTTAATTAAATCATGGGTTTGGGCCCATAAGACTTTAAGAAAGTCTTGAACCTTAATTGAAAGCCTTTTAATATAAATACAAGGTTATGATTTAATTGTATCACATAAATTTGATCATTCCAACCTACACAAAAAGGGGACTCGGCCGCCTCATCTCTTTCTCTCTCGGTTTCACAATAGCCGAAGGGGGAGTAGTGATTTCGAGCCATCCTCTTCGATTTAGAATCGAGTTTGTTTCTTGTTCCGGTTTAATAACTTGTCTAGTAACTTGTTATTAAACCATCCCTTCACCCGATTTGATCGTGTGGATACCGTTGAGGCAAAGCTCATCGAGTTTTGCTATTGACTCGGAGAAGGCGTTGGACGTTTGTGCTGCTCCGTGGATTCTGCTTCAAACACGCTACAAGGGTAAGACCTTCGTATTCCTTAATCCGATATGATAACCTATGTATAGATCTGCTGGTTTGTAATCCTAAAATTTTATTCCGCTGCGTTGTATGCTCTAAGGATTACTTACAGTGGTATCAGAGCCGTGTACAAGGCTCATATCGGATTTATGTGATTAAATTGTGTTAATCATATTAGAATTTATATTGCATGCTTATTAAAACTGTTTAATTCATATATGATATGAAATAAATATTTAGTTTTTGAAAATCATCGTAATAATTGTATTTGATATAATTGGCGAATAATAATATTTATTGAGCATCAATTTTCGGCCATCACCATCACAAATGACACGACGGCTACCCACATGAGGGCTAGGGTTTTCAAACCCTTGGCTCGAGATGGCTTAGTCGTTGTGGCTAATAATTGTGCATGGAAGTGTCGAAAATTAATTAGGGTTTAGAACCCATTGGACGTGACGGCTAGCTCATGACGGCTAGGGTTTCGAACCCTAATAGCCGTGCATGGCTCGGCCATCATTGCCTTATTTTCTAAAGTTTTGAGATGTGGATGAGTTTTGAACTCTTTGACTCGATAATGGTTCACGCATGCATGGATTAGTAACTTTACCACATGAGAACAAGGTTTTTCGAACCCTTAGCTCGAGATGGTTAAGCGAACCCCGTGCATGGCATGACCGTGACTCGTGGCTAACAAATTCCAGCGTTTAAAACAAGATGGCTCGATAAAAACCATAAGGGTGCGAGGCGGCTAGGGTTTGGAACCCTAGCGCCGCCGCCGCACGAGCCAAGGCTCGGCCATGGGCTAGGGTTTCGAACCCTAGGCCCATCTATGGTCCAGCCGAGTGTTTGTGGTTCGAACCATGGTGGTTCGAGTCTTAGTCGCTTTAGTTCGTGGCATGTGATGTCCCGAGCGTACGATAATTTTTTCAAAAATTATTTTACAGTTTAATTAGAATTAAATTTAAAATGTTTAGAATTTAATTAATTAAATGTTAATGCATGCTTTATGTGTTGTTTGAGCATGGTGCGTGGTTATAGCCCTTTGACCTATTAGATAGGATTTGTGGATGTTTGTAATTTATAATACGACCTGCGTGTCGTGCCTTTCTCTATTTCATTCTAAATGTAATCCCTCCCCTATGTTCCCCTCGAATGTGAATCGAGGAATTCTATATCTTGTAAATAGTATAGTTTATTTTATTGATGGTGATCAATGAAGATGGAGCATCGTGCCGGGATGAGGAGGCCATTCACAAATTGGAGCCAAAGGAAGGTGCTTGTGAAGTTACCTTAGGTTGACTCATAGGATTTTCTCATTGGCTTGAGAAAATCATTAGTAGGGGCTATAACCATGTCACGTTTAATTATGTATGTTGATGCATGATTTATCTTATGTTTTAGTTTGATAATAGTATTACACATATATGTAGATATGTATACAACTATATGTAGTGGACATATTTTAAATTATCAAATTAATCATGAGATCAATAAATCCCTCTAAAATATTAAGTTTTAGATGCCTTCCAAAATAAAAGTACTCGTCAATAACTTCGATTGTACATGTGTGGGTTTGCCAAAGCAAAGCACCGTGGCAATCTTAGTAAGGCGCGAAAGGATAAAAGTGATATCCGTTATACTTTAATTGGGTACGACTTAACTAGGTTATCTCAATAGGATTGGGAACCTAGAGGCATGGGTTGGATTTTAATTCATTTGATGAATTGAACAAAGTGTTGTTCGTCCAACTATCCAAGAATTATATGTGATGTAATTGACAAAGTGTTGTCTACCTAAATAACCGAGTCTTGGGCGATTAGCCAAAGCTAACTCAAGATTAGGCGAAATATGGATCTTGGCCCACTAAAGGTTTCGAGGGTTGATATTTTTCAAACAAAATAGTGGGAGTATCATTTAATATAAGATCATGTTAAATGATTTAAATCATAAACTTATTTTGCATATTTATATTGTAGATATCCATGGCAACTAACAACGTTACTAGCACTTTATCACTGCGATCGGTCCTTGAGAAGGACAAATTAAATGGGACGAATTTCCTAGACTGGCATAGGAACTTGAGGATAGTCCTCAAACAAGAAAAGAAACAATATGTCCTAGAGGAACCCTTGCCCGCCGAGGAACCTCCCCTAACAGCTACAAGAGCTGAAAAAGATGCTTACAAGAAGCATCAGAGTGACGCACTTGATGTTGGGTGCCTCATGCTTGCCACCATGAACTCTGAGCTTCAGAAGAAACATGAGGAAATGGAGGCGTTCGATATGATCGAACACTTAAAGCAGTTGTACCAACAGCAAGCTAGACAAGAGAGGTATGACGTCTCTAAAGCGTTATTCCAGTGCAGGATGGTAGAGGGAAGCCTAGTTGGAACTCATGTGCTCAAGATGATTGGGTACATTGAGAATCTGGATAAGCTGGGTTTTCCATTGGACCAAGAGTTGGCCACCGATGTGATCTTGCAATCGTTGCCTGAGAGCTTCAGTCAATTTGTAGTAAATTACAATATGACTGACATGGAAAAGACTCTACCACAGTTGCTTGGTATGTTGAGAACATATGAAGCAAATACTAAGAAGACTAAGGCCACAAATGTCCTTATTGTGAATAAGGGCAAAGGAAGGGCCAAAGCTAAAGGCAACAAGAAAGCAAAGAAGGTCTTTGCTAAATCTAAGCCAAAGTCTTCTGCACTAAAGCCAAAGGGAGGGATAGCAAAGGAAGGGAACTGTTTCCATTGCGGTGAGACCGGCCATTGGAAAAGGAACTGCAAAGTATATCTGGAGGATCTAAAGAAAGGAAGTGTGACTTCCGCTTCAGGTATTTTTGTTATAGAAGTCAATTTATCTACTTCTTCATCATGGGTATTAGATACTGGATGTGGATCTCACATTTGTGTAAATGTGCAGGATCTCAAAAGGAGTAGGACATTGGCGAAAGGTGAAGTTGATCTCCGAGTTGGAAATGGAGCAAGAGTTGCTGCATTAGCTATAGGAGATTATCATTTAGCTTTACCTTCTGGTTTATCATTGATTTTGAAAGATTGTTATTTTGTGCCTTCAATTACCAAAAACATTATTTCTATTTCTTGTTTGGACAAGTATGGATTTTCATTTATTATAAAGGACAACTGTTGTTCCATTTATTTAAATGATATGTTTTATGCTAGTGCACAAATGGTGAATGGTCTTTATGTATTAAATCTTGATATGCCTATCTATAACATAAATACTAAAAGGATTAAAAATAATGATTGTAATCCGACTTATCTCTGGCACTGTCGCTTGGGCCACATAAACGAGAACCGCATATCTAAACTTCATAAGGATGGAGTATTAGATTCATTTGATTTTGAATCATATGAAACATGCGAATCTTGTTTAATGGGCAAGATGACTAAAGCCCCTTTCAAGGGACATGTTGAAAGGGCAAATGTTTTATTGGGACTAATACATAGTGATGTATGTGGACCAATAAGTACACAAGCTAGAGGTGGTTTTCAATACTTCGTTACATTTACTGATGACCTCAGTAGATATGGGTATGTGTACCTAATGAAACATAAACATGAAACCTTTGAAAAGTTCAAAGATTTCAAGAATGAAGTACAAAACCAACCTTGGCAAAAGTATCAAAATCCTTCGATCAGATCGAGGAGGTGAATACTTAAGCCAAGAATTTCATGACTATCTAAAGGAATGTGGGATAGTCCCACAACTCAATCCTCCGTATACTCCACAATGGAATGGTGTATCCGAGAGGTGAAATCGAACCCTGTTAGACATGGTTAGATCAATGATGAGTCATTCAGATCTTCCGATATCGTTTTGGGGACACGCTCTAGAAACAGCGATTTTCTTACTGAACCGTGTTCCATCTAAATCAGTGGAAAAGACACCATATGAGAAATGGACTGGGAAGCGTCCTAGCATGTCTTTTATGAAGATTTGGGGTTGTGAGGCTTTCGTTAGACGTCACGCCACTAACAAACTTGGACCCAAATCTGATAAGTGTTTATTTGTGGGGTATCCTAAGGAAACGAAAGGATACTATTTCTATTATCCCACCGAGAACAAAGTAGTTGTTGCTCGGACTGGTGTATTTCTTGAAAGAGAATTTATTTCTAGAAAAACCAGTGGGAGAAAAATAGAACTTAGTGAAGTTCAACCACAAGAAAACACCGAACCTGAGATTGAGATGGAAACAGAGCAGGCACCGCAAGCTGTTGTGGAAGAAACACCTACTCAAGAGACACAAGCCCAGCGTAGGTCTGTAAGAGTACACCGGGAGCCACAGAGATATGGATTTCTTGTGACTCAACAAGGTGACTTACTACTTATTGATGAGGATGAGCCGTCATCTTATCAACAAGCTATAATGGGCAATGATTCTGAGAAATGGCAAGAGGCCATGAAATCTGAGATGGAATCCATGTATGCAAACCAAGTATGGACTTTGGTTGATCCACCTGAAGGGGTACGACCCATAGGGTGCAAATGGATTTTCAAGAAAAAGACCGATATGGATGGTAACGTACAAACCTATAAAGGTCGGCTGGTTGCAAAAGGATTCAAACAAATTCATGGTAATGACTATGATGAAACCTTTTCACCAGTGGCCATGGTTAAATCCATAAGGATCTTACTTGCAATAGCTGTATTTCATGATTATGAAATCTGGCAGATGGATGTCAAAACAGCTTTCCTTAATGGAAATATGCTCGAGGATGTGTACATGACACAGCCTGAGGGTTTTGTCGATCCAAAGGATGCTGGAAAGATATGCAAGCTACAACGATCCATTTATGGATTGAAGCAAGCTTCTCGGAGTTGGAATCTTCGTTTTGATGATGCAATCAAAGAGTTTGGTTTTATCAAAAATGAAGATGAACCTTGTGTCTACAAGAAGGTCAGTGGGAGCGTAATCATTTTCCTAGTGTTGTATGTAGATGACATACTTCTTATTGGAAATGATATCCCTGCCTTGCAATCTGTAAAGATTTGGCTAGGGAATTGCTGACTTGGGAGAAGCCACCTATGTATTAGGAATCAAGATCTATAGAGATAGATCGAGAAGGCTTCTTGCTCTAAGTCAAAGTACATACATAGACAAGGTGCTTAAAAGGTTTAGCATGCAAGAATCCAAGAAAGGATTCGTGCCTATGACACATGGTATTTATCTCTCGAAGGAACAGTGTCCTTCAACACCAGATGAGAGACAACGCATGAGTAAGATTCCATACGCGTCAGCTATTGGATCTATCATGTATGCCATGATATGTACTCGTCCCGATGTATCGTATGCTTTGAGCATGACGAGCAGATATCAAGTTGATCCAGGTGAAGGTCACTGGATTGCTGTCAAGAATATCCTAAAGTACTTGAGAAGGACTAAGGATACATTCTTGATTTATGGAGGTGAGGAAGAGCTCAATGTAATGGTTACACTGATGCAAGCTTCCAAACCGACAAAGATGATTTTCGATCGCAATCTGGATATGTGTATTGCCTGAATGGAGGTGCTGTGAGCTGGAAGAGTTCAAAGCAAGAAACAGTAGCCGATTCTACAACGGAAGCTGAGTATATTGCTGCCTCGGATGCAGCAAAGGAAGCTGTTTGGATGAGGAAGTTCATTTCTGAACTTGGAGTGGTGCCTAGCATTAAAGATCCGATAGAACTCTATTGTGACAACAATGGAGCGATCGCATTGGCTAAGGAACCAAGATCTCACCAAAGATCCAAGCACATATTTAGGCGTTTCCATTTCATTCGAGAAATCGTTGAAAGGGGAGATGTTAAAATATGCAAAGTACCAACAGATGATAATGTATCTGACCCATTGACGAAGCCACTATCACAGCAGAAGCATGATCGTCATACTAGATCTCTAGGCATTAGGTATATGTCTGAGTGGTCTTAGTGCAAGTGGGAGATTTGTTGGGATATGCCCTAAGACAAGTCATTAGATGATTGTTTAAGACATACAATGTTTATGGTTTTATGAATGGCAATTCATTATTATATATTATTCTTTTAACTGTGCATTGTGAATTAATATATATGTTAATGTCCTTAGAATAACATTGTATTATTCTTAAAGATGTCCCTAGTCAAGTATTATCATGAATAGGGATAATGATAATACGTAGAGACTAGTATATGTTGATCGATGAATTGTTCATTGATATGAGATATCAAATCAACATATGGGTACATGTTAGAGAACGATGTACTGGACAGACCCACCATGAGAATGCAACATGGATAGTTATATGATCGTCATATGCAATTCTCATAGTGATAATAATGTATGTAATCCTTACGACTTGTGATCATCAGAGATCCCAAAATAAGGAGTTATGTATCTTGATATCGTCAAACGTTACCCGTAACAGGGTATACTATAAAGTCGACTATTGGATACACTACGAATTATGTAGAGGGATGTTGACTGATCGAGATAGGATTTGTCCCTCCTATATAACAGGAGATGTGTTAGGCCCTTGATCAAGTGAGAACTAAAATGCATGGCCATGCTCGAATGAGTCGATATGAGATATCGAGCTTATTCATTTATTCTAGTTCTACTTGGGGATCAAGAAATAAAGATTGGATATACGAGTATGACTATTCCATGACTCGTGTTCAATCTAAACACAAAGGACAAAGGGATTAAGTTACATGATTAATATTATCACAAGTTCTAAAGGTTATGTCGAGTCATTGACATTCTTGTAATTTGGGTAGCATCGATGTGTTGCTAGATACCGCTCAATGCTTGCGACATAAAATGAGATTTTATGTCACTGCCAACATTACAAGATCCTATCGGGTCACACAAAAGATTAAATCGAGAAGGGAAATTAAATTGATTGGATGAATTAATTAATTAAGAAGAGTCTTAATTAAGTGATTAAAAGGTTTTAATTAAATCATGGGTTTGGGCCCATAAGACTTTAAGAAAGTCTTGAACCTTAATTGAAAGCCTTTTAATATAAATACAAGGTTATGATTTAATTGTATCACATAACTTTGATCATTCCAACCTACACAAAAAGGGGACTCGGCCGCCTCATCTCTTTCTCTCTCGGTTTCACAATAGCCGAAGGGGGAGTAGTGATTTCGAGCCATCCTCTTCGATTTAGAATCGAGTGTGTTTCTTGTTCCGGTTTAATAACTTGTCTAGTAACTTGTTATTAAACCATCCCTTCACCCGATTTGATCGTGTGGATACCGTTGAGGCAAAGCTCATCGAGTTTTGCTATTGACTCGGAGAAGGCGTTGGACGTTTGTGCTGCTCCGTGGATTCTGCTTCAAACACGCTACAAGGGTAAGACCTTCGTATTCCTTAATCCGATATGATAACCTATGTATAGATCTGCTGGTTTGTAATCCTAAAATTTTATTCCGCTGCGTTGTATGCTCTAAGGATTACTTACACATATCATAGCCTAAAAACGCGTAATATTCAACTCTATCAAGGTTCCTCAGCAGGTAAGGGTTCATCAAGGACATATTGCTTTTTCTCTTGTTTGAGGACAATCCTCAGATTACTATACCAATCTAGTAAATTTGTCCCATTTAATTTGTCATTCTCAAGGACCGATCGACAAAACCCTCGGGTTGTGTCATGTACTCATCCTCAAGTAAATTTCCATTAAGGAAAGCTGTTTTGTCATCCATCTGCCAGATTTCATAATCATGAAATGCAGCTATTGCAAGTAAGATCCTAATGGATTTAACCATGGCAACTGGCGAAAAGGTTTCATCATAGTCAATACCATGAATTTGTTTGAAGCCTTTAGCAACCAGTCGTCCTTTAAAGGTTTGTACATTACCATCCATATCGGTCTTTCTCTTGAAGATCCATTTGCACCCTATGGGTCTTACCCCTTCAGGTGGGTCAACCATCCACACTTAGTTTACATCCATCTCAGATTTCATGGCCTCTTGCCATTTATCAGAATCAGGGCCCATTATAGCTTCTTGATAGGATGACTGCTCATCCTCATCAATGTGTAGTAAGTCACCTTGTTGAGTCACAAGAAATCCATATCTCTATGGCTCCCGGTGTACTCTTACAGACCTACGCTGGGCTTGTGTCTCTTGAGCAGGCATTTCATCCACAACAACTTGTGGTGACTGCTCTGTTTCCATCTCAATATCATGCTCAGTGTTTTCTTGTGGTTGTACTTCAGTAAGTTCTATTTGTTTCCCACTGGTTCTTCTAGAAATAAATTCTCTTTCAAGAAAGACACATGTCCGAGCAACAACTACTTTGTTCTCGGTGGGATAATAGAAATAGTATCCTTTCGTTTCCTTAAGATACCCCACAAATAAACACTTATCAGATTTGGGTCCAAGTTTATTGGAGGCGTGACGTCTCACGTAAGCCTCACAACCCCAAATCTTCATAAAAGACATAATAGGACGATTTTAGTCCATATCTCATAAACTGATTTAGATGGAACACGGTTCAGTATAAATATTGATGTTTCTAAAGCATGTCCCCAAAAAGAAATCGGAAGATCTGGATGACTCATCATAGATCGAACCATGTCCAACAAAGTTCGATTCCTCCTTTCAGATACTCCATTCCATTGTGGAGTATATGGAGGTGTGAGTTGTGGGACTATCCCACACTCCTTTAGATAGTCATGAAACTCTTGGTTTAAGTATTCACCTCCTCGATCTGATCGAAGGATTTTGATACACTTTTGCCAAGCTGGTTTTGTACTTCATTCTTGAAATCCTTGAACTTTTCAAAGGTTTCATGTTTGTGTTTCATTAGGTACACATACCCATATCTACTGAAGTCATCAGTAAATGTAACAAAGTATTGAAAACCACCTCTAGCTTGTGTGCTTATTGGACCACATACATCACTATATATGAGACTCAATAAATCACTTGCCCTTTCAACATGTCCCTTTAAAGGGGTTTTAGTCATCTTGCCCATTAAACAAGATTCACATGTTTCATATGATTCAAAATCAAAAGAATCTAAAGCGCCATCCTTATGAAGTTTTGATATGCGATTCTCGTTTATATAGCCCAAGCGACAATGCCAGAGATAAGTTGGATTAGAATCATTATTCTTAATCCTTTTAGTATTTATGTTATAGACACGCATATCAAGATTTAAAATATAAAGACCATTAATTAATTGTGGACTAGCATAAATCATCTCATTCAATTAAATTGAGCAAATTTGTTCTTTATAATAAATGAAAAATCAATCTTGTCCAAACAAGAAATTGAAATAATGTTTCTAGTAACCGATGGCACAAAATAACAGTCTTTTAAATCTAATATTAAACCAAAAGACAAAGTTAATGAATAATCTCCAATAGCTAATGCAGCAACTCTTACTCAATTTCCCACTCGGAGGTCAACTTCGCCTTTAGCCAAAACTCTACTCCTTTTGAGATCCTGCACATTAACACAAATGTGAGAACCACATCCAGTATCTAATACCCATGATGAAGAAGTAGATAAATTGACTTCTATAACAAAAATACCTGAAGTAAAAGTCACACTTCCCTTCGTCTTCTTAAGATCTTCCAGGTATAACTTGCAGTTTCTCTTCCAATGACCGGTCTCACCGCAATGGAAGCAGTTTCCTTCCTTAGCCACTCCTCCCTTTGGCTTAAGTGCAGTAGCATGAGGCTTAGGTTCGACAAAGAATTTCTTGTTCCTTTTAATGCCTTTTGCTTTAGCCTTTCCCTTGCCCTTATTCACAATAAGTACGTTTGTGGGCTTATTCTTCTTTGAGTTTGCTTCATACGTTCTCAACATACCAAGCAACTCCGGTAGTGTCTTCTCAATTTCAATCATATTGTAATTCAAAACAAATTGACTGTAGCTATATGGCAACGATTGGAAGATCACGTCTGTGGCCAACTCTTGGTCCAACGAAAAACCTAGTTTCTCAAGATTCTCTATGTATCCAATAATCTTGAGTACATGAGATCCAACAAGGGTTCCTTCTACCATTCTGCAATGAAAACGCTTTAGAGACGTCGTACCTCTCTTGTCTAGCTTGTTGTTGGTAAAGTTGCTTTAGATGTTCAATCATATTGAACGCATCCATTTCCTCATGTTGCTTCTGAAGCTTGGAGTTCATGGTTGCAAGCATTAAACAACCAACATCAAGTACGTCATTTTGATGCTTCTTGTAAGCATACTTATCGGCTCTCGCGGCCGCAACAAGAGGTTTGATCGCTTTTATTTTAAACAATTATTTCCAATCTAGCGATTTTAGACCGCAAGTGCACGATGTCAAGTTTTAGTATAGATAGGAAGATACGGATTGTCGAACCCACAAGGACTAAGAAACAAGTACCACATAAGATTTCTTTTAACTATATTTAACCTACGATAATCAATTAATAATTAAACTAAACTAAATTAAGCTACTATAATCCAACCAAAATAGTCGACGATCACGAGAAAAATCCACAAGCAAGAATCAAGACAATTATTCACCTAACCCAACTCTTACAATTCTTTTCTCCATACATCTCTAAGGTGACGGGTTTTCCGAATTTATTCAATATACTCTCTCGAGCTATATTAAGTCTAACATCAAATTGCAACTAGTAACTCTCGTTCACGTAATTAACAATTTAACATTGAATGAGATTTATGAAAACCACTAACTTTAGATTAAACAACCCAAAGCTATCACTCGTGTGTGATTTTATCTCTCGATCTCAATCTTTAACACACGGCATGAATTATTATATGGTATTATAATTTCATCTCTCGATCAATTACAATAAAATATCATTCAGAGGTGATCAATCCTTCAAAAGCATTAAGAACAATAACACATGCACTTAGAAGATATATGAATTCAATCTCAAAATCAATAGGAAAAACTATGTTATTGATATCTCTCAATCATCAAAAACACAACAATCCAATTATTCATGTAAAACAATAATAGAAAAGTAAAAGAAAACTCCCAAGTCGACTCTTTCGTTGATTCTCGATCCTTCCTCACTTCTTTCTCGATCGTGCTCTTCGATTATCTTGTTGGCTCGTTCCAAAACATAGGGTGAAGGGTTGATGAGTGATGATGGATGGTGAAGAGTGGAAGAAAGATGGAGGTTATGGTGGAGTGAATGGCTGCTGGCCGTGTGAAGGAGGCGTGAGGTTAGAGTGAAAAAAGGAGGCGTGTGGTTTTGTGGAATTGAAAGAAAGGAGGGGCTGAGATGGAGGCTGTGATGTGTGTATTCTAGGGTTAAAATCTGATATTTTGGTTGTAAAATCGTTTGTAATATATAGGGGAAGGGAATCAAGGACTTCCTTGTTGGAAACAAACTCTATAAGGAAGGTATTTTTATGAAAACACATCGTCCCGATCAATCCGAAAAAGTGGCCGATCGATCGAGCCTTCTAGTAAGAATTTCGCTCAGTTTTCAGCCTTTCTCGATCGATCGAAATGGTTTCTCGATCGATCGCCCTTCACAGTAAGTTTCTTCGCCTTTTTCAGCTTCTGGCAAGTTTCGTATTTTGGCCGTAACTTTCTCATACAAACTCCAAATTTGATGAATCAGCTGTCCACGCGAAGATAAGAGAAAGTTCTACAACTTTTATATGGACCACATTTCCAAAACATGGCTCGAACATATAATAATTTGAGTCGAAAGGAGCAACATGTGTCTTGGATTCTGGTTTTTTCCTCTTTTCTTCAACTTTATTCAGTATTTCATCATTTTAGCTTGATTTCTCACCTTTCCCTACATTTCAACATTGATTCCTGAAATAGAGAAATATATACCATAAACCGTAAGATATTCCAAGAATCAACAAGAAAACATGTACATATCATAGCCTAAAAACGCGTAATATTCAACCCTATCAAGGTTCCTCAGCAGGTAAGGGTTCCTCAAGGACATATTGCTTTTTCTCTTGTTTGAGGACAATCCTCAGATTACTATACCAATCTAGGAAATTTGTCCCATTTAATTTGTCATTCAAGGACCGATCGCAATGAAAGTGTGCTTGTAACATTGTTTGATGCCATGGATATCTACAATATATAAATATGCAAACTAAGTTTATGATTTTAATCATTTAATAAGGTCTTATATGAAATGATACTCCCACTATTTAGTTAAAAAACCACCAACCCTCAAAACCCAGGCCAAGATCCATATTTCACCTAACCTTGAGTTAGCTTTGGCTAATCACCCAAGACTCGGTTATTTAGGTAGACAACGCTTTGTCAATTACATCACATGTAACTCTTGGATGGTTGGCGAACAACACTTTGTTCTAATTCATCTAATGAATTATTGCTAGGAATCCTTCATACAAATGGAAAATAAAATTGGATTCCTACCAAAGGACCTAGACAAAGTGATCATATGGAGATTGATTAAGAATCGTACCCTTGTAGCGTGTTTGTAGCATAATCCTCGTTGCAAGTCCACGAGTCACGAACAAAGATTTACACCTTCGTCTCTACGGTATCCACACGATCAAATCGAAAAGGGTGTTTAAGAACAAGTTGTTAGACTCGTTCTTAAACCAAAACTAAACTCTTGGTTCAAAACCGATCAACGACGGCCGTTCAAAAACCACCACAATCTCACGGCGGCGGCGGTGAGTATGGTGCAAGTGAGGCGGTGGCCGAGATTGTATGTTTAGGTGGCTATTAGGTTTGGTTATAATTAACACTTAATTTTCAATCAAAGCCTTGTTAGTTTATTAAATATTGATTTAATTAAAAGGCTTTCAAAAGGCTTTATTGGCCCATACCCAATATATTAATTAAATACATATATCTAACATTTGTAATTAAGACTTCTTAATTATTTAATTCATCCAATGAATTTTATCTCCCCCTTTTGATTTAATCTTTTGTGCGACCCGATAGGAACTTGCAATGTTGGCAGTAACATAAAATCTAATTTTATGTCACAAGCAATGAGCGGTATCTAGCAACACATCAAGGCTACCCAAATTACAAGAATGTCATTGACTCGACATAACCTACGGACTGTGATAATATTAACCATGTAACTTAATCCCTTTGTCCAATGTGTTTAGATTGAACATGAGTCATGGAATAGTCATACTCATATATTCAATCTCTTATTTCTTGATCCCCAAGTAGAACTAGAATAAACGAATAAGCTCGATATCACATATCGACTCATTCGAGCACAGCCATGCATTTTAGTCTTACTTGATCAAGGGCCCAAACACTTCTCCTGTTATATAGGAGGGACAAATCCTTTCTTGATCACTCAACATCCCTCTACATAATTTGTGGTGTATCAAATGATTGTCTTTATAGTTTACCCTGTTACAGGTAACGTTTGACAATATCAAAATACATGACTCCTTATGTTGGGATCTCTGGTGATCTCAAGTCGTAAGGATTACATACATAATTATCACTATGAGAATTGCTTATGACGTTCATATAACTATCCATGTAGCATTCTCATGGTGGGTCTGTCCAGTACATCGTTCTCTAACATGTACCCATATTGATTGATATCTCATACCTATGAACAATTCATCAATCAAAACATACTAGTCTCAATGTGTAAGGACCCCAAGCCCTTAACCCTTGATTAGTGTATTAACCACTATGTGTGGTACATGCTTCTATACAAATTCAATCGGGAAACTCAGATGATGCTTACAAAATTACCTTAACATTCAACGTTATAAGATCATCTCTACTAACATATAGACCCATAGAGTTGCCCATTACCATGCCCTTTTTGCCACTTTTTACATTGTGGACTTTTATAAAAATTTGGGCAGAGTCTCCCCATAAATAGAGCTATCCCGAAACCAAAAGCACATCACATAATATAATTCCCGGCCAGGGAATACACAATACTCAACAGACTACTGAACACAAAGTCAATTCCCAGCCAGGGAAGACACCACACATAAGACGACAAAAGTGGGTTTCAACACCCACATAATACACTAACGACTCTCATATCATTAGCAATTCTACCACAATTGCACGCAACATATAATGAAAGAGAGAAAGGCTCATGCCTTTATATACAACCCATATACATGAATATCCATGCTCACAAGCGAGCATCATAAATGTGTATATAAACCTCGGGTGTATATAAGTACTCTATACGATACCGTGCTCCATCAAGCCCTGGTACCACGATCCTGTGAGTACATCCAATCAACAGCTCGAGCCCAGCTCCATAGCCATCGATGCACCTGTTCACCTGCCCCAACAGAGACAGCCCCCAACGGGGTGAGCATACCAATACACAAAATCCCATAATCACAATAATGAAATTCATAATTTACAACAAAAGTAAATACTAATGAATTTAAATGATACTCCCTGGATGGCAACATCCTCATCCGGGATTCCGTGTACTGTCCCTGTTCTCACAATCATCAAACTCATCAAATCTCATAAATCAGTAAATCAACACATTGATTTAACTCATAGCATGCCTGATTCTCAAGTATCAAAAATCAATGATTTCCAAGTTCATTATACATACAAATATAGATATCACAATATCTAGTACTGATTTCTCAATTTCACTATCAATCACAGATAGCTCAAATGCCTAGACATCTCACATGTCTTATAATGAGTACATGATCCCACGATCATTCTCAGGCATCTCAAATGCCGTACGATAGTCATATAGACTCAGTACCCCATATATATCAACATATATATGCATATAGACATACCCACAACCATCTAATGAAATTACAACACATTAGGCATTTCACAATTTCTATCACATAAAGTAATGCTCGTACGTCGCACGTACCTTAAATCTCCGAAGTCCGAGCCAAACCTTGCTCGAGTTCCATGCTCCGAGGAACGATGTGCTAACACGATAAATTAATTCACAATTAATTACGAACATGCAACCCATGCTCAAGCACACCCACAACCCTCAAAAATATTGTCAACACAAGACAATAACCAATATCGAAAATTGCTCAAGAATACCCCACAAATTCTCGAACCTTCACAACACAAAATCCAACCCAAATAATTACCATAATTCATCTAAAACGTGAATTAAGCTATCCAAGCAAGAATCAACACCCCTTGCCAAAAACCCCCAATTTTCGAACTCAATACCCTAAAATTCGAACCCAAACAAGCCCTTAAATTCGAACCCTTATAATTCTTCAAATTCGAACACAATCAAGCATCATAATGCATCTACAACATAAATAAATCAATTGCTAACAAGAATCGTCACTCCTTATCAAAAATCCCCAAATTCGAACATAAACCCCAAAAAAATCGAACTGAAAATCGAACCAAATGCAACCAATATTTCGAACCACAAAAATCTGAAATAATCGACCCAAACCAAGCACCAAAACGCCCCAAAAACACCTGAAAGAAAGCCCCAAAATCGTACCAAAAATCGAGCCCCAAATCGAAGAAATTCCAGTTTCGAACCCTAGCGTTTTCTGCAGAAATCCGAGCTCGATTCTCGACGAAACTTCGAATTAATGGTGTAGAAAGGACCGCCTGGACGAGACGAAGCCGGCGCCGGGTCGGACGCGCCGATCGGCGGCCTGACGGCGGCGGGCGAAGCACTTAAAGCTGCGTGGGTCAGGGGGCGACGGGAAGGTTACGCGGGAGGAGGAGAGAGACTGACGGGAAAATGTGGGGAAAAATGGCTCCAATAATTAAAATCTCGGGTTTAATTGGTATTTATAGCAAAAATACCCCGAAATACTAATATCCCCACAAATACATCATGATTCATTAAAAATCATCTGTTTCCAAAAATTCTCTCTCTAACTCAAAAATCCCCTACCGGTGCCCACACACAGCACCCGAGATTCTGAGCCACACTATAAACCCAACTCACAGGTTTTCACCGAAATGAGAATACGATCTCAACCTCGGGATCCCACGATCCCAACTACTCAAATAGACGAGCCCAGAAGGCCCAACACTTCGATTAAACTCCAATTGCCACGTAAAACAACTTTACGGGTTATTAACACTCCGGGATTAACATCCCTAATCTCAGGTCATCACAATATCCCCCACTAAAAGAATTTCGTCCTCGAAATTAGCACCGGTGTATCACATAACACCCAGGCTACACAACAACATGAAGTCATAACCTCGATTCTTGACCATATCAGAATCGTCTCAATAAACGCGAGGATACTTATCTCACATCAAACTCTGAAACAGGGCGACTTTACCAAAACCAACATACCCAAGAGGCAAATGTACCTCGATGCGGTTCATCCCAAAAGTCAGTCCCTCATGACTGCAAAACAACCAATACTTACGACCGTAGATCGGACAGTCATCCTTAGTTCTAATACAACCAGTAAGAACGCATCCTGGATGACACCTCAACCGTGAGAACGTTGACCTCGTGTCAAACTCTGGAGTGGAATAGACTCCCAAATCCATCATAACGTCAAAGATCGTCAGCACAACTCAACGCTAACAGTCCAAAAGCAGTTAGTCGACTGAAACTGCAAGGATTCAAATTCTATCGTAGATATCATCCAATGACATCTCTATCAAGACTCACGATGTCTAACATACATCGTTACGAGGGAAACACTAGGATACCACGGTGTACACATACCAAACCTGGTTTCCACTTTCAAACCTTTTCCATCGAAGGAGCAGTCGCATCATTGCAACTCAATTTGGGCAACTCACGGCCCCAGATTCACACAAAAGACATCTCACAAGATGTCCACCTCCGGATATTCCAAGGATCACATCCTGATCATAAATAAACCATCGAGACTCCACAGAGTTCAAATCCTGGGAGGACATGCAATAAACACATTGCATCCTCAACGTTTGTGTCGACAACGACACCCAATAAATCTGAATTCCTGCCATCCCTTGACAATCCTAGGATTTAACAATCCAACTTGGGAAGGCTATCACATAACTCGAAGGAAACACCAACAATGGAACACCTCAACCCACACAAGATAATTCCCTCCTCAAAGGGAGTCAACTAACTTCACGATTGTTTCTCATAACTTATCGTGCCATGGAGATTCCCAATCTCAAGGTATTCAATATCTCTCATCAGAGATTTAGCCATCCAAAATAGCATACTCTATGCTTGACAAAAAAAAGGGAATCATTAATTGGCATCCGTATACTCACCGGTATACCTGCCTAAACACCGACATCACATGCATACTCAATGCACTTGGCTCGGGTATCTACAACATACCCCTAAGCCCCAAACACGACCGTCAATTCTGAGTCATTCCCTATCCAGTGGAGGACGATAATCGACGATTAACAACACGGTGTGATTCCCAAAATCAACACCACACGTACCAACTCACCGAATCTTTCAAAGATTCCCAAATTGGTCTAATACTACCTCCTTCCCCACAAGGGAAGTGCCATCGAACTCGAGATTCCACAAGTCTCGAAACACCGTTCGGAAAAACTGGATACAATAACCCCCATTGCATCCCAAATACACAGGTTCCCTCAGATCGAGTCAATAACGACCTGATGACTCTCTCGTTGGTACTCCGACAATACACTTTGTCATCACCACGATATCTGGCTAGCAAAGCGCTGTCTCCATAGGCTCATATCAAGCCCACCAACAAACCATATGTCCCATCTCGGTACGCCATACCGTAACATCCATTTAGAGTAGTGGGTCATCACCCAAAATCTCTCTAAAACCAAAGCATAATGGACATCCCGGTGTCCTTGCTCAACCACGGAGCCATCTTAATTCATTAGGACATATCCCACACCTTCAGGTTGGGTATGACCACGCCTACCGCAGATCACAACAACAAACAAGTAGTTTCCTCAATGACTACTCTTACCACCAATCACTTGGTCCTAGCCAAACCAACGAGCATACCCAAGGTATCATTGCTCGACAAAAGGTCTCGTCAACTAGTGACCCAGACTCTACCATGTGCTCACCATCGGCACTCAAACCATACGACTAAACACATAACATAAATGTATTAGCCATCAAAACGATGCTACACGTCTACATAGAACATCAACTATGTCATCGTCATCCCGTGACGGCATATGTCAACATATGACATCCAACTAACATCGTCCAACATACGACGGTACATGGCAATACACGACATCCATAATCTCATCATCAACACATGGCATATATATAGCAACACATAGTATCCACAATAATACTAACACAAGTAATATGCCATACCTCATCGCTATCAAGATAGCGGAATACCTGTATCCGTCGCTCGATAATAGTACGTAGTCAGCACCCATCGCTCGAAGGCGGCAAAATCCTGTGCTGAGTACATAGCGGCACAATCCATCGCTATAGAATCGACGGCATGATACCTCGTCATATAATAAGTGGTATGAAACCTCGCTATACACCTGAGCATGAAAAATCGTCCACATAATAGCGGAAAGAGGCATCGCTATCAATACACACGGCGGCAAGAACTATCGCCAGTCAATATAGCGGCATGAACCATCGCTATCAATATACATGGCGGCAAGAACCATCGCCAGTCAATATAGCGGCATGTACCATCGCTATCAATATCCATGGCGGCAAGAATCATCGCCAGTCAATATAGCGGCATGAACCATCGCTATCAATATCCATGGCGGCAAGAATCATCGCCAGTCAATATAGCGGCATAAACCATCGCTATCAATATCCATGGCGGCAAGAATCATCGCCAGTCAATATAGCGGCATAAACCATAGCTATCAATATCCATGGCGGCAAGAATCATCGCCAGTCAATATAGCGGCATAAACCTTCGCTATCAATATCCATGGCGGCAAGAATCATCGCCAGTCAATATAGCGGCATAAACCATCGCTATCAATATCCATGGCGGCAAGAATCATCGCCAGTCAATATAGCGGCATAAACCATCGCTATCAATATCCATGGCGGCAAGAATCATCGCCAGTCAATATAGCGGCATAAACCATCGCTATCAATATCCATGGCGGCAAGAATCATCGCCAGTCAATATAGCTGATCCCTAGTCATTGTCACGGTAGTGTATTTTAATGCCCCTCGCTCAAGTAAAAACATGCGGTACTCCCACCCCTCGCTTCACATATAGGCGGCATAGAATAACCTCGCTTAAATGGACATGCGGTACTCCCACCCCTCGCCTCACATTTTAGCGGCAAATATTCTTTCCTCGCCTCATATGCTAACCACGCTTCAATGTGACATGCGGCGCTCCCACCCCTCGCTTCACATTTTAGCGGCACAAAATAATAAATAGCGGCAAGCATTTAAAATCATCACTCATCCATAACAATGACTCATGGGATATTCACCAAGTATTCCATTTACACCTGCAATCACAAAGCATATGCCATATCCAATATACATCAACATGAGTGTATTTTAATGCACCTCGCACAAATGTGACATGCGGCGCTCCCACCCCTCGCTTCAACAAATGGCGGCAAAGCATTAAAATCATCACTACATGTACACATGCAACAACAATGCATAAATCCATGATGTATATAAAATGCAGGTTACCGTTTCGTGTCTTTCAACCATGGCCTTAGCCTTTCGCATCATAGTGTTCCTACAGGAACAATCACAACCCATGAGCATACAATAATCCATATTCCCACAATATGATTATAATGAGTAAATGCATAAATCATGAGTACAAAGTACTTCCCATATTCCGATGCATTTCAAAATGCTCCATTTGGTTGCCCCTGTGTCACAACTCACAATCATAATCAACAGGTTATATTATGATTCCATAGATGTCATGACATATAATCGTTTCACTATGATCGCATATCACAAATGCACGTAAGCAAAACAGTTGTGTCACACAACACTAGCTACTATCATGCATAAATATGTGCTACTCATTCCTATCAGCATGTTCCAGGCCCTCAACAGCCCCAAAGAGCTAACCACTGCTCTGATACCACTAATGTAAGGACCCCAAGCCCTTAACCCTTGATTAGTGTATTAACCACTATGTGTGGTACATGCTTCTATACAAATTCAATCGGGAAACTCAGATGATGCTTACAAAATTTCCTTAACATTCAACGTTATAAGATCATCTCTACTAACATATAGACCCATAGAGTTGCCCATTACCATGCCCTTTTTGCCACTTTTTACATTGTGGACTTTTATAAAAATTTGGGCAAAGTCTCCCCATAAATAGAGCTATCCCGAAACCAAAAGCACATCACATAATATAATTCCCGGCCAGGGAATACACAATACTCAACAGACTACTGAACACAAAGTCAATTCCCAGCCAGGGAAGACACCACATATAAGACGACAAAAGTGGGTTTCAACACCCACATAATACACTAACGACTCTCATATCATTAGCAATTCTACCACAATTGCACGCAACATATAATGAAAGAGAGAAAGGCTCATGCCTTTATATACAACCCATATACATGAATATCCATGCTCACAAGCGAGCATCATAAATGTGTATATAAACCTCGGGTGTATATAAGTACTCTATACGATACCGTGCTCCATCAAGCCCTGGTACCACGATCCTGTGAGTACATCCAATCAACAGCTCGAGCCCAGCTCCATAGCCATCGATGCACCTGTTCACCTGCCCCAACAGAGACAGCCCCCAACGGGGTGAGCATACCAATACACAAAATCCCATAATCACAATAATGAAATTCATAATTTACAACAAAAGTAAATACTAATGAATTTAAATGATACTCCCTGGATGGCAACATCCTCATCCGGGATTCCGTGTACTGTCCCTGTTCTCACAATCATCAAACTCATCAAATCTCATAAATCAGTAAATCAACACATTGATTTAACTCATAGCATGCCTGATTCTCAAGTATCAAAAATCAATGATTTCCAAGTTCATTATACATACAAATATAGATATCACAATATCTAGTACTGATTTCTCAATTTCACTATCAATCACAGATAGCTCAAATGCCTAGACATCTCACATGTCTTATAATGAGTACATGATCCCACGATCATTCTCAGGCATCTCAAATGCCGTACGATAGTCATATAGACTCAGTACCCCATATATATCAACATATATATGCATATAGCCATACCCACAACCATCTAATGAAATTACAACACATTAGGCATTTCACAATTTCTATCACATAAAGTAATGCTCGTACGTCGCACGTACCTTAAATCTCCGAAGTCCGAGCCAAACCTTGCTCGAGTTCCATGCTCCGAGGAACGATGTGCTAACACGATAAATTAATTCACAATTAATTACGAACATGCAACCCATGCTCAAGCACACCCACAACCCTCAAAAATATTGTCAACACAAGACAATAACCAATATCGAAAATTGCTCAAGAATACCCCACAAATTCTCGAACCTTCACAACACAAAATCCAACCCAAATAATTACTGTAAGGACCCCAAGCCCTTAACCCTTAATTAGTGTATTAACCACTATGTGTGGCACATGCTTTCAATAAAAACCAATCGGGAAGCTCAGATGATACTTTACCATTGAATGGCAACTACAAAATTTCTTTAATATACAACATTAAGATCATCTCTACCCACAATTAGACTCACATGTTCGCCCTTTACCACCCCTTGGTGCCCTTTTGCATTGTGGGTTTTTATAAAAATTTGGGCAGAGTCTCCCCATAAATTGAGCTATCCCAAAACACAAGCACATCACATAATATAATTCCCGGCCAGGGAATACACAATACTCAACAGAATATAGAACACAAAGTAAATTCCCAGCCAGGGAAGACACCACACATATGACGACATAAATGGGTCTCAATACCCACATAATACACTAACGACTCTCATATCATTAGCAATTCTACCACAATTGCATGCAACACATAATGAAAGAGAGAAAGGCTCATGCCTTTATATAGAACCCATATACAAGAATATTCGTGCTCACATGCGAGCACCATAAATGTGTATATAAATCTCGGGTGTATATATGTACTCTATACGATACCGTGCTCCATCAAGCCCTGGTACCATGATCCTGTGAGTACATCCAATCAACAGCTCGAGCCCAGCTCCACAGCCATCGATGCACCTGTTTACCTGCCCCAACAGAGACAGCCCCCAACGGGGTGAGCATACCAATACACAAAATCTCATAATCACAATAATGAAATTCATAATTTACAACACAAGTAAATATTAATGAATTTAAATGATACTCCCTGGATGACAACATCCTCATCCGGGATTCCGTGTACTGTCCCTGTTCTCACAATCATCAAACTCATCAAATCTCATAAATCAGTAAATCAACACATTGATTTAACTCATAGCATGCCTGATTCTCAAGTATCAATAATTAATGATTCCAAATTCATTATACATGCAAACATAGATATCTCGATATCTAACACTGATTTTCAACTTTGCTACCAATCACAGATAGCTCAAATGCCTAGCATTTATTTTACAAATACTCTAATTCACTTAGACATCTCACATGTCTTCCAATGCATACATGATCCCACGATCATTCTCAGGCATCTCAAATGCCCTACCCTTTATTTTACAAATTCTCATTTATACTTAGACATCTCACATGTCTTACAATAGTCACATAAACCCAGTACCCCATGCCTCTTATAAGGTCATACTACTCTAGTATTACGCACACTTGTGGCAACGATATCAAGACTAGGTCGTTCCATAGTCATATCGACACATATATACATATATAGCCATACCCACAACCATCTAATGCAATTACAACACATTATGCATTTCGCAATTACTATCACATAAAGTAATGCTCGTACGTCGCACGTACCTTAAATCTCCGAAGTCCGAGCCAAACCTTGCTCGAGTTCCATGCTCCGAGGAACGATGTGCTAACACGATAAATTAATTCACAATTATTTACGAACATGCAACCCATGCTCAAGCACACCCATAATCCTCAAAAATATTGTCAACACAAGACAATAAACCAATATCGAAAATCGCTCAAGAATACCCCACAAATTCTCGAACCTTCACAACACAAATCGAACCCATTTAAACACCATAATTCATCTAAAATATGAATTAACCAATTAACAACATGAATAATCGCCCCACATGCCAAAACCCCCAATTCGAATTCAAGCCCTAATTCGAATCCAATTCTTCAATTTCGAACACAATCAAGCATCCTTATACAACTAAAGCATGTAATAACCAACCCATAACAAGAATCGTCACAACCCTGCCAAAACCCCCAAATTCGAACCCATTTCATGCACACATCCGAAATTCGAACCAACCCTCACGAATCGAGCTGACATTTCGAACCAATCCAACACAAAATAGCAGGGAAATACACGAAAAGCATGAAAAAGGGGGTTAGGAAGGTTACCCAAACGAAATCGGAAGAAATCGGACGAAAAATCGAAGAACCCTAGAAATTGGGGATCGGCGCATTCCAGCGAAATCCGACTTCCACACGCGACGAAACTTCGAATTGATGGAGGGGAAAGCTGCGTCTCGTCGAGACGAAGCCGGCGGCGGGTCGCACGCGCCGAACGGCGGCCGGACGGCGGCGGGCGGAGCGCTTTTGTGCGCGGGGGGGCTGGGCGACGGGAAGAGGGGCGCGCGCGAGGAGAGAGGAAAAAGTTGGGGCTGAAATGAAATTTTTGTTTAAAATCTCGGGTTCAATTGGTATTTATAGCAAAAATACCTCGAAATACTAATATCCCCACAATTACATCATGATTCATTAAAAATCATCTGTTTTCAGAAACTCTCTCTCTAACTCAAAAACCCCCTACCGGTGCCCACACACAGCACCCGAGATTCTGAGTCACACTAAAAACCCAACTCACAGGTTTTCACCGAAATGAGAATACGATCTCAACCTCGGGATCCAACGATCCCAACTACTCAATTAGACGAGCCCAGAAGGCCCAACACCTCGATTAAACTCCAATTACCACGTAAAACAACTTTACGGGTTATTAACACTCCGGGATTAACATCCCTAATCTCAGGTCATCACAATATCCCCCACTAAAAGAATTTCGTCCTCGAAATTAGCGCCGGTGTATCACGTAACACCCAGGCTACACAACAACAAGAGGTCATAACCTCGATTCCTGACCATATCAGAATCGTCTTAAAAACCGCGAGGATACTTATCTCACAACAAAATCTGAAACAGAGCGTCATACCAAACCAACACCAACTCATCACCCAAGAGGCAAAACGTACCTCGATGCGGTTCATCCCAAAAGTTAGTCCCTCATGACTGCAAAACAATCAATACTTATGACCGTAGATCGGACAGTCATCCTTCGTTCTAATACCACTAGTAAGAACGCATCATAAATGACACCTCAACCGTGAAAACGTTGACTTCGTGTCAAACTCTGGAGTGGAATAGGCTTCCAAACCCATCATAACGTTAAAGAGCGTCAGCACAACTCAACGCTAACAGTCCAAAAGGAGTTAGTCAACTGAAACTGCAAGGATTCGAATCGCTCCCGATTCCATCGTAGATATCATTCAAAGACATCTCTATCATGACTCACGATGTCTAACATACATCGTTACTAGGAAAAACTAGTATACCACGGTTCACACATACCAAGCCTGGTTTCCACTTTCAAACCTTTTCCATCGAAGGAGCAGTCGCATCATTGCAACTAAATTGGGCAACTCACGGCCACAGATTCACACAAAAGACATCTCACAAGATGTCCACCTCCGGATATTCCAAGGATCACATCCTGATCATAAATAAACCATCGAGACTCCACAGAGTTCAAATCTTGGAAGGACATGCAATAAACACATTGCATCCTCAACGCTTGTGTCGACAGCGACACCCAATAAATCCGAATCCCTGCCATCCCTTGATAATCCTAGGATTTAACAATCCAAACTTGGGAAGGCTATCGCATAACTCGAAGGAAAACACCAACAATGAAACACCTCAACCCACACATGATAATCCCTCCTCAAAGGAGTCAACTAACCTCACGATTATGCCTCATAATCATCGTGCCATGGAGATTCCCAATCTCAAGGTGTTCAATATCTCTCATCAGAGATTTAGTCATCCAAAGTAGCATAACTCTATGCTTGACAAAAAGGGAAGTCAAAAACTAGCATCCGTATACTCACCGGTATACTTGCCCAAGCACTGACATCACATGCATACTCAATGCACTTGGCTCGGGTATCTACAACATACCCCTAAGCCCCAAACACAGCTGTGAATTCTGAGTCACTCCCTACTCAGTGGAGGATGATAATCGACGATTAACAACACGGTGTGATTCCCAAAATCAACACCACACGTACCAACTTACCGAATCCTTCAAAGATTCCCAAATAGGTCTAATACTACCTCCTTCCCCACAAGGGAAGTGCCATCGAACTCGAGATCCACAAGTCTCGAACCACCGTTCGGAAAAACTGGATACAATAACACCCATTGCATCCCAAATGCACAGATTCCCCAGATCGAGTCAACAACGACTTGATGACTCTCTTGTTGGTACTCCAACATCATGAGCTGTTCCAGACAAGTCTCACCAAGATTCAACATCAACGTATACACGTTTCAGTGAGGCATGCACAACCTCAACCTCAAATGACGTGGTGACTACTAGAGTCCACCACAATCCACATCTTATCACCTTACGATTTGCCAGACTTGGTTCCACCGTGCAGTATCATGGCTCCAACAATCACACTATATCATTACCACGATATCTGGCTAGCAAGGCGCTGTCTCCATAGGCTCATATCCAGCCCACCAATAAACCATATGATACATCTCGGTACGCCACACCGTACAAACCGTTAGAGTAATGGGTCATCGCCCAACTTATCTCTAAAATACCAAGCACTATGGACAACCCGGTGTCCTTGCTCAATTGTGATGCAATCATAATCCGTCAAAACTTATCCCACACCCTCAGGGTCAACCATGTCTACCCTACATCACAACACAAGCGAGTAGTTTCCTCAATGACTACTCTTACCACCAATCACTTGGCCTAAGCCAAACCAACGAGCATACCCAAGGGTATCATTGCTCGACAAAAGGTCTCGTCAACTAGTGACCCAGACTCTACCATGTGCTCATCATCGGCACTCAAACCATACAACTAACTATAACATAAATGTATTAGTCATCATCGACATAGAACATCAACTATGTCATCGTCATCCCGTGACGGCATATGTCAACATATGACATCCAACTAACATCGTCAAACATATGATGTTACCTGTCACTACACGACATCTATAATCTCATCGTCAAACACATGGCATATATATAGCAACACATAGTATCCACAATAATGCTAACACAAGTAATATGCCATACTTCATCGCTATCAATATAGCGGCATACCTGTCTCCGTCGCTCGATAATAGTACGTAGTCAGCACCCATCGCTCGAAGGCGGCATAAATCCTGTGCTGCGTACATAGCGGCACAATCCATCGCTATAGAATCGACGGCATGATACCTCGTCATATAATAAGTGGCATGAAACCTCGCTGTACACCTGAGCATGAATCATCGTCCACATAATAGCGGAAAGAGGCATCGCTAGCAATATATATCCGGCGGCAAGAACCATCGCCTATCAATATAGCGGAATGAGGCATCGCTATCAATACATATGGCGGAATGAACCATCGCCAATCAATATAGCGGCATGAACCATCGCTATCAATACATATGGCGGAATGAACCATCGCCAATCAATATAGCGGAATGAACCATCGCTATCAATACATATGGCGGAATGAACCATCGCCAATCGATATAGCGGCATGAACCATCGCTATCAAGATAGATAATGTGGTTGTTCCGGTCCTGTTATAGCAGCGGAATTTTAGGACCCCTCGCTTCGACATATAGCGGCATCATATGATATCCCTCGCTTCGACAATGACAGCGGCATGTTACCTCGCTTAGACATGACAGCGGCAAATATCATATTACCATCGCTTCATATGACAGCGGCAAGTACCTCCCTCGCTCGAATATAACAACTACCGGAACTCCCACTAGCTCCATGTACCTGCATCCAGGTTAATACCACAGTTCACAATATAATGATCGATATCACTTTTCAGTTATAACCACAATATTCCACATTAATCACTAGAATTGTGACTGTTCCGGTCCCAATACAACAGCGGAATGTTAGGACCCCTCGCTTCGACAATGACAGCGGCATGTTACTTCGCTCAGTCATGACAGCGGCAAGTACCTCCCTCGCTCGGAGATAAAGGCTACCGGAACATTCATCAATTCTACCACAATAATCAAACACAATTGATTCCAATATCACAATACACATCACTATTATTTCACATATATCATCACATGCAAGGGTTCACTACCCACGATATACATAATCAAAGGTGTAACACGTTTTACCGTCCGAAGCCCGTACGTCTCACCTTTCCTGATTTTCCCACAAAATCAGATCCCTTAGCACATAATACATGAAGGGCCAGACATCACCATTAATGCCATCCCATCTCGTGCTACACGATTCCTGCAATCACACTGATTAGCAACACCACTTTTCATATCATAAAAAGCACATAAATAACTAGTTGTGTCATACAACATTAATGCCATCATGCATAAGTATGTGCTATCAATAACTTCCTAGGCCCTTAACAGCCCCAAAGAGCTAACCACTGCTCTGATACCACTAATGTAAGGACCCCAAGCCCTTAACCCTTAATTAGTGTATTAACCACTATGTGTGGCACATGCTTTCAATAAAAACCAATCGGGAAGCTCAGATGATACTTTACCATTGAATGGCAACTACAAAATTTCTTTAATATACAACATTAAGATCATCTCTACCCACAATTAGACTCACATGTTCGCCCTTTACCACCCCTTGGTGCCCTTTTGCATTGTGGGTTTTTATAAAAATTTGGGCAGAGTCTCCCCATAAATTGAGCTATCCCAAAACACAAGCACATCACATAATATAATTCCCGGCCAGGGAATACACAATACTCAACAGAATATAGAACACAAAGTAAATTCCCAGCCAGGGAAGACACCACACATATGACGACATAAATGGGTCTCAATACCCACATAATACACTAACGACTCTCATATCATTAGCAATTCTACCACAATTGCATGCAACACATAATGAAAGAGAGAAAGGCTCATGCCTTTATATACAACCCATATACAAGAATATTCGTGCTCACATGCGAGCACCATAAATGTGTAAATAAATCTCGGGTGTATATATGTACTCTATACGATACCGTGCTCCATCAAGCCCTGGTACCATGATCCTGTGAGTACATCCAATCAACAGCTCGAGCCCAGCTCCACAGCCATCGATGCACCTGTTTACCTGCCCCAACAGAGACAGCCCCCAACGGGGTGAGCATACCAATACACAAAATCTCATAATCACAATAATGAAATTCATAATTTACAACACAAGTAAATATTAATGAATTTAAATGATACTCCCTGGATGACAACATCCTCATCCGGGATTCCGTGTACTGTCCCTGTTCTCACAATCATCAAACTCATCAAATCTCATAAATCAGTAAATCAACACATTGATTTAACTCATAGCATGCCTGATTCTCAAGTATCAATAATTAATGATTCCAAATTCATTATACATGCAAACATAGATATCTCGATATCTAACACTGATTTTCAACTTTGCTACCAATCACAGATAGCTCAAATGCCTAGCATTTATTTTACAAATACTCTAATTCACTTAGACATCTCACATGTCTTCCAATGCATACATGATCCCACGATCATTCTCAGGCATCTCAAATGCCATACCCTTTATTTTACAAATTCTCATTTATACTTAGACATCTCACATGTCTTACAATAGTCACATAAACCCAGTACCCCATGCCTCTTATAAGGTCATACTACTCTAGTATTACGCACACTTGTGGCAACGATATCAAGACTAGGTCGTTCCATAGTCATATCGACACATATATACATATATAGCCATACCCACAACCATCTAATGCAATTACAACACATTATGCATTTCGCAATTACTATCACATAAAGTAATGCTCGTACGTCGCACGTACCTTAAATCTCCGAAGTCCGAGCCAAACCTTGCTCGAGTTCCATGCTCCGAGGAACGATGTGCTAACACGATAAATTAATTCACAATTATTTACGAACATGCAACCCATGCTCAAGCACACCCATAATCCTCAAAAATATTGTCAACACAAGACAATAAACCAATATCGAAAATCGCTCAAGAATACCCCACAAATTCTCGAACCTTCACAACACAAATCGAACCCATTTAAACACCATAATTCATCTAAAATATGAATTAACCAATTAACAACATGAATAATCGCCCCACATGCCAAAACCCCCAATTCGAATTCAAGCCCTAATTCGAATCCAATTCTTCAATTTCGAACACAATCAAGCATCCTTATACAACTAAAGCATGTAATAACCAACCCATAACAAGAATCGTCACAACCCTGCCAAAACCCCCAAATTCGAACCCATTTCATGCACACATCCGAAATTCGAACCAACCCTCACGAATCGAGCTGACATTTCGAACCAATCCAACACAAAATAGCAGGGAAATACACGAAAAGCATGAAAAATGGGGTTAGGAAGGTTACCCAAACGAAATCGGAAGAAATCGGACGAAAAATCGAAGAACCCTAGAAATTGGGGATCGGCGCATTCCAGCGAAATCCGACTTCCACACGCGACGAAACTTCGAATTGATGGAGGGGAAAGCTGCGTCTCGTCGAGACGAAGCCGGCGGCAGGTCGCACGCGCCGAACGGCGGCGGGCGGAGCGCTTTTGTGCGCGGGGGGGCTGGGCGACGGGAAGAGGGGCGCGCGCGAGGAGAGAGGAAAAAGTTGGGGCTGAAATGAAATTTTTGTTTAAAATCTCGGGTTCAATTGGTATTTATAGCAAAAATACCTCGAAATACTAATATCCCCACAATTACATCATGATTCATTAAAAATCATCTGTTTTCAGAAACTCTCTCTCTAACTCAAAAACCCCCTACCGGTGCCCACACACAGCACCCGAGATTCTGAGTCACACTAAAAACCCAACTCACAGGTTTTCACCGAAATGAGAATACGATCTCAACCTCGGGATCCAACGATCCCAACTACTCAATTAGACGAGCCCAGAAGGCCCAACACCTCGATTAAACTCCAATTACCACGTAAAACAACTTTACGGGTTATTAACACTCCGGGATTAACATCCCTAATCTCAGGTCATCACAATTACCATAATTCATCTAAAACGTGAATTAAGCTATCCAAGCAAGAATCAACACCCCTTGCCAAAAACCCCCAATTTTCGAACTCAATACCCTAAAATTCGAACCCAAACAAGCCCTTAAATTCGAACCCTTATAATTCTTCAAATTCGAACACAATCAAGCATCATAATGCATCTACAACATAAATAAATCAATTGCTAACAAGAATCGTCACTCCTTATCAAAAATCCCCAAATTCGAACATAAACCCCAAAAAAATCGAACTGAAAATCGAACCAAATGCAACCAATATTTCGAACCACAAAAATCTGAAATAATCGACCCAAACCAAGCACCAAAACGCCCCAAAAACACCTGAAAGAAATGCCCCAAAATCGTACCAAAAATCGAGCCCCAAATCGAAGAAATTCCAGTTTCGAACCCTAGCGTTTTCTGCAGAAATCCGAGCTCGATTCTCGACGAAACTTCGAATTAATGGTGTAGAAAGGACCGCCTGGACGAGACGAAGCCGGCGCCGGGTCGGACGCGCCGATCGGCGGCCTGACGGCGGCGGGCGAAGCACTTAAAGCTGCGTGGGTCAGGGGGCGACGGGAAGGTTACGCGGGAGGAGGAGAGAGACTGACGGGAAAATGTGGGGAAAAAATGGCTCCAATAATTAAAATCTCGGGTTTAATTGGTATTTATAGCAAAAATACCCCGAAATACTAATATCCCCACAAATACATCATGATTCATTAAAAATCATCTGTTTCCAAAAATTCTCTCTCTAACTCAAAAATCCCCTACCGGTGCCCACACACAGCACCCGAGATTCTGAGCCACACTATAAACCCAACTCACAGGTTTTCACCGAAATGAGAATACGATCTCAACCTCCGGATCCCACGATCCCAACTACTCAAATAGACGAGCCCAGAAGGCCCAACACTTCGATTAAACTCCAATTGCCACGTAAAACAACTTTACGGGTTATTAACACTCCGGGATTAACATCCCTAATCTCAGGTCATCACACAATGCATTATCATTATCCCGATTCATGATAATACTTGACTAGGGACATTCTTTAAGAACAATACAATATTATTCTAAGGACATTAACTTATATATTAATTCATATTACACAGATGCACGAATAATATATAATAATGAATTGCCAATAACAAAATCATAATTCATTGTATGTCATAAACAATCATCTAATGAGTTGTCTTAGGGCATATCCCAACAAATCTCCCACTTGCACTAAGACCAATCAGACATATACATAATGCCTAGAGATCTAGTATGACGATCATGCTTCTGCTGTGATAGTGGCTTCGTCAGTGGGTTAGATACATTATCATTGTCGGGATATGCCCTAACACATGTCATTAGATGATTGTTTATGACATACAATGTATTATGATTTTATAAATGGCAAATCATTATTATATATTATTTGAACATCTGTGTAATATGAATTGATATATAAGTTAATGTCCTTAGAATAATATTGTATTAATCTTAAAGATTGTCCCTAGTCAAGTATTATCATAAATCAGGATAATGATAACACATTGAGACTAGTATGTTTTGATTGATGAATTAATTCATGGATATGAGATATCAAATCAACACGTGGGTACATGTTAGAGAACAATGTACTGGACAGACCCACATGAGAATGCTACATGGATAGTTATATGAGTGTCATAAGCAATTCTCATTGTGATAATAATGTATGTAATCCTTACGACTTGAGATCATCAGAGATCCCAACATAAGGAGTTATGTATCTTGATATTGTGAAACGTTACCTTTAACAAGGTAAACTATAAAGGCAGCTATTGGATACACTACGAATTATGTAGAGGTATGTTGATTGATCAAGATAGGATTTGTCCCTCCTATATTACAGGAGAAGTGTTTGGGCCCTTGATCAACTAAAATGCATGGCCGTGCTCGAATGAGTCGATATGTGATATCGAGCTTATTCGTTTATTCTAGTTCTAATTGGGGATCAAGAAATAGAGATTGAATATACGAGTATGACTATTCCATGACTCGTGTTCAATCTAAACACATGGACAAAGGGATTAAGTTACATGGTTAATATTATCACAAGTTCTAAGGTTATGTCGAGTCAATGACATTCTTGTAATTTGGGTAGCCTTGATGTGTTGCTAGATACCGCTCATTGCTTGTGACATAAAATGAGATTGTAATACCTCGATTTATGTTATATACGTGGGATATGATTATGGTGTACTTATATCACGTGGCGGTATGATATTGGGGGTTTGGGTGGAACTAAGAATGAATTAATACATGTAGCATGCATTTGAAGGTGCATTAGAATGTACATGTGAGTTGCATTTGACATGAGTTTGAAGGGAATTACATGTGCATGTGAATTTACTTGCAATTGGAATTACATTTGAATTTGGGGTTCATTTCATGTACATGTTAGATAACATGTTATTAACTCCAAACAATATGATAACAAGTGATTAGAGAAACTAATGACCTTATATCAAGGTGCTTTAGGGAAGAGAATCACATAGTACTCACTTTACACCTACTAAAACACTACCAAGCTCCTCTCCCTCTCTTTCAACTTTCTTGTGGTTTAAACTTGGGATTGACTTGTGACTTGAGCTAGGAAGGTGTGTGAAGTGCTTTCTTACTATCTTGGTAAGAATTTCATGGTTTTACACTTGAATTATGTAATTGGTATTGATTTAGGTGAAAGGGAATATCAATTATTGATGCTTAGAATCATAACTTGTTTCTTTGCCAAGAATTGGATCCTAGGATGTTGGGAACATGTTTATATGATACTAGGGAGTGCATGAATCATGGTTACATGATAGGAAATGAGTTGTGCAAGAAGTACCATGAAGATAAGCTCAAAATCGCCATTGTCTCATTTTTTCTGATCGCGCCGATCGATCGGCATGTGATCTCGATCGATCGCCGCGAACAGTAAAGTTTTAAGGTGGTTTGAGCATGAGGCGATCGATCGGTGATTTGAGGCGATCGATCGGTGAGCATGTGGCGATCGATCGGTGATTTTGTTCGATCGATCGGTGAAGAGTGAACAGTTCGGCGATCGATCGAGAATTTGGGGCGATCGATCGGTGATGGCAGAATGTTAAAAATTTTATATTTTTGTAGAATTTGATTTTAATGCCTATGATAACATGATATATTGTTGGCATTGTTGTAGCATCATCTCAGGGGACAGGGCAAAGAGGCAATTAGCTATCAACGCCTGATTTATCGCTTTTGTGTCGCAATACAGGTACGTGTTGACGTACGGAGTATAGATATGATGTGATGATGATGTTATAGTTTTGATATCATATGATTTATGTTATCTTGTGTCATATGATTGGTAGTTTCATATGCATGTACATACATGGATTTCATATGTTTGGGATGATGCCTTGATAGATATGTGTATATGCTTTGGTGAGATCATTGCCTCGATAGATATGCCTGGTGTGGTATATGCTTTGGCTGGGATCGTTGCCACGATAGATGTACTACATATGCTTTGGCTTGAGAGATATACACCTGGTGTGGGTATATGCTCTGGTTATTATCACAGATGAGCATGGTACTATGATATGTGCTGCTAATATGAAGATGTGATGTGGTTCCACTGACATATTGAGCTAAATAGGCATATCATATGGGGCTCGTGATAATAGGGAAATTGTTGAGACATGTCATGACATAGTGCATTTGTGGATGCATGATACGGAACATTCACGTATTGATGATTTATTTGTGCTTTATCATTGATATTGATATTGTAGTTTGATATTGCACTGAGATATATGTTATCTATACTCATGGTGTGAATGTTTCTGTAGGAACTCATAAACGTGGGGAGCGTGAGTCTTGATTTCCGCTGCGAGTGGAACCACTGCATAGGGGTTATCTTAGAGTAGGTTGTTACTTGTACATTTGATGTATAGTTGGTTAGGGTTTTGTAAACCTTGTAACAACTTAACTAGTAAGATAATCTAAATTAGTGCATGTTATTACTTAATTCAGACTCACATATGTATGTTTAATTGAATACATAATGGATTAAGTAACGAGGACCACACAGAGATTTTATGTCACTGCCAACATTACAAGATCCTATCGGGTCGCACAAAAGATTAAATTGATAAGGGAAATTAAATTCATTGGATGAATTAATTAATTAAGAAGAGTCTTAATTAAATGATTATAAGAATTTAATTAAATCGTGGGTTTTGGCCCATGAGACTTTAAGAAATTCTTGAACCATAATTAAATCTTATAATATAAATACAAGGTTATAATTAATTGTTTGATACAATTATATATCACATAACCTAGCCACACAAAGCTTGAAGCTCTCGGCCACCACAAAGCCGTGACCTAACCGCCGCCGCCTTTGGTCATTTTGTGTTTCCGGCCATCTTCATTCGATTTAGAATCGTGTGTGGTTATTGTTCCGGTTTAAGAACGAGTCTAGCAACTTGTTCTTAAATCCCCTTTTCGATTTGATCGTGTGGATACCGTAGAGACAAAGGTGCAAACTTTTGTTTGTGACTCGTGGTGCTACAACGAGGATTCTGCATCAAACACGCTACAAGGGTGAGACTCTTATTATCTCTATTCCGATATGAACCCTTTGTATAGATCATCGGTTTTAGTAATCCAAATTTTATTATTCCGCTGCGTTGTATGCTCGTTGGATTACTTACAATCATCAGTTGGTACTTTGCATATTTTACATCTCCTCTTTCAATGATTTCTCGAATGAAATGAAAGCGTCGAAGTATGTGCTTGGATCTTTGGTGAGATTTAGGTTCCTTAGCCAATGCGATGGCTCCATTGTTGTCACAATAGAGTTCAATCGGATCTAGTATGCTAGGCAGAACCCCAAGTTCAGAGATGAACTTCTTGATCCAAACAGCTTCCTTTGCTGCATCTGAGGCAGCAATGTATTCAGCTTCAGTTGTAGAATCGGCTACTGTCTCTTGCTTTGAACTCTTCCAGCTTACAGCACCTCCATTTAGGCAAAACACATATCCTGATTGCGATCGGAAATCATCGTTGTCGGTTTGGAAGCTTGCATCAGTGTAACCTATTACATTGAGCTCTTCCTCACCTCCATAAATCAAGAATGTATCTTTAGTTCTTCTCAAGTACTTCAGGATATTCTTGACTGCAATCCAGTGACATTCACCTGGATCAACCAGATATCTGCTCGTCATGCTCAAAGCATACGAGACATCGGGACGAGTACATGTCATGGCATACACGATAGATCCAATAGCTGACGCATATGGAATCTTACTCATGCGTTGTCTCTCATCTGGTGTTGAAAGACACTGATCCTTCGAGAGATGTATCCCATGTGTCATAGGCACGAATCCTTTCTTTGATTCTTGCATGCTAAACTGTTTTAGTACTTTGTCTATGTATGTACTTTGACTTAGGCCAAGCAATCTTCTTGATCTATCTATAGATCTTGATACATAATACATAGGTGGCTTCACCCAAGTCTTTCATAGAAAAGCAATTCCCTAGCCAAATCTTTACAGATTGTAAGGCAGGGATATCCTTCCCAATTAGAAGTATGTCATCTACATACAATATTAGGAAGATAATTATGCTCCCACTGACCTTCTTATAGACACAAGGTTCATCTACATTTTTGATGAAACCAAACTCTTTGACTGCATCATCAAAATGAAGATTCCAACTCCAAGAAGCTTGCTTCAATCCATAAATGGATCGTTGTAGCTTGCGTACCTTTCCAGCATCCTTTGGATCGACAAAACCCTCGGGTTGTGTCAAGTACACATCCTCAAGTAAATTACCATTAAGGAAAGCTGTTTTGACATCCATCTGCCAGATTTCATAATCAAGAAATGCAGCTGTTACAAGCAAGATCCTAATGGATTTAACCATGGCAACTGGCGAAAAAGTTTCATCATAGTCAATACCATGAATTTGTTTGAAACCTTTTGCAACAAGTCGACCTTTAAAGGTTTGTACATTACCATCCATGTCGGTCTTCTTCTTGAAAATCAATTTGCACCCTATGGGTCTTACCCCTTCAGGCGGTCAACCAAAGTCCATACTTGCTTTGCATACATGGATTCCATCTCAGATTTCATGACTTCTTGTCATTTCTCAAAATCAGTGCCCATTATAGCTTCTTGATAAGATGACGGTGCATCATCATCAATAAGTAGTAAGTCACCTTGTTGAGTCACAAGAAATCCATATCTCTGTGGCTCACGGTGTTCTCTTACAGACCTACGCTGGACTTGTGTCTCTTGAGCAGGCATTTCATCCACAACAGCTTGTGGTGTCTGCTCTGTTTCCATCTCAATATCATGTTCAATGTTTTCTTGTGGTTGAACTTCATTAAGTTCTATTTGTCTCCCACTGGTTCTTCTCGCAATAAATTCTCTTTCAAGAAAGACACCAGTCCGAGCAACAACTACTTTGTTCTCGGTGGGATAATAGAAATAGTATCCTTTTGTTTCCTTAGGATACCCCACAAACAAACACTTATCAGATTTGGGTCCAAGTTTATTGGAGGCTTGACGTCACACGTAAGCCTCACAAACCCAAATCTTCATAAAAGACATACTAGGACGCTTCTTAGTCCATATCTCATATGGTGTCTTTTCTACTGTTTTAGATGGAACACGGTTCAGTATAAATATTGATGTTTCTAAAGCATGTCCCCAAAAGGAAGTCGGAAGATCTGCATGACTCATCATTGATCAAACCATGTCCAACAAAGTTTGATTCCTCCTTTCGGATACACCATTCCATTGTGGAGTATACGGAGGAGTGAGTTGTGGGACTATCCCACACTCCTTTAGATAGTCATGAAACTCTTGGCTTAGGTATTCTCCTCCTCGATCTGATCGAAGGGTTTTTGATACTTTTGTCAAGCTGGTATTGTACTTCATTCTTGAAATCCTTGAACTTTTCAAAGGTTTCATGTTTATGTTTCATTAGGTACACATACTCATATCTACTGAACTCATCAGTAAATGTAACGAAGTATTGAAAACCACCTCTAGCTTGTGTGCTTATTGGTCCACATACATCACTATGTATGAGATTCAATAAATCCTTTGTCCTTTCAACATGTCCCTTGAAAGGAGCTTTAGTTATCTTGCCCATTAAACAAGATTTACATGTTTCATATGATTCAAAATCAAATGAATCTAATACTCCATCCTTATGAAGTTTTGATATGCGATTCTCGTTTATATGGCCCAAGCGACAATGCCAGAGATAAGTTGGATTTAAATCATTATTCTTAATCATTTTAGTATTTATGTTATAGACAGGCATATCTAGATTTAAAACATAAAGACCATTAATCAATTGTGCACTAGCATAAAACATCTCATTCAAATAAATGGAGCAACATTTGTCCTTTATAATAAATGAAAAACTTGTCTTGTCCAAACAAGAAATTGAAATTATGTTTCTAGTAATAGATGACACAAAATAACAGTCTTGTAAATGTAATAATAAACCAGAAGGTAAAGTTAATGAATAATCTCCAATAGCTAATGCAGCAACTCTTGCTCCATTTCTCACTTGGAGATCAACCTCGCCTTTCGCCAACAACCTACTCCTTCTGAGATCCTGCACATTAACACAAATGTGATAACCACATCCAGTATCTAATACCCATGATGAAGAAGTAGATAAATTGACTTCTATAACAAAAATACCTGAAGCGGAAGTCACACTTCCTTTTGTCTTCTTAAGATCTTCCAGATATAATTTGCAGTTCCTCTTCCAATGATCGGTCTCACAACAATGGAAGCAGTTCCCTTCCTTAGCCACTCCTCCCTTTGGCTTGAGTGCAGAAGCATGAGGCTTAGACTTAACAAAGACTTTCTTGTTCTTCTTGTAGCCTTTTGCTTTAATCTTTCCTTTGCTCTTATTCACAATAAGAACATTAGTAGGCTTAGACTTCTTTGAATTTGCTTTATATGTTCTCAACATACCAAGCAATTGCGGTAGAGTCTTTTCGATTTCAATCATATTGTAATTCAAGACAAATTGACTGTAGCTATCAGGCAACGATTGCAAGATTACGTCGGTTGCCAACTCTTGGTCCAATGGAAAACCTAGCTTCTCAAGATTCTCAATGTACCCAATCATCTTTAGTACATGAGTTCCAACAAAGCTTCCTTCTACCAGTCTGCACTGGAATAACGCTCTAGAGACGTCGTACCTCTCTTGTCTAGCTTGTTGTTGGTAGAGTTGCTTTAAGTGTTCTATCATATCGAACTCCTCCATTTCCTCATGTTGCTTCTGAAGCTCATAGTTCATGGTGGCCAGCAGAAGGCAACAAACATCAAGTGCGTCATTCTGATGCTTCTTGTAAGCATCCTTATCGGTTTTAGCAGCCGTTACGGGAGGTTCCTCAGCAGGTAAGGGTTCCTCTAGGACATATTGCTTTTTCTCTTGTTTGAGGACAATCATCAAATTTCTATACCAGTCTAGGAAATTAGTCCCATTCAGTTTGTCCTTCTCAAGGACTGATCGCAATGATAGTGTGCTAGTTATATTGTTTGATGCCATGGATATCTACAATATAAATATGCAAAATAAGTTTGCGATTTTAATCATTTAATAAGGTCTTATATTAAATGATACTCCCACTATTTTGTTTAAAATATCAACCATCGTAAACATAGTGGGCCAAGATCCATATTTCACCTAATCATGAGTTAGCTTTGGCTAATCACCCAAGACTCGGTTATTTAGGTAGACAACACTTTGTCAATTACATCACATGTAATTCTTGGATGGTTGGACGAACAACACTTTGTTCAAATTCATCTAATGAATTATTATCCAACCCCATGCCTCTAGGTTCCCAATCCTATTGACATAACGCTAGTTAAGTCGAACTCAATTTTAAAATAACATGGATATCACTTTTATCCTATCGCGTCTTACTAAGATTGTCACGGTGCTTTGCTTTGGCAAACCCACACATGTTCAATCGAAATCTTGACGAGTATTTTTAATTGGAAGGCATCTTGATTTGACTTAATATTATAAGAGGGATTTATTGAGCTCATGATTTTATTAATATTGAAAATATGTCTGGTACATATATGAATATATACATATCTACATATATGTATATCAAGCATCAATATTAAATAAAAAGATAAACATGCATCTCATACATCAACATCGTGACATGGTTATAGCCCCAACTAATGTTTTCTCAAGCCAATGAGAAAATACTATAAGGTCAACCTAAGGTAACTTCTCCAAGCACCTCTTTGGCTCCCTTTTGTGAATGGCCTCCTCATCCCGGCACCTTGGTCCATCTTCATTGATCTCCATCAACAAAATAAACTATACTACATAACAATTACATGATATAGAGAATTCCTCGATTTACAATCGAGGGAAACGTAAGATAACATTTAGAAAAAAATAGAGAAGGCACGACTCGCAGGCCGTATTAAATTACAAACATTCACAAAATCCTATCTAATAGGTCATAGGGTTAACCATGCACCATGCTCAAACAATCACATAAAACATGCTATAACAATTAATGAATTAAATTCTAAACATTTTAAAATTTAATTCTAATTAAAACTGTAAAATAAAATTTTATGAAATTATCTTACGCTCGGGACATCACATGCCACAAATACTTGGCGCGCCTCAAGCCATGGATCGGTCCAAGGTTCGAAACCTTAGCCCAACCCACGGCCAAACCACACATGTGACTAGGGTTCGAAACCCTAGCCATCTCGGCTCGTCTTGGACCGAATGTGGCTAAGGGTTCGAAACCCTAGCCCATTCACGTGCGGCGGCGGCTTGGACCCGATGGGGCTTAGGGTTCAAAACCTAGCCCACATGCGGCGGTGGCTTGGAGCTGATGGGGCTTAGGGTTCGAAACCCTAGCCCACATGCGGCGGCGGCTTGGCCCATGCTCGAGCCAAGGGTCCGAGACCCTTGTACCAACCGGCGGCCGTGTTGATCATATGAGCCAATGGCTCGGTTTTGATCAGGAATTATCATATAATTTGATCTTTCAATTATATCACATATAATATTGCGATAATTCCCAGAAAATTGATTAATACATATCATATATGAATTAAACAGTTTTGAAGCATGCAAAAGCTTCAAAACATGATTAAACAATTAATCACATAAATCCGATATGAGTTTTGTACACGGCTCTGATACCACTGTTAGGAATCCTTCATACAATATGCAGCGGAAAATAAAATTGGATTCCTACCAAAGGACCTATAAAAGTGATCATATCGAGATTGATTAAGAATCGTACCCTTGTAGCGTGTTTGTAGCATAATCCTCGTTGCAAGTCCACGAGTCACGAACAAAGATTTGCACCTTCGTCTCTACGGTATCCACACGATCAAATCGAAAAGGGTGTTTAAGATCGAGTTGCTAGACTCATTCTTAAACCAAAACTAAACTCTCGGTTCAAAACCGATCAACGACGGCCGTTCAAAAACCACCACAATCTCACGGCTGCGGTGGTGAGTATGGTGCAAGTGAGGCGGCGTCCGAGAGTGTATGTTTGGGTGGCTATTAGGTTTGATTATAATTAACACTTAATTTTCAATCAAAGCCTTGTTAGTTTATTATATATTGATTTAATTAAAAGGCTTTCAAAAGGCTTTATTGGTCCATACCCAATATATTAATTAAATCCATATATCTAACATTTGTAATTAAGACTTTTCTTAATTATTTAATTCATCCAATGAATTTTATCTCCCCCTTTTGATTTAATCTTTTGTGCAACCCAATAGGAACTTGCAATGTTGGCAGTGACATAAAATCTAATTTTATGTCACAAGCAATGAGCGGTATCTAGCAAAACATCAAGGCTACCCAAATTACAAGAATGTCATTGACTCGACATAACCTATGGACTGTGATAATATTAACCATGTAACTTATTCCCTTTGTCCATTGTGTTTAGATTGAACATGAGTCATGGAATAGTCATACTCATATACTCAATCTCTTATTTCTTGATCCCCAAGTAGAACTAGAATAAACGAATAAGCTCGATATCACATATTGACTCATTCGAGCACGACCATGCATTTTAGTCTTACTCGATCAAGGGCCCAAACTCTTCTCCTGTTTATAGGAGGGACAAATCCTTTCTTGATCACTCAACATCCCTCTACATAATTCGTGGTATATCCAATGATTGTCTTTATAGTTTACCCTGTTACATGTAGGTAACGTTTGACAATATCAAGATACATGACACATTATGTTGGGATCTCTGGTTGTGATGACCAGAGATTAGGGATGTTAATCCCGGAGTGTTAATAACCCCTAAAGTTGTTTTACGTGGCGATTAGGAGTTTAATCGAAGTGTTTGGCCTTTCGGGCTCGTCTATTTGAGTAGTTGGGATCGTTGGATCCCGAGGTTGAGATCGTATTCTCATTTTGGTGAAAACCTATGAGTTGGTTTTTTAGTGTGACTCAGAATCTCGGGTGCTTTGTGTGGGCATCGGTAAGGGGTTTTTGAGTTAGAGAGAGAATTTTTGAAAACAGATGATTTTTAATGAATCATGATGTATTTGTGGGGCTATTAGTATTTCGGGGTATTTTTGCTATAAATACCAGTTGAACCCGAGATTTTAATTATCGGAACCATTTCAGCACCTCGTTTCTCTCTCCTCGCGCGCGGCCCATTCCCGATCCCCTTTGACCCCCGCGCACAAAAGTGCTTCGCCCGCCGCCGTCTGGCCGCCGTTCGGCGCGTCCGACCCGCCGCCAGCTTCGTCTCTTCCAGGCGCTCCTCCCCATACCAACAATTCGAAGTTTGGTCGCGATTTGAGCTCGGATTTCTGCAGAAAGCGTAGGGTTCGAAACTGGAGTTCTGTCCGATTTTGTGGCTCGATTTTTGGTACGATTTTGGGGCTTTCTTTCAGGTGTTATTGGGGCGTTTTGGTGCTTAGTTTGGGTCGGAAATTTCTTGCTTTGTGGTTCAAAGAAATTGGTTGCCAATTGATTCGATTTTCATGCTGTTTGAATGAGTTAGGGTTCGAATTTTGGGGATTTTTGGCAAGGGGTGATGATTCTTGCTATTGATCGATTAATTCATGTTTTAGATGTATTATGATGCTTATTGGGTTCGAATTTAGGGCTTTGAATTCGAATTTTGGGGGTTTTGGCATGTGGGGCGATTATTCATGTTGTTGATTGATTAATTCATATTTTAGGTGAATTATGGTGTTTAATTGGGTTCGAATTGTGGAGTGAGGGTTCGAAAAATTTATGGGGAACTCTTGAGCAATTTTCGTTGATGTCTCATTCGATTTTTCCCTCCCTGCATGTACTCTACCCCGGGTCCTTGAAATGGTTAATTGTCGTGTGTTGGCAATATTTTTGAGGGTTATGGGTGTGCTTGAGCATGGGTTGCATGTTCGTAATTAATTGTGAATTAATTTATCGTGTTAGCACATCGTTCCTCGGGGCATGGAACTCGAGCAAGGTTTGGCTCGGACTTCGGAGATTTAAGGTACGTGCGACGTACGAGCATTACTTTATATAAGAGCATTTGTGAAATGCATAATGTGTTTTAATTGCATTAGATGGTTGTGGGTATGGTGATATATATATGTGTCGATATGACTATGGAACGACCTAGTCTTGATATCGCTGCCACAAGTGTGCGTAATACTAGAGTAGTATGACCTTATAATAGATATGGGGTACTGGGTTTATATGACTATTGTAGGGCATTTGAGATGCCTGAGAATGATCGTGGGATCATGTATTCATTGTAAGACATGTGAGATGTCTAAGTGAAATGGAAAATTGGTAAAATAAATGCTAGGCATTTGAGCTATCTGTGATTGGTAGCAAAGTTGAAAATCAGTATTAGATATCGAGATATCTATATTTGTATGTATAATGAATTTGGAATCATTAATTATTGATACTTGAGAATCAGGCATGCTATGAGTTAAATCAATGTGTTGATTTACTGATTTTTGATATTTGATGAGTTTGATGATTGTGAGAACAGGGACAGTACACGGAATCCCGGATGAGGACGTTGCCATCCAGGGAGTATCATTTAAAATTCATTAGTATTTACTTGTGTTGTAAATTATGAATTTCATTATTGTGATTATGGGATTTTGTGTATGGTATGCTCACCCCGTTGGGGGCTGTCTCTGTTGGGGCAGGTGAACAGGTACATCGATGGCTGTGGAGCTGAGCTCGAACTGTTGATTGGATGTACTCCCAGGATCGTGGTACCAGGGCTTGATGGAGCACGGTATCGTATAGAGTACTAATATACACCCGAAGGTTATATACACATTTATGATGCTCGCATGTGAGCACGGTTATACTTGTATATGGGTTGTATATAAAGGCATGAGCCTTTCTCTCTTTCATTATATGTTGCATGCAATTAAGGGTAGAATTGCTAATGATATGAGAGTCGTTAGTGTATTATGTGGGTGTTGAAACCCACTTTTGTCGTCTTATGTGTGGTGTCTTCCCTGGCTGGGAATTTACTTTGTGTTCTGTATTCTGTTGAGTATTGTGTATTCCCTGGCCAGGAATTATATTATGTGATGTGCTTTTGTTTTGGGATAGCTCAATTTATGGGGAGACTCTGCCCAAATTTTTATAAAAGTCCACAATGTAAAAAGTGGCAAAAAGGGGATGGTAATGGGCGAACTCGATGAGTCTATATGTTGTTACGATGATGATCTTATAACATTGAGTATTAAAGAAATTTTGTAGTTGCCATTCAATGGTAAAGTATCATTTGAGTTTCCCGATTGATTTTATTGAAAGCATGTGCCACACATAATGATTAATACACTAATTAAGGGTTAAGGGCTTGGGGTCCTTACACTTGTGATCTCAAGTCGTAAGGATTACATACATAATTATCACTATGAGAATTGCTTATGACGTTCATATAACTATCCATGTAGCATTTTCATGGTGAGTCTGTCCAGTACATCGTTCTCTAACATGTACCCATTTGTTGATTTGATATCTCATATCTATGAACAATTCATCAATCAAAAACATACTAGTGTCAATGCATTATCATTATCCCGATTCATGATAATACTTGACTAGGGACATTCTTTAAGAACAATACAATATTATTCTAAGGACATTAACTTATATATTAATTCATATTACACAGATGCACGAATAATATATAATAATGAATTGCCATTAACAAAATCATATTACATTGTATGTCATAAACAATCATCTAATGAGTTGTCTTAGGGCATATCCCAACAATTATTTCCCAACCCCATGCCTCTAGGTTCCCAATCCTATTGAGATAACGCTAGTTAAGTCGAACCCAATTTAAAATAACACGGATATCACTTTTATCCTATCGCGCCTTACTAAGATTGTCACGGTGCTTTGCTTTGGCAAACCCACACATGTTCAATCGAAGTCTTGGCGAGTATTTTTAATTGGAATGCATCAAGATCTCATGATTTTATTAATATTGAAAATATGTCTGGTATATATAAATAGATCATATCTACATATATGTATATCTGTTGGGATATGCCCTAAGACAAGTCATTGGATAATTGTTTGGACATACAATGTTTATGATTTTATGAATGGCAAATCATTAGTATATATTATTCGAATATCTGCGCAATATGAATTGATATATAAGTTAATGTCTTTAGAATAATATTGTATTATTCTTAAAGATGTCCCTAGTCAAGTATTATCATGAATAGGGATAATGATAATACGTAGAGACTAGTATGTGTTGATTGATGAAATGTTCATTGATATGAGATATCAAATCAACACATGGGTACATGTTAGAGAACGATGTACTGGACAGACCCACCATGAGAATGCAACATGGATAGTTATATGATCGTCATATGCAATTCTCATAGTGATAATAATGTATGTAATCCTTACGACTTGTGATCATCAGAGATCCCAACATAAGGAGTTATGTATCTTGATATTGTCAAACGTTACCCGTAACAGGGTAAACTATAAAGGCGACTATTGGATACACTACGAATTATGTAGAGGGATGTTGACTGATCGAGATAGGATTTGTCCCACCTATATAACAGGAGATGTGTTTGGCCCTTGATCAAGTGAGAACTAAAATGCATGGCCATGCTCGAATGAGTCGATATGAGATATCGATCTTATTCGTTTATTCTAGTTCTACTTGGGGATCAAGAAATAGAGATTGAATATACGAGTATGACTATTCCATGACTCGTGTTCAATCTAAACACAAAGGACAAAGGGATTAAGTTACATGGTTAATATTATCACAAGTTCTAAAGGTTATGTCGAGTCATTGACATTCTTGTAATTTGGGTAGCCTTGATGTGTTGCTAGACACCGCTCTTTGCTTGTAAAGTAAAATGAGATTTTATGTCACTGTCAACATTACAAGATCCTATCGGGTCGCACAAAAGATTAAATCGATAAGGGAAATTAAATTCATGGGATGAATTAATTAATTAAGAGGAGTCTTAATTAAATGATTATAAGGATTTAATTAAATCATGGGTTTGGGCCCATGAGACTTTAAGAAAGTCTTGAACCTTAATTAAAGTCTTATAATATAAATATAAGATTATTGATTAATTGTTAATTACACTTTCAAGAGATAACCTATCCTCCAAAGAGCTCAAGCATTCGGCTGCCTCTTTGTTAACCAAGCTCTCGACCGCCTCAATTTTCACCTCTCACGGCCGCCGCCGTTTGCTAAGGGTGGTTGATGGTGGTCGTCGATCGGTTATTGTAACCGTGAGTCTTGTTTGTTCAAGAATAAGTCTAGCAACTTGTTCTTGAACATCCCTTGTTCGTTTAATCGTGTGGATACCGTTGAGGCAAGACCTTGGAGGTGTTGCTCGTGACTCAGGATCATTGGACGAGGTGCTGCTCCGTGGAATCTGATCAAACACGCTACAAGGGTGAGACTTTTGTAAACCTTTATCCGATATGAATCCCTATGTATAGATCCGGTGTCTAGTAATCCAAATTTTTAAATTCCGCTGCGTTGTATGCTTTATGGATTACTTACAGTGGTATCAGAGCCGTGTACAAGGCTCATATCGGTTTTATGTGATTAAATTGTGTTAATCATATTAGAGCTAATATTGCATGCTATTTAAAACTGTATGAACATATATGATATGTTAATATCGAGTTTGTGAAAATCATCGTAAAATTGTATTTGATATAATTGGCGAATAATTGTATACGATACACGAAAGCGTAAAATCGAGGTGTTGGCTCAAGGTGGTTCGACCACTTAATGACTTGACCCTCGGCCACCGCTAGTGAGCTAGGGTTCGGACCCTTGGCTCATGCACGGGGACGTGCCGCTGCCTAAGGGCTAGGGTTTCGAACCCTAGTCACCACAACTCTCGGCCGCCGCTTAGGAGCTAGGTTTCGAACCCTTGGCTCGAGCATGGGTCGAGCCGTCGCACTATCTAGGGTTTTGAACTATATTGGCTCGATAAAGTATTGAGAAGGTGCAAGTTGGTTCGATCATGGTCCACGGAATTATGAGGGTCGACGGCTACACCACATGAGGGCTAGGGTTTTTCGAACCCTTGGCTCGAGATGGTTAAGCCGCCACCGTCATGAACCGTGCATGGTTGGACCGTTGCTCGTGGCTCATGAATTCCGGCGTTTCGAACAAGTTGGCTCGATAGAAATCAACATGGTGCAAGGCGGCTAGGGTTTGGAACCCTAGCGGCGGCGCACCCAATGTGATGTCCGGGAATTATGGTGGTAATCCCGGTGTTGTATTAATCCTTGATGGATTTTTAATTGTGGCAATTAGGAATTAATTGCGGTTTGGCATCTCCCGAGGTTGGTAAATCGGGCATTTGGGATCGTTGGATCCCGAGGTTGAGATCGTATTCTCATTCCGGTGAAAACCTGCGAGTTGGGTTTTTAGTGTGACTCGGAATCTCGGGTGCTTGGTGTGGGCACCGGTCGGGGGTTTTTGAGTTAGAGAGAGAACTTTTGAAAACAGATGATTTTTAATGAATCATGATGTATTTGTGGGGCTATTGGTATTTTGGGGTATTTTTGCTATAAATACCAGTTGAACCCGGGATTTTAATTATCGGAACCATTTTCTTCCCCTTTCTTCTCTCTTCCCGCGCGCGACCCCTTTCCCGATCCCCTTTACCCCCGCGCACAAAAGGCCACCGCCCGCCGCCGTCCGGCCGCCGTTCGGCGCGTCCGACCCGCCGCCGTGTTCGTCTCTTCCAGGCGGTCCTATCCATACCATCAATTTGAAGTTTGGTCGCGATTTGAGCTCGGATTTCTGCTGGAAACGCTAGGGTTCGAAACTGGAATTTCTTCGATTTGGGGCTCGATTTCTGGTACGATTTTGGGGCTTTCTTTCAGGTGTTTTTGGGGCGTTTTGGTGCTTGGTTTGGGTCGATTATTTCACACTTTCATGGTTCGAAAAATCGTTGCTTAATGGTTCGATTTTGTATGCTGTGTGCGTGGAGCTATGTTCGATTTTTGGGGGTTTATGTTCGAAAATTTGGGGCTTTGGCTTGGGGATGTTGATTCTTGTTGGTAATTGATTAATTTATGTTTTAGATGCTTATTGTGTTCGGAATTGAGGAATTGGATTCGAATTTAGGGCTTTAAATTCGAATTTTGGGGGTTTCGCATGTGGGGCGATTATTCATGTTGTTAATCGATTAATTCATGTTTTAAATGAATTATGGGGATTATTTGGGTTTGATTTGTGTTGTTGGGGTTCGAATTTTAGGGGTGGTTCTTGAGCAATTTTCGATATTGTCTCATTCGATTTCCCTCCCTGTATATGCCCTGCCCCGGGTCTTTTAAATGGTAAATTGTCGTGTGTTGACAATATATTTTTGTATAAGGGTAATGGGTGTGCTTGAGCATGGGTTGCATGTTTGTAAATAATTGTGAATTATTTATCGTGTTAGCACATCGTTCTTCGGGGCATGGAACTCGAGCAAGGTTTGGCTCGGACTTCGGAAATTAAGGTACGTATAACGTACGAGCATAGCCTTTTGTAATGTTGCAATAGTGAAATGCATGATATCGGGTATTTGTAATAAATGGGCATTGAAATGCATGGTTGGTGGTATTTACAATAAATGGGTATTGAATGCATGGTATATGGTATTGGAAATAGATGGGTATCGAAGTGCATGGATTATGGTACTTGCAAATTGGATAGTGAAATGCATGGTATATGGTAACCGTGATAAATAGACATACATTGGAAATCATAGGGTGCCGCTTTCGAGCGAGCAACGATTGGGTGTGTCGCCGTTGAGCGACCATCGGTTATGACGCCGCTATTGTTGAGCGTGCGCTGGGTTTAGTGCCGCTATTGTGGAGCGAGCAATGTTATGGGAACATGGAATCCTTGGTTAATTATATGTGAATTCTATGGCCTATATATAATGATTTTTCACATTGATTATGGAACTGGCATGATAGAACTATATTAGTTAATCTATATGGCGATTAACTGGCTTTGGGAATTTGATGAGTTTGGTTGTTTTGAGAACAGGGACAATACATGGGATCCCGGATGAGGGTGTTACCATCCAGGGAGTATCATTTAATTATGGCATTTACATTCTGTAAATTATGAATTGCGATATTATTATTTTGGATTGGTGGTATTGGTATGCTCACCCCGTGTGGGGGCTGTCTCTGTTGGGGCAGGTAACACAGGTGTAGCGGCTTTGGAGTCGAGCTCGGGCTGTTGGTTAGAGGTACTTCCAGGATCGAGGTACCAGAGCTGGCTGGATGGACGCTCAGATCCAGAGTTGAGATCGAGTTGCGCTTGGGAGGTGCTACCAGGACTGGTATCCGGTAGAGTGTTATACATCAGATACATGCTTATCCATTTGGTACTCTTATGTGAGTACATTTTACATGTGTATGGAATGTATAAATGGGCTACGGCTTCTCTCTGTTCATTATGGTTGCATGCAATTAATTATGGAATTGCTAAATGAACTAAGAGCATGTTAGTGTATTATGTGGGTGCATGTTATATGATTAATCTTGGTTGGGGAATCTGAATATATTGGGAATTGGATGCAAGAAATTTTCTGGGTAGCATACGGTGTTGCACTTGCACGTGGTTTTCCCCATTATGGTATGATTATATGCACTAATGGTATGGCTTAATACACTAATAACGGGTTAAGGGCGCGGGGGTCCTTACATTAGTGGTATCAGAGCAGTGGTTAGCTCTTTGGGGCTGTTGAGGGCCTAGGAACATGTTATTGGGAATGAGAAGCACATACTTATGCATGATTGCTTATGTGTGTTTATGATATGTGTTCATAATTGGAATATGTGTTGCTAACCATGGTGGTTGCAGGGTCTTATAAGACATGGACTATGCATTACGGTTGCATAAGTATACATCGGAGTGATGATTTTAATGCTTTGCCGCTACATGTTGGAGCGAGGTGCATTAAAATACACTCATGGTGATGTTTATGGGAATACGGGTTATGCATTACGGTTGCATGCACGTCGAAGCGATGATGCCGCTGTCGTGTCGAAGCGATGGTAAATGCCGCTGTCACGTCGAAGCGATGATGCCGCTGTCGTGCCGAAACAATTAGTGGAATACAGGTATGCATTACGGTTGCATGCATGTCATAGCGATGTGAGTACTTGCCGCTGTCATATTATAGCGATGAAGAATATTTGCCGCAAATATGTCGAAGCGAAGGATAATGCCGCTGTCATATTATTATTGCGAGGGATATTATGCCGCTAATATGTCGAAGCGAGGGGTATTTCCGCTGTCATGCCGGAATGATGGTAAATGCCGCTGTCGTGTCGAAGCGATGGTAAATGCCGCTGTCACGTCGAAGCGATGGTACCACCGTCATGTCGAAATGATGATGCCGCTGTCGTGTCGAAGCGATGATACATGCCGCTGTCACGTCGAAGCGATGATGCCGTTGTCATGACGTAGTGATGTGATCGGTTGGCGATGGTTCCGCCGGGTATTCTATTGGCGATGGTTCATGCCGCCAGGTATTCTATTGGCGATGGTTCATGCCGCCAGGTATTCTATTGGCGATGGTTCATGCCGCCAGGTATTCTATTGGCGATGGTTCATGCCGCCAGATATTCTATTGGCGATGGTTCATGCCGCCAGGTATTCTATTGGCGATGGTTCCGCCGGGTATTCTATTGGCGATGGTTCATGCCGCCAGGTATTCTATTGGTGATGGTTCATGCCGCCGGGTATTCTATTGGCGATGGTTTATGCCGCCAAGTATCATATAGCGATGGTATATTCCGCTACATCTATGGCGATGCTTCATACCGCCAGATATTCTTGGGCGATGTTTTATGCCGCTGACTCTATGGCGAGGGATCATGCCGCTGATTCTATAGCGATGGGTTATACCGCTATGTGTATAGCACTGGATTATGCCGCCTACGAGCGATGGGTGCTGCTTATGTACCGCTGGTGGACGATGGATACAGGTATTCCGCTATCTCGATAGCGATGAGGTATGGCATATTACTTTTGTTATCAGTATTGTGATTATGGTATATTGTTGTTTACCGTCATGTGTTTGACGATGAGATTATGGATGACGTGTATAGACATGTGCCGTCATGTGTTTGACGATGTTATTTAGATGTCTATGTGGACGCTTGGCGTCGTTTTGGTGATTTATACATTCGTGTTATGTATTTGGTTGTATGGTTTGAGTGCCGATGGTGAGCACATGGTAGAGTCTGAGTCATTGGTTGACGAGACCTTTTGCCGAGCAGGTTTGCTCGATGGAGCATTGATGCAGTGTACCGGTGAGTGTACCGCATCATATTGTAGAGGTAAATATTTGTCGAGCAATGATACCCTTGGGTATGCTCGCTGGGATGGCTAAGGCCAAGTGATTGGTGGTAAGAGTAGTCATTGAGGAAACTACTCGCTTGTTGTTGTGATGTGGTGTAGCCATGGTTACACCCACCCTAAGGGCGTGGAATAAGTCCTAATGGATTAGGATTGCATGATAATTGAGCATGGACGCCGGGTTGTCCAGTGTGCTTTGGTGTTTTAGAGATATGTTGGGCAATGACCCACAACTCTAATGGTTTGTGCGGTATGGTATACCGGGATGGAATGTGTAGTACATTGGTAGTTGGTATAAGCCTACGGGGCCAGCGAATCGCTAGCCAGGTATTGTTGCAGTACTTTGGTGTACTTGTGTTAACTATAATAATGCTCGTTGGATTCGAGTTTGGTGAATCGTATGGTGATACGATGAGGGTTATGGTAGACTCTTGTAGTCTCTATGTGGCATGGTGTTTGAGGTAGGGAATACCTCACGGGGACGTTTATACGTCATTGTTTTGAGGGACTTGTACTGGGACAGCTCAAGTTTGTTGGTATTACCAACGTGAGTGTCAACAAGTCGTGGTTAGCTCTAGTTGAGCATCCTTGCATATGGCATGCAATAGGAGTCACAATGGTTTGTGAGATATAGTTAGTGGGGTGACACTACTATATTGATTTTTATCTCTTGGAGAGATTTGCATTGTACTGTCTTGGAGACAGCTTACATCGGTCGTGGATTGATTGTAAATCAGCCATGGTAATCATTACTGGTATTGGACCGGGTAATGGATTTCTTACCTCGGTGAGACGTTTGAGGAGACGTCTTCGGGGAGATGCTCGATTGTGGAGTACTATGGCATTAGTACAGAGCATCGTTGGGATGTGTATACATGGCGTATGCGGATTTTGGATCGGGTAATGGTAGTATTGATGCACTACTCTAACCAATTGTATATTTCTGGGTTCCGGGATGTATTTTTGGTATTAATATACCTGGGTCTTCCGAACGGTAGTTCGAGGATTGGAAAATCATGAATTCATGACTTTTTCCTTGAGAGGAAGACGGTATTATGATTCCTACCGGTTGAATCTTTTGGGGAGATTCGTTATTTTGATTCGTGTGGTGGTGATGTTGAAATCACACCCTTTGGTTTTGGTTTGTCAACCATCATTCTCCGTGGGGTGAGAATAATCGAAGATTGACAGTTGGCTTTGGGATGTGGGTATGATTGGAGACACCCGAGTCTATTGCATTGCGTATGCATGTTGTGTGGGTGTATGGGCATGTATGCCGTGTGTGTATACGAATGCCAACCTTATTTTGTTCATTGTGGAACGTCGAGTGTGTATACTTGGTTTAGTGGATCTCCGGTGTGAGATTGTGGAACCTCGAGATCGGTAATCTCGATGGCACGATGCATTCTGATGAATGATCGTGAGGGTTGTTTGATTCCCCGAGGAGGGATCGACGTGTTTTGGAATCATGGTGGTTCTTGTTGGATAATTCGATAGCCTTCCTATTTTAGGATTGTTGGATCCAAGGATAAATGAGGGATGGCCGAGATTCGGATTTGTTTAGTGTCATGGTTGACACGTGTGTAGGAATGCATTTGGTTGCCTTGCATGTCCCCTATGGAACTTGAGACCTTGTGGAATCTTGATGGTGTGTCGGGACCAAGATATGATTTCTTGGAACACACCGGTGTAAACATCCTCGGTGATGTGTTTTGTGTGGATCAGTGACCGTGGGTAACCCGGTCCGGGTTGCAAGTGGTGCAACTACTCCTTTGGAGGAGATGGACTGGGATGCGAAATCTGGTTTTTCTGTGAGTATACTGTTGTATACTAGTTGCCCCCATCATGACGATGCGTGTCAGGCATCGTGGGCAGGTGGTGAATATCACGGGATGATGTCTATGTCAGAACTAATGGTGATTTGGTTGGGTTGCAGTCTTGGTTGACTGACTTCTAGGACGATTCACGTCGAGGTACGTTATTACCTTTCGGGTTTGTATTGGTTTTGGCGTTGCGCTATTTTGGGGCTTGGTACGAGATGGGTGTTCTCACAGTTGTTAATTCGATTCTAAGGTGATTCAGAATCAGGGTCTTGGCTTTGTTTTGTTGGTGTAGTCCTGGTGTTACGAGGAGTACACCGGTGCAATTTCGGGGACGAAATTTTATTAGTAGGGGATAATTGTGATGTCCGGGAATTATGGTGGTAATCCCGGTGTTGTATTAATCCTTGATGGATTTTTAATTGTGGCAATTAGGAATTAATTGCGGTTTGGCATCTCCCGAGGTTGGTAAATCGGGCATTTGGGATCGTTGGATCCCGAGGTTGAGATCGTATTCTCATTCCGGTGAAAACCTGCGAGTTGGGTTTTTAGTGTGACTCGGAATCTCGGGTGCTTGGTGTGGGCACCGGTCGGGGGTTTTTGAGTTAGAGAGAGAACTTTTGAAAACAGATGATTTTTAATGAATCATGATGTATTTGTGGGGCTATTGGTATTTTGGGGTATTTTTGCTATAAATACCAGTTGAACCCGGGATTTTAATTATCGGAACCATTTTCTTCCCCTTTCTTCTCTCTTCCCGCGCGCGACCCCTTTCCCGATCCCCTTTACCCCCGCGCACAAAAGGCCACCGCCCGCCGCCGTCCGGCCGCCGTTCGGCGCGTCCGACCCGCCGCCGTGTTCGTCTCTTCCAGGCGGTCCTATCCATACCATCAATTTGAAGTTTGGTCGCGATTTGAGCTCGGATTTCTGCTGGAAACGCTAGGGTTCGAAACTGGAATTTCTTCGATTTGGGGCTCGATTTCTGGTACGATTTTGGGGCTTTCTTTCAGGTGTTTTTGGGGCGTTTTGGTGCTTGGTTTGGGTCGATTATTTCACACTTTCATGGTTCGAAAAATCGTTGCTTAATGGTTCGATTTTGTATGCTGTGTGCGTGGAGCTATGTTCGATTTTTGGGGGTTTATGTTCGAAAATTTGGGGCTTTGGCTTGGGGATGTTGATTCTTGTTGGTAATTGATTAATTTATGTTTTAGATGCTTATTGTGTTCGGAATTGAGGAATTGGATTCGAATTTAGGGCTTTAAATTCGAATTTTGGGGGTTTCGCATGTGGGGCGATTATTCATGTTGTTAATCGATTAATTCATGTTTTAAATGAATTATGGGGATTATTTGGGTTTGATTTGTGTTGTTGGGGTTCGAATTTTAGGGGTGGTTCTTGAGCAATTTTCGATATTGTCTCATTCGATTTCCCTCCCTGTATATGCCCTGCCCCGGGTCTTTTAAATGGTAAATTGTCGTGTGTTGACAATATATTTTTGTATAAGGGTAATGGGTGTGCTTGAGCATGGGTTGCATGTTTGTAAATAATTGTGAATTATTTATCGTGTTAGCACATCGTTCTTCGGGGCATGGAACTCGAGCAAGGTTTGGCTCGGACTTCGGAAATTAAGGTACGTATAACGTACGAGCATAGCCTTTTGTAATGTTGCAATAGTGAAATGCATGATATCGGGTATTTGTAATAAATGGGCATTGAAATGCATGGTTGGTGGTATTTACAATAAATGGGTATTGAATGCATGGTATATGGTATTGGAAATAGATGGGTATCGAAGTGCATGGATTATGGTACTTGCAAATTGGATAGTGAAATGCATGGTATATGGTAACCGTGATAAATAGACATACATTGGAAATCATAGGGTGCCGCTTTCGAGCGAGCAACGATTGGGTGTGTCGCCGTTGAGCGACCATCGGTTATGACGCCGCTATTGTTGAGCGTGCGCTGGGTTTAGTGCCGCTATTGTGGAGCGAGCAATGTTATGGGAACATGGAATCCTTGGTTAATTATATGTGAATTCTATGGCCTATATATAATGATTTTTCACATTGATTATGGAACTGGCATGATAGAACTATATTAGTTAATCTATATGGCGATTAACTGGCTTTGGGAATTTGATGAGTTTGGTTGTTTTGAGAACAGGGACAATACATGGGATCCCGGATGAGGGTGTTACCATCCAGGGAGTATCATTTAATTATGGCATTTACATTCTGTAAATTATGAATTGCGATATTATTATTTTGGATTGGTGGTATTGGTATGCTCACCCCGTGTGGGGGCTGTCTCTGTTGGGGCAGGTAACACAGGTGTAGCGGCTTTGGAGTCGAGCTCGGGCTGTTGGTTAGAGGTACTTCCAGGATCGAGGTACCAGAGCTGGCTGGATGGACGCTCAGATCCAGAGTTGAGATCGAGTTGCGCTTGGGAGGTGCTACCAGGACTGGTATCCGGTAGAGTGTTATACATCAGATACATGCTTATCCATTTGGTACTCTTATGTGAGTACATTTTACATGTGTATGGAATGTATAAATGGGCTACGGCTTCTCTCTGTTCATTATGGTTGCATGCAATTAATTATGGAATTGCTAAATGAACTAAGAGCATGTTAGTGTATTATGTGGGTGCATGTTATATGATTAATCTTGGTTGGGGAATCTGAATATATTGGGAATTGGATGCAAGAAATTTTCTGGGTAGCATACGGTGTTGCACTTGCACGTGGTTTTCCCCATTATGGTATGATTATATGCACTAATGGTATGGCTTAATACACTAATAACGGGTTAAGGGCGCGGGGGTCCTTACACCCAAGCCATCGGCTCGGACCATTTCGTGGGCTAGGGTTTCGAACCCTAGGCCCATAATTGGTCCAGCCGTGGTGTGGGGTCTTCCCACCTTAACAGTGATTAAAAGACATAAGGACTAATCATGCATTAAGGTAACATCTTAAGGTTTTCGTTGTTACACGAGCTAACAGGATTACAGGCCAAAATACAAAACTTCAAAAATAATTCATTATATTCTAAAAGAATATCATTTAGATTTACACTACTCCTAGAGTAGATACTAATCAAAACTTGAATCCTATGCATTCCTGTGTCCCTAGTAGCTCACTGCCTCAACCCGACCCTTAGTCCTTTCGTCCAAAAGTGTACCTACAGGGATAACACATCATGAGCATATATAATCTTACTTAACATCATAAAACATCATAGTAAATGCATGAAACATTGGTTAAGTAAATATGCTGGTTATTCATTCACTTCTTATTGTTGTCCCTGATTTAGAATCATGCATATGGGGCATCTTACCCCCGTGGCATCTTACCACAATATCATCGTATGGCCTCTTACCATATGGGGCATCTTACCCCGTGGCATCTTACCACAATACATCGCATGGCCTCTTACCATGTGGAGCATCTTACCCCGTGGCATCTTACCACAATACATCGCATGGCCTCTTACCATGTGGGGCATCTTACCCCGTGGCATCTTACCACAATACATCACAAAATGTCATCATATAAGCATCGTATAAACAATAAACATCATATGAACTTCATCGTATAAACATCATATAAACATCATCGTGTAAACATCGTATAAACACCGTCATTTCATCGTGAATGCTCATGCAATAAAAGCATAGTCGTAGTATAGAGATGTGTGTTACCGTACGATGCCCGTACGCTTCTTACGTACCTTTTCAAAAGGAGGAGGAGTCAACAGACTTTATCTCCTTGATGGTGCCGGTACCTGGGATGGTTCTACAAGATCACATAATACCATATTAGATGCCTCAAAACCATCTCACATCATAAACTTAACAAAATAAAACATCATTATATTTTTCAACTTTCTGCCTGTCTCGATCGATCGGCCAAAAGTCTCGATCGATCGAGACACTGTGCACTAACAGTTCCTTAGCTTCCTGCCTCGCTCGATCGATCGAACATTTTACCGATCGATCGAGGAGCTTCACCGATCGATCGAGAAATCCTTCGATCGATCGGCACTAAAATTTTGAAAACATTCTTAGACCTTCTGTCTCGCTCGATCGATCGGGACCAAATCTCGATCGATCGAGAACTCTGAAAAATCGGGATTTTCCCCAGATTTTTTGAGCACCTCTTTTCACACCATCTTTTCTACTTCATAACATACATAAGATGCCTAAAAAAGAATATCAATAACTTCCTCATACTTCCATTCATGTATTAAAATCAAAGGTTCAATCAGAACTTAAACCGACATGCATTAAAATACCCCATCTTTATCAGTGCCCAATCAACTTGTTCAGAAAAACATGGCATAATACACAGCCCAGAATTCTTGAACACACATCTTTATAGCAATGAAACTACTACATATCCCGTAGTTTATGCTTAAACAAATATGTTGGCATGTTCACCAAACTTTCGTGTATGTAATCATGCCAAAGGTTTATTTATAACCTAAGCTAGCATGCTTCAAATCTTCATAATAAAAGCCCTACTTATCATAAAAACAGAGCACTTCCTTGCCCAGATTTTCGAACACCTAGTTTCAAGCCAACAAATCTACCACATAGCACATATATCATGCTCATATAAACATGCTAGGAACTTCATAAAAACATCATGAATGAGCTTGAATCGAAGGTTTGACAAAACCTAACCTAGCATGCCATTTTTATACCAAGTAAAAACATTAACCCAAACAAAACTTAAACCAAACAGAATGTGGTTTCTCACCCTCCTTTGCTCCGATTTTTGGAAGGTTTCTTGCAAAGAATTTTGAAATTTCTTCCTTCCTACCTGCTAAGCTGGAGCTGGATATTTTTTTGGACAAAAAGAGGCGAGATTGGAGTGATGGAGGTGAAGTGAAAGAGTGGGGGAAAAGGCATGGGCAACCAGCCACTTGCAGCATGGGTTGGTGGTAGGTGGTGTGGGCTGGGGTGCCATGTGGTGTTTAATTGTATCCCGGTATTTCATACGATGTATAAAAATATCTTCCCTTGATATTTTATAATTGTACTACATCAATACAACAATTAAAACACGTAACATGCCCTCTAAACCATAACATCATATCATAAATATAACCCCCAATTAAAATACTACGACCCTCTTAAATACATCATAGTTCATCGTCGTAGCACATAATCATATATCATTTCATCATCGTAGCATATAATCATATAACAATTCGGGGGTATTACATTACTCCCCTACTTATAAGATTTCGTCCTCGAAATCCACATGCATCATCATAACGGAACTAAACATAAATACATACCAGAGAATAGTTCCGGATAGTGCTGCACCATATGTCGTTCCGTCTCCCACGTAGCCTCCTCGACACCCCGACGATCCCACTGAACTTTGACCATCGGTATAACTTTGCTCCGTAGTCTGCGATCCTCTCGATCCAGATTTCTGATTGGTCGTTCTTCGTAGGACATATCTGAGTCTAACTGAACTTCTGTAGGCTGTAAGACATGAGACGGATCTGGCTCATACTTTCGTAACATAGAGACATGGAAAACATCGTGTATGCCAGACAAGGATGGCGGTAGAGCCAAACGATATGCCAAAGTACCGATACGCTGTAACACTTCATATGGCCCAACATACCTTGGAGATAACTTTCCCCGCATCCCAAAACGAACCACACCCCTGAAGGGCGAGATCTTTAAGAAGACCCTGTCTCCTAACTGGAATTCTAGTGGTCGTCGCCGCTTATTGGCATAGGCCGCTTGCCTATCTTGGGCCGCTTTCATCTTTTGGCGTATCATCTTAATCTTACTTTCCATATCCTTGATCGTCCTCCGACCGCTTTGCTAGTCAAGTCCTCCCAATACAGTGGTGATCTACATCGTCGCCCATACAGAGCTTCATAAGGGGCCATTTGAATGCTCGCCTGATAACTGTTATTATAGGAGAACTCCACCAGCGGCACTGAATCCTGCCACGGAGTATCAAACTCCAAAATACACGCCCTCAACATGTCCTCGAGCGTCTGAATGGTACGCTCTGTTTGGCCATCTGTCTGAGGGTGATAGGCCGTACTCAGTCTCACCTCTGTGCCCAAAGCTGTCTGGAGACCCTCCCAGAAATGTGAAGTGAACCTCGGGTCCCTGTCAGACACTATCGAGACTGGAATACCATGCAACCTCACCACATCCCGTATATACATCTGGGCCATCTTCAAGTATGTATATGACATACTGTAAGGGATGAAATGAGCCGTCTTCGTCAGCCTATCCACGATCACCCAGATCGCATCAAATCCTGAGGCCGTCCTAGGTAAGTGGGTCACAAAGTCCATAGATATATGCTCCCACTTCCATTCAGGCACCTCTAAGCTCTTCAGCTCACCACCAGGCCTCTGCCTCTCTGCCTTTACCTGTTGACAGATCAAACATCTTTTAACGAAAACGATTACCTCACGCTTCATGCGTCTCCACCAGAATTGATCGCATAGATCTTTGTACATCTTCTTTCCCCCTGGGTGGATACTGAATCGACTACTGTGAGCTCGCTCCAATATTCCTCTACGCAGTTCTGGTGTATCTGGGACTACCCATCGGTTGCCCAGTCTCAAGGAATCATCCTCAGCCACTCTAAACTTGGATGGTTGGCCTTGAAGCACCAATGATGTCCACCTCTGAACCTCACTATCCGACTTCTGGGCCTTCCTGATCGCCTCAAATATGTCTGGCTCCGCCAATAGGGTCGACACTCGCACAGGCGACGTGTCTACATCGAAATCATAGCCCAGTTGGCAATAAGACGTCATCAAGGATGACAAACACATAACATCCTCTGCAGTACTCTTTACCTTCCGACTTAAGGCGTCTGCTATCAAGTTTGCTTTACCTGGATGGTACTCAATTTCACAATCATAATCTTTGAGCAAATCCATCCATCTTCTTTGCCTCATATTCAACTCTGCCTGAGTGAATAAGAACTTCAGGCTCTTATGATCCGTATATATAGTGAAGGACGTGCCATACAAGTAATGCCTCCAGATTTTTAAGGCAAATATGATGGCCGCCAGTTCTAAATCATGCACTGGATACCTCGCTTCGTGTGGCTTCAGTTGCCTTGATGCATAAGCCACCACATGCTTATCTTGCATCAACACACAGCCCAAGCCCTGTAATGACGCATCCGTGTACAAGGCGAACCTCTTATCCTCAGACGGAATCACCAGCACAGGGGCTGTAGTCAAACGACGCTTCAGCTCTTGGAAGCTTTCCTCACAAGCTTCGGACCAAAAGAAGGGGACTCCTTTCTGAGTCAGCTGCGTCAGGGGTTTGGCAATCTTCGAAAAACCCTCGACGAAACATCGGTAATATCCTGCCAAACCGAGAAAACTCCTTATCTCAGGTACAGAAGTGGGTGCAACCCGCTCCATCACAGCTTCAATCTTCCTTGGATCCACAGATATCCCGTGGCTAGATATGACATGGCCTAAAAATACCACGCTGTCCAACCAGAACTCGCACTTACTAAGCTTCGCATACAGCTGATGATCCCTAAGGATCTGAAGTACTATTCTCAAGTGCCTTACATGCTCTTTTTCAGTCCGAGAGTAAATAAGTATGTCGTCAATGAAGACTATGACGAACTGATCCAAATATGGCTGGAACACCTTGTTCATCAAACTCATGAAGACAGCTGGGGCATTCGTCACCCCAAAAGGCATGACCAGGAATTCATAGTGCCCATATCTAGTCCTAAAAGCCGTCTTCTGAACATCATCTTCTCTTACTCGAATCTGATGGTACCCCGACCTCAGATCGATCTTACTATAGAGCCTCGTACCCTGCAACTGATCGAACAAGTCATCGATCCTCGGAAGTGGATACTTGTTCTTTACTGTAGCTTTGTTCAACTGCCTGTAGTCAATGCATAGACGCATCGATCCATCTTTCTTCTTAACAAATAAGACAGGCGCACCCCATGGCGATACGCTAGGGCGTATGTAGTTTTTGTCTAGGAGCTCTTGCAATTGAATCTTTAGCTCTCTTAGCTCCGCTGGTGACATCCTATACGGGGCACGAGAAATTGCAGACGTCCCTGGTAGCAACTCAATCCCAAACTCGACCTCTCTCGTCGGTGGGAATCCGGGAATCTCCTCCGGAAAGACATCAGGAAACTCCGCCACTACGGGCACATCCTCAACCTTTAATTCCTTCCTCTTATCCGTCATGTCAACAGCATAGATAAGATATCCCGCATGACCTCATTCCAATAGCTGTGTCATCTTGACAGCAGATATTAACGGAATCTTCGGACGGGAACCATCCCCATAGAATGTCCATTGGACTCCCAATACAGATCTAAATCGGACAGTCCTTTGCCTGCAGTTTACCACTGCCTGATACTTGTTCAGAACATCGATGCCCACAATGCAATCGAAGTCTGTCATTCCCAACACAATCAAATCTGATCTTAACTCATTATCCTCAAAATAAATGAGGCCATCATAAACAATCCGATCCGTAGTCAAACTTCTTCCAGCGGGGATCGAGACCATAAGAGGCATGGGGGACGGAGAAGTGCATATGTGGTGCCTTTCAACAAAACTCGTCGACACAAAAGAGTGTGGCGCACCTGTGTCTATCAATATAAGAGCAGGGTGCGTAAATAAAAGACACGTACCCGCTATAACTTCCTCCGGGGCCGCCGTAGCCTGCTCCCTCGTCAAAGCATATACTTGTCCCTGAGGTGGCCCCGCGGGCTGACCTCCAAACTGACTTGGCACAAAGGGTGGCCGGTGTTGTGCCGTTCTGTCCACAGGTCTCACCATAGAGCTCTGCTGTCTTCCCCTGTTGGGACACCACCGAGCAAAGTGGCCTCTGTCGCCACAGACATAACATCCTACGCAGTCCTTTGCCAAATGTGGTTGCCCACAAAGAGTGCACTGAACTCTTCCAGATCTGTCTCCCTGAGACTGTCCTCTCTCGGATGGAGCATCATTCCTACCTTTCCCTTTCCATCGATTCTCGGGCCTCTTGCCACTGAATCTCGATGCTGAAGTGTTCCTCCTTGGCTTAAACTGATCACCCCTGGGCTTCAAGTGGTCAGAAGTAAATTTCTGAGGGGGTGCTGGAGGTGGCACTGCATCAGGATATGCACCAACTCCCAGTTCAGCTAGCTCAGCTCGTGAGAGTGCATCATCAAAACAAGCAGGGCCATAAGTGATCACCCTGTCATACAGTTCAGGCCTCAAGCCCTTCATGAAGTTCCGCATCTTCGCTTGAGTGCTTGCAGCAATGTGTGGCACATATCGTAGTAAGGAACAGTAATGCAAAGCATAGTCAGATACAGGCATGGTACCTTGTCTTAAACTGGTAAACTCATCCTCCTTGGCCTGTCTTGCAGCGGCTGAGAAATAGCGGTTCAAAAACCGCGTTCGGAACATCTTCCAATTTACTTCCTGTCCCAGAGCCTCTTGCTCAGTCACTGTGGTTTTCCACCACATCAATGCCTTCTTGGACAGCTGAAATTCTGCTAATCTGATCCAGGCCGTCTTTGCACAAGGCGCTGCCACAAATATCTGTTCGATCCTCTCTAACCATTCCTCAGCTTTCTCTCCTGATTCAGTTCCCTCGAACATCGGAGGTCGATACATCATAAACTGAGCCAAGCTCAATTCCCCAGGTAGCAACTGCTGTTCAGAGGGTTCCTTGCCCAAGGCTGGTGGTGGCAATGGATTCGTACGCCCAGCGCTTACATTTACACTAATGGCGTCACCCACTTCTATATTTGCTGCCATGCTGCAACACAAGGGTTAATAACAACACCAAAAGCAGTTCATAAAGCACATCGTTAGATAATTAAACATGTTAGCATAACATAGAAACTTCATATGCAACATGCATATAAAACATGTTCAAAAGTAAGTACCTAGCCAACTTATTGCTAAGGCTACCCTTCACTCATTCCCGAGTTATCTAACCACTGCTCTGATACCACTAATGTGGGGTCTTCCCACCTTAACAGTGATTAAAAGACATAAGAAGGACTAATCATGCATTAAGGTAACATCTTAAGGTTTTGGTTGTTACACGAGCTAACAGGATTACAGGCCAAAATACAAAACTTCAAAAATAATTCATTATATTGTAAAAGAATATCATTTAGATTTACACTACTCCTAGAGTAGATACTAATCAAAACTTGAATCCTATGCATTCCTGTGTCCCTAGTAGCTCACTGCCTCAACCCGACCCTTAGTCCTTTTGTCCAAAAGTGTACCTACAGGGATAACACATCATGAGCATATATAATCTTACTTAACATCATAAAACATCATAGTAAATGCATGAAACATTGGTTAAGTAAATATGCTGGTTATTCATTCACTTCTTATTGTTGTCCCTGATTTAGAATCATGCATATGGGGATTCATACCCCCGTGGCATCTTACCACAATATCATCGTATGGCCTCTTACCATATGGGGCATCTTACCCCGTGGCATCTTACCACAATACATCGCATGGCCTCTTACCATGTGGGGCATCTTACCACGTGGCATCTTACCACAATACATCGCATGGCCTCTTACCATGTGGGGCATCTTACCCCGTGGCATCTTACCACAATACATCACATAATGTCATCATATAAGCATCGTATAAACAATAAACATCATATGAACTTCATCGTATAAACATCATATAAACATCATCGTGTAAACATCGTATAAACACCGTCATTTCATCGTGAATACTCATGCAATAAAAGCATAGTCGTAGTATAGAGATGTGTGTTACCGTCCGATGCCCGTACGCTTCTTACGTACCTTTTCAAAAGGAGGAGGAGTCAACAGACTTTATCTCCTTGATGGTGCCGGTACCTGGGATGGTTCTACAAGATCACATAATACCATATTAGATGCCTCAAAACCATCTCACATCATAAACTTAACAAAATAAAACATCATTATATTTTTCAACTTTCTGCCTGTCTCGATCGATCGGCCAAAAGTCTCGATCGATCGAGACACTGTGCACTAACAGTTCTTTAGCTTCCTGCCTCGCTCGATCGATCGAACATTTTACCGATCGATCGAGGAGCTTCACCGATCGATCGAGAAATCCTTCGATCGATCGGCACTAAAATTTTGAAAACATGCTTAGACCTTCTGTCTCGCTCGATCGATCGGGACCAAATCTCGATCGATCGAGAACCCTGAAAAATCGGGATTTTCCCCAGATTTTTTGAGCACCTCTTTTCACACCATCTTTTCTACTTCATAACATACATAAGATGCCTAAAAAAGAATATCAATAACTTCCTCATACTTCCATTCATGTATTAAAATCAAAGGTTCAATCAGAACTTAAACCGACATGCATTAAAATACCCCATCTTTATCAGTGCCCAATCAACTTGTTCAGAAAAACATGGCATAATACACAGCCCAGAATTCTTGAACACACATCTTTATAGCAATGAAACTACTACATATCCCGTAGTTTATGCTTAAACAAATATGTTGGCATGTTCACCAAACTTTCGTGTATGTAATCATGCCAAAGGTTTATTTATAACCTAAGCTAGCATGCTTCAAATCTTCATAATAAAAGCCCTACTTATCATAAAAACAGAGCTCTTCCTTGCCCAGATTTTCGAACACCTAGTTTCAAGCCCACAAATCTACCACATAGCACATATATCATGCTCATATAAACATACTAGGAACTTCATAAAAACATCATGAATGAGCTTGAATCGAAGGTTTGACAAAACCTAACCTAGCATGCCATTTTTATACCAAGTAAAAACATTAACCCAAACAAAACTTAACTCAAACAGAATGCGGTTTCTCACCCTCCTTTGCTCCGATTTTTGGAAGGTTTCTTGCAAAGAATTTTGAAGTTTCTTCCTTCCTACCTGCTAAGCTGGAGCTGGATATTTTTTTGGACAAAAAGAGGCGAGATTGGAGTGATGGAGGTGAAGTGAAAGAGTGGGGGAAAAGGCATGGGCAACCAACCACTTGCAGCATGGGTTGGTGGTAGGTGGTGTGGGCTGGGGTGCCATGTGGTGTTTAATTGTATCCCGGTATTTCATACGATGTATAAAAATATCTTCCCTTGATATTTTATAATTGTACTACATCAATACAACAATTAAAACACGTAACATGCCCTCTAAACCATAACATCATATCATAAATATAACCCCCAATTAAAATACTACGACCCTCTTAAATACATCATAGTTCATCGTCGTAGCACATAATCATATATCATTTCATCATCGTAGCATATAATCATATAACATTTCGGGGGTATTACACGTGGTGTGTGGTTGGTTCGAACCATGGTGGTTCGTAGCTAAGTCGCATTAAGTTCGTGACATGTGATGTCCCGAGCGTACGATAATTTTTCAAAAATTATTTTACAGTTTTAATTAGAATTAAATTTAAAATGTTTAGAATTTAATTAATTAATTGTTAAAGCATGCTTTATGTGTTGTTTGAGCATGGTGCATGGTTATAGCCCTTTGACCTATTAGATAGGATTTGTGAATGTTTGTAATTTATAATACGACCTGCGTGTCGTGCCTTCTCTATTTTATTCTAAATGTTATCCCTCCCCTATGTTCCCCTCGAATGTGAATCGAGGAATTCTATATCTTGTAAATAGTATAGTTTAATTGTTGATGGTGATCAATGAAGATGGAGCATCGTGTCGGGATGAGGAGGCCATTCACAAATTGGAGCCAAAGGAAGGTGCTTGTGAAGTTACCTTAGGTTGACTCTTAGGACTTTCTCATTGGCTTGAGAAAATCGTTAGTAGGGGCTATAACCATGTCACGTTTAATTATGTATGTTGATGCATGATTTATCTTATGTTTTAGATTGATAATTGTATTACACATATATGTAGATATGTATACAACTATATGTAGTGGACATATTTTAAATTATCAAACTAATCATGAGATCAATAAATCCCTCTAAAATATTAAGTTTTAGATGCCTTCCAAAATTAAAAGTACTCGTCAAAAACTTCGATTGTACATGTGTGGGTTTGCCAAAGCAAAGCACCGTGGCAATCTTAGTAAGGCGCGAAAGGATAAAAGTGATATCCGTTATACTTTAAATTGGGTACGACTTAACTAGGTTATCTCAATAGGATTGGGAACTTAGAGGCATGGGTTGGATTATAATTCATTTGATGAATTGAACAAAGTGTTGTTCGTCCAACTATCCAAGAATTACATGTGATGTAATTGACAAAGTGTTGTCTACCTAAATAATCGAGTCTTGGGCGATTAGCCAAAGCTAACTCAAGATTAGGCGAAATATGGATCTTGGCCCACTAAAGGTTTCGAGGGTTGATATTTTTTAAACAAAATAGTGGGGGTATCATTTAATATAAGACCATGTTAAATGATTAAATCATAAACTTATTTTGCATATTTATATTGTAGATATCCATGGCAACTAACAACGTAACAAGCACTTTATCATTGCGATCGGTCCTTGAGAAGGACAAATTAAATGGGACAAATTTCCTAGACTGGCATAGGAACTTGAGGATAGTCCTCAAACAAGAAAAGAAACAATATGTCCTAGAGGAACCCTTACCTGCTGAGGAACCTCCCCTAACGGCTACAAGAGCCGATAAAGATGCTTACAAGAAGCATCAAAGTGACGCACGTGATGTTGGGTGCCTTATGCTTGCCACCATGAACTCTGAGCTTCAGAAGCAACATGAGGAAATGGAGGCGTTTGATATGATCGAGCACCTTAAGCAACTGTACCAACAACAAGCAAGACAAGAGAGGTATGACGTCTCTAAGGCGTTATTCCAGTGTAGAATGGTGGAAGTCTGGTTGGTACTCATGTACTCAAGATGATTGGGTATATTGAGAATCTGGAGAAGCTGGGTTTTCCTTTGGACCAAGAGTTGGACACTGACGTGATCTTGCAATCGTTGCCTGAAAGCTTCAGTCAATTTGTCTTAAATTACAATATGATTGAAATTGAGAAGACACTACCACAGTTACTTGGCATGCTTAGAACTTTTGAAGCAAATAGCAAGAGGTCTAAACATACAAATGTTCTTATTGTGAATAAGAACAAAGGAAAGACTAAAGCTAAGAACCTCAAGAAGAACAAGAAGGTCTTTGTTAAATCTAAGCCAAAGTCATCTGCACTGAAACCAAAGGGAGGGATAGCGAAGGAAGGGAACTGTTTCCATTGCGGTGAGACCGGCCATTGGAAAAGAAACTGCAAAGTATATCTGGAGGATCTAAAAAAAGGAAGTGTGACGTACACTTCAGGTATTTTTGTTATAGAAGTCAATTTATCTACTTCTTCATCATGGGTATTAGATACTGGATGTGGATCTCACATTTGTGTAAATGTGCAGGACCTCAAAAAGAGTAGATTGTTGGCGAAAGGCGAAGTTGATCTCCGAGTTGGAAATGGAGCAAGAGTTGCTGCATTAGCTATAGGAGATTATTATTTATCTTTGCCTTATGGTTTATCATTGATTTTAAAAGATTGTTATTTTGTGCCTTCAATTACCAAAAACATTATTTCTATTTCTTGTTTAGACAAGTATGGATTCTCATTTATGATAAAGGACAACTGTTGTTCTATTTATGTAAATGATTAGTTTTATGCAAGTGCACAAATGGTGAATGGTCTTTATTTATTAAATCTTGATATGCCTATCTATAACATAAATACTAAAAGGATTAAAAATAATGATTGTAATCCGACTTATCTCTGGCATTGTCGCTTGGGCCATATAAACGAGAACCGCATATCTAAACTTCATAAGGATGGAGTATTAAATTCATTTGATTTTGAATCATATGAAACATGCGAATCTTGTTTAATGGGCAAGATGACTAAAGCCCCTTTCAAGGGACATGTTGAAAGGGCAAATGTTTTATTGGGACTAATACATAGTGATGTATGTGGACCAATAAGTACACCAGCTAGAGGTGGTTTTCAATACTTCGTTACATTTACTGATGACCTCAGTAGATATGGGTATGTGTACCTAATGAAGCATAAGCATGAAACCTTTGAAAAGTTCAAAGATTTCAAGAATGAAGTACAAAACCAACTTGGCAAAAGTATCAAAATCCTTCGATCAGATCGAGGAGGTGAATACTTAAGCCAAGAGTTTCATGACTATCTAAAGGAGTGTGGGATAGTTCCACAACTCACTCCTCCGTATACTCCACAATGGAATGGTGTATCCGAGAGGAGAAATCGAACCTTGTTAGACATGGTTAGATCAATGATTAGTCATGCAGATCTTCCGATATCGTTTTGGGGACACGCTCTAGAAACAACGATTTTCTTACTGAACCGTGTTTCATCTATTATCCCACCGAGAACAAAGTAGTTGTTGCTCGGATTGGTGTATTTCTTGAAAGAGAATTTATTTCTAGAAAAACCAGTGGGAGAAAAATAGAACTTAGTGAAGTTCAACCACAAGAAAACACTGAACCTAAGATTGAGATGGAAACAGAGCAGGCACCGCAAGCTGTTGTGGAAGAAGTACCTGCTCAATAAACACAAGCCCAGCGTAGGTCTGTAAGAGAACACCGGGAGCCACAGAGATATGGATTTCTTGTGACTCAACAAGGTGACTTACTACTTATTGATGAGCATGAGCCGTCATCTTATCAACAAGCTATAATGGGCACTGATTCTGAGAAATGGCAAGAGGCCATGAAATCTGAGATGGAATCCATGTATGCAAACCAAGTATGGACTTTGGTTGATCCACCTGAAGGGGTACGACCCATAGGGTGCAAATGGATTTTCAAGAAAAAGACCGATATGGATGGTAATGTACAAACCTATAAAGGTCGGCTGGTTGCAAAAGGATTCAAACAAATTCATGGTATTGACTATGATGAAACCTTTTCACCAGTGGCCATGGTTAAATCCATAAGGATCTTACTTGCAATAGCTGCATTTCATGATTATGAAATCTGGCAGATGGATGTCAAAACAGCTTTCCTTAATGGAAATCTGCTCGAGGATGTGTACATGACACAGCCCGAGGGTTTTGTCGATCCAAAGGATGCTGGAAAGATATGCAAGCTACAACGATCCATTTATGGTTTGAAGCAAGCTTCTCGGAGTTGGAATCTTCGTTTTGATGATGCAATCAAAGAGTTTGGTTTTATCAAAAACGTAGATGAACCTTGTGTCTACAAGAAGGTCAGTGGGAGCATAATCATTTTCCTATTGTTGTATGTAGATGACATACTTCTCATTGGGAATGATATCCCTGCCTTACAATCTGTAAAGATTTGGCTAGGGAACTGCTTTTCGATGCAAGACTTGGGAGAAGCCGCCTATGTATTAGGAATCAAGATCTATAGAGATAGATCGAGAAGGTTTCTCGGCCTAAGTCAAAGTACATACATAGACAAAGTGCTTAAAAGGTTTAGCATGCAAGAATCAAAGAAAGGATTCGTGCCTATGACGCATGGTATTTATCTCTCGAAGTAACAGTGTCCTTCAACACCAGATGAGAGACAACGCATGAGTAAGATTCCATATGCGTCAGCTATTGGATCTATCATGTATGCCATGATATGTACTCGTCCCGATGTATCGTATGCTTTGAGCATGACGAGCAGATATCAAGTTGATCCAGGTGAAGGTCACTGGATTGCAGTCAAGAACATCCTGAAGTACTTGAGAAGGTCTCAGGATACATTCTTGATTTATGGAGGTGAGGAAGAGCTCAATGTAATGGGTTACACTGATGCAAGCTTCCAAACCGACAAAGATGATTTTCGATCGCAATAAGGATATGTGTTTTTGCCTAAGATATGCAAAGTACCAACAGATGATAATGTATCTGACCCATTGACGAAGCCACTGTCACAGCAGAGGCATGATCGTCATACTAGATCTCTAGACATTAGGTATATGTCTGATTGGTCTTAGTGCAAGTGGGAGATTTGTTGGATATGCCCTAAGACAAGTCATTGGATGATTGTTTGGACATACAATGTTTATGATTTTATGAATGGCAAATCCTTAGTATATATTATTCGAATATCTGTGCAATATGAATTGATATATAAGTTAATGTCCTTAGAATAATATTGTATTATTCTTAAAGATGTCCCTAGTCAAGTATTATTGATACGTGTATTTTATACACTTATATTTCTTCTTATTTTGCATGGTTTAGTGTTAGTTTTCGATCAGAATTACGCTTTTGGTTTTGTTATGTGTTGTTTTGCAGGAATCCAGGTAATTATATGTTTTGTGGACTAAACTGGTGCAAATGACGGAAAGAACGGATGAATTGAAGCCAAAAATCTAGACTTTGAATCAAAGCAAAAGGCGTAATTACGCCTGTCTTGAGGCGTAACTACACCTAGCTTACGGCATTTGAGCTTTTAAACGAATTTCTTGAGGCGTAACTACGCCTGATTTGAGGCGTAACTACGCCTAAGCCACGGCATTTGAGATTTTGAAGAATTTTAAGTGGCGTAATTACGCCACTTTTGAGGCGTAATTACGCCAGTCACGCGGGAAGCCAGACTTTGGACACGTCGACAGGCGTAACTACGCCACTTCGGAGGCGTAATTACGCCAATGGAATTTTGGCAATTTTGGAGACTTTCCTTATTTGATTGCACGGGACTTTTAAAGGGTTTGGAGGAGGATTTTCGAAGATTATTCAGACTGAGACATATTTTGGGAGTGAAGGAGGCTAGGGTTGAAGAACGGAGAAGAATAACGACGACGGCTCGGAGCAAAAAATAGAGAATTCATCACGAGACGACGGCGTTCATCGGAGATCGAAGAATAGCGTCATTTCGTTTTGTATCTCTAAACTTTTATCAATTTTTATGGGTTATTTAAACATGTCTATGTGTTTAAATACTTCTAGCATGAGCTAATTTTATTTTCTAGGAGACGATGTAGCTTGTTTTGAAACTACGCTTATTATGAATTGATTGAAGTTTATTTGGATTTCCGTATGGTTTATTTATGTTTTCCTGTTCTTAATGCTTTTAATCTACTGGCCATGGATTGAATGATTCCATATTTGTGATCTATCACTCGGGAGAGGGGGTTATGAATAGGAAAGAAGGAATTCGTATCGTGGTAGTTATATTGTTCGGAAGGCCTATAACTCCATAGAAGTCGTCATAGGAATTACTGCGCTTTTACAATTGTCTGATAATTCATCTTAGATAGGGATATCAAGATTAATGTTAGATAATTACTTCTGCTTAACACCCGGGAGGGGGAGTAGAAACAAATAAGAATTCTCGGCTAGTAAACTAGGAAATCCATAAAATGGAAATCGAGGAATGATAAGTGTAGTGGATGAACAAGTGAAATCGTACTCCTAGATTCGTCTCCAACTGATTTCTTTTCAACTCAGTATTTGGTCATCGTTAGTTAATTAATTTTAATTCTTCGCATAACAATCAAATATTCGATTCTCTAAATAAAGCAAAGATTATTTTAATTCAGTACTTAGATTTAACTATTTAATCAATCTCTGTGGGTTCGACATCTTTCTATACTAAAACTTGACTACCGTGCGCTTGCGGTAAGGGATTTTTCGCAACAAGTTTTTGGCGCCGTTGCCGGGGATTGATATAATTTTGTTTACTGATACTGTTACCAAGTAGTCTTGATTTTAATTTAGAATTTTATTCTTTTTTGATGTTTTTCTTGTGAGGTACTTGGAGATGTTTCATCAGCAAGTTTCCACAAGCTTTGCCCAACAACCGTATGAACCATTCTATGCAGCTTGGGACAGATTCAACCACGACTTTTCAAACTACGCTCCTCTTCAATCTTTCTACAGTGGATTGGATGCAGACACACAAGAATGGGTATTTAATGGAGCTTTGGCAGCTGGTAGTCCCATATATTGTAGAGATGATGACAGGGTGCACCTGTTTAACCATATGGCGAATTTCGACTATCAGTGGCACTTTGATCCTTCAATGCTGGGTTGGAGTCACCAATATCCACCAGAGAATCATTACCCTCATTTATCTGTTGAATTCCCGTGTCAAGATGAGCCTAGATATGCTCCACAAAAGAATGAAGGTAAACCTTCACTTGAAGATTTGGTGAATACTTTTGTTCAAAGTTCGACATTGAGGCTTGACAAGAATGAGTCGAGGCTGGATACGATTGAGGGTCACATGAACAACATGGGTGCTACAATGAAATCTCTTGAGGTGCAAATTGGGCAGCTTGCTAATGCCATGAACAACCAACAAAGAGGATCATTTCCTAGCAACACCGAAGTGAACCCAAGGGAGCAGTGCAAGGCCGTGTCATTGAGAAGTGGTAAGGAACTTGGGGATGTAGAACCAGCACATGTTGATGAGCCATCTGTTGAGGAGACTCAAATTCAGGTTGAAACCCCTAAAGAAGTTGAAAAGGAGAAGCAAGCCACATTACCGGAAAAGCTTCCTATGTACAAGCCTACACTTCCATATCCTCAACGTTTCCGGAAAAAGGCTATAGAAGACCAGTTTGCCAAATTCTTGGAGATTTTCAAGAAAATCCACATAAATATTCCTTTTGCCGAGGCGTTGCAACAAATGCCTTATTATACAAAGTTTATGAAGGATATAATGGCAAGAAAGAGGAAGCTTGAGGAATTTGAAACCGTGAATCTCACAGAAGAATGTAGTGCAATACTCCAAAAGAAGCTACCACAAAAATTGAAAGATCCAGGGAGTTTTACTATTCCTTGTATTATTGGTGGTTCTACATGTAATAGGGCGTTATGTGATTTAGGTGCAAGTATTAATTTAATGCCTTTATCTGTTTTTAGGAGTTTAGGGCTTGCTGAAGTAAAGCCTACTACAATCACATTGCAATTGGCGGATAGGTCTCTCACATATCCTAGAGGGATAATTGAAGATGTGCTTGTGAAGGTGGACAAATTTATTTTCCCTGCAGATTTTGTGGTTCTAGACATGGAGGAAGATGGAGATGTTCCATTAATTATGGGGAGACCATTCTTAGCAACAGGCAGGGCACTTATCGATGTCCAAAGAGGAGAATTATCCTTGAGAGTTGGAGGAGAAGAAGTCATGTTCAATATTTACAAGGCTCTCAAGGGACCTGACGAGGTAAGTACTTGCAAGTTTTTGGATGTAATTGACTCATGTGTGCATAACTTTGAAGTAGGAGCAATACCGGAGGATCCATTGGAGAATTGCATGGTCAACTCTATTATGAAAGTGGATGCAACTGAACCTGATCTTGCTGAGCAAGTAGAAGCACTTAAGAGCTTGCCTAAGGAGAACAACACTACTGGAAAAGAGGAAGATGTACGAGATACATCAGTCAAAGAAGATACAAAAGCGAGCTCGGAACTGAAAGAACTACCGGCCCACCTTACTTATGCATTCTTGGGTGAGAATTCGACATACCCGGTAATTATATCTTCATCTCTTTGTTCTTTAGAGAAGGATAAATTATTACGTGTATTGAGGACATATAAATCTACTTTGGGTTGGTCGATTTCTGATATCAAGGGGATTAGCCCGTCTTTGTGCATGCATAAAATACTTATGGAGGATTCTTTCATTCCTTCCATTGATCATCAAAGGCGGTTAAATCCAGCAATGAAGGAGGTAGTAAAAGCAGAAGTGCTTAAATTGTTAAATGCTGGGATTTTTTATGCTATTTCAGATAGTGCATGGGTTTCCCCAGTATAGGTTGTGCCAAAGAAAGGAGGGATGACAGTGGTAAGAAATGAAAATAATGAGTTGATCTCAACTCGAACTGTGACGGGGTGGCGAGTTTGCATTGACTATAGGAAACTCAACAAGGCCACAAGGAAGGACCACTTCCCTCTTCCATTTATCGATCAGATGCTTGACAGGTTAGCCGGTTATTGTTATTACTGTTTCTTAGATGGCTATTCTGGATACAATCAAATTTCCATAGACCCCGAGGATCAAGAGAAGACAACGTTTACCTGTCCATATGGCACCTTTGCGTTTAGAAGAATGCCTTTTGGTTTATGCAACGCACCTGCTACTTTTCAACGGTGCATGATGGCGATATTTTCAGATATGGTGGAGGAGATCCTTGAAGTCTTCATGGACGACTTTTCGGTATTTGGTTTCTCTTTTGACCATTGTTTGCATAATCTATCTCTTGTGTTACAGCGCTGCCAAGAAAAGAACCTCATGTTAAATTGGGAGAAATGTCACTTTATGGTGCAAGAGGGTATTGTCCTTGGCCATAAGGTGTCATATCAAGGACTTGAAGTGGATAGAGCAAAAGTGGTTGCAATTGAGAAGCTTCCACCTCCGAACAATGAGAAGGCTATTAGGAGCTTCCTTGGACATGCCGGGTTTTATCGCCGTTTTATTAAAGATTTTTCTAAAATAGCTAAGCCCTTGTGTAATTTGTTAGAAAAAGACTCACCTTTTGTCTTTGATGATTTGTGTTTGCAGGCATTTAACAGGCTAAAGAAAGCACTTATATCTGCACCAATCATCATAGTGCCGGATTGGAAGGAGCCATTTGTTTTAATCTGTGATGCCAGCGACTATGCTGTGGGAGCATTTTTGGGGCAAAAGAGAGACAAGATTTTTAGGGCGATCTACTATGCAAGTAGAACTCTTGATGGAGCCCAACAGAATTACACGACCACCGAGAAAGAGATGCTAGCTGTGGTGTATGCATTCGACAAATTTAGAGCATATCTGATTGGGACAAAGGTCATAGTTTACACAGATCATGCAGCGATTCGTTATCTTTTTGCCAAGAAGGATGCGAAACCCCGGTTGATTAGATGGATCTTGTTGCTACAAGAGTTTGATTTCGAGATCTTGGATAAAAAGGGCAGTGAAAATCAAGTAGCAGATCACTTATCTCGTTTGGAGTTGGAGGATCAAATGGATCATGGAGTCATACAAGAGAACTTTCCTGATGAACATCTCTTTGAGGTATGTACTAAAACTCCGTGGTTCGCTGATTTTGCTAATTATTTGTCGTGTGGTATATTGCCTCCAGACCTCACTTATCAGCAAAGGAAGAAGTTCTTTCATGATGTGAAGAATTATTACTGGGATGAACCGTATGTATTCAGACGCTGTGCAGACCAAATTGTCCGGAGATGCGTAACTAAGGAGGAATCAAGAGAGATTCTTGAAAAGTGTCACTCCAGACCTTATGGAGGGCATTTTGGAGCAGCAAGGACAGCAGCAAAAGTGCTTCAATCGGGTTTCTATTGGCCAGAGCTACATCGAGACAGTTATACTTTGGTGAAGACGTGTGATCGTTGTCAGCGCATTGGTAATATTTCTAAACGCCATGAGATGCCGTTGACAAATATCTTGGAATTAGAAATCTTCGATGGATGGGGTATTGATTTCATGGGACCCTTCCCACCATCTTGTGGACAGTCATATATTCTGCTAGCAGTGGACTATGTTTCTAAGTGGGTTGAAGCGATTGCCACATCGACTAATGACGCTCAGGTCGTGGTCAAGTTCGTGCAAAAGAACATCTTTACACGATTTGGTACTCCGAGATCGATTGTCAGTGATGAAGGGACCCACTTATGTAACAAGATCTTCAGTGCTTTGATGACGAAATACACTGTGAGGCATAAGATTGCATTGGCTTATCATCCACAGACTAATGGCCAAGCCGAAATTTCTAACCGAGAAATTAAGCTAATTCTTGAAAAGACGGTCAGTATTAACCGAAAGGATTGGGCCCTGAAATTGGATGATGCATTATGGGCATACCGCACTGCATTCAAAACTCCCATAGGGATGTCCCCATATCGTCTAGTCTTTGGGAAAGCATGCCATTTACCGGTAGAGTTGGAACATCGAGCTTTCTAGGCCATAAAGAAGATGAACTTTGATTTGAAGGCTGCTGGTGAGCAACGGTTGCTACAGCTCACTGAGATGGATGAGTTTCGTAATGAAGCGTACGAAAATGCTAAGATCTACAAGGAGCGAACGAAGAATTGGCATGACAAGCAAATCGTGAGAAGAGAGTTTATTCCTGGTCAGAAAGTGCTACTATATAACTCTCGTCTCCGACTATTTCCAGGAAAGTTGAAGTCACGATGGTCTGGGCCGTTCACTATTGAGAAAGTGACTCCATATGGAGCAATTGAACTGAAATGCGATGACGGTCACACATTTCAAGCAAATGGGCAGCGATTGAAGCATTATTTTGGGGAAGAAGTAAGAGACGTGGACGAGGTTCATCTGAGCGAGCCTAAGTGAATGGATGGAAGACAGTCGGGCCGAGGACTATAAACTAAGCGCTATTCGGGAGGCAACCCGAATCCTGTATCCTTATTTTATTTGGATTTTATAAAAAAAAAAAAAAAAAAATTTGAGATGCCGTATGACAGGCGTAACTACGCCCCTTTGTGGCGTAATTACGTCTGTCAATTTTTAGAAAATTTTTCAAAGCCGTAGGCGAGGCGTAATTACACCTCTCCAGCGGCGTAATTACGCCTCGCGTATTTTTAGTCCCCTTCCCCTCAAATTTTCAGTTCCGATTTTTTTCTCTTCAATCTCTCTTAATTAAGCTATCCCACCTCTAAAGTCAATATTTTTATCGATTAATTGCAGGTTTTTGGAGTCTACTGGTGCAAGGAAGCAAGTTTAGGGGGGTTGCAACAAAGTGGTCTAGCTTAGCCAACCAAATCGAAAATTCTTCATCTAAGGGTTGCCGCCGACTTTCCAGCCAGCATTTTTTCCACAACCGCCCCCGACGATATGGATGACGATGACCACTGACGGTCATCGATTAGGTATGTGCATCGTTCTATTTATTCATTCATGTGTATGCATTGAGGACAATGCACATTTCTAAGTTTAGGGGGGTACTTTGAACTAGTCAAACTACTTGGATTTCTGTTGCTTTTGTGTGTTTGTTTTCCTTATTTTGATTGGTTTGTCTTGATTTAGAGTCTGTTGAGTTTTGAGTGTCATAAGTTGTATTACGAGTCAGTTGAGGCCAATGATGAAAAATTGAGTTGATTTGCGGAAAATTTTAAAATTTTCATGTTTTCATGTTGCTCTTGAGTTCTCACATATTCTTGCACTAGAACCCATGACCATTTAATTAATCAATGATGATTTGAACGACCACAAAAATGATATAGGCAATTCTTGATAATTTGGGCCTTGATTCTTTCATAGAAAATTGCCATAGTAGCCCCTTTGAGCTTAAATGTAAAAGAATGAGGATTGAATTGTTTGCAATATCTTTTAGAATCTCATTCAAATTTTCTCTGATATTACCATGGTTTTCAGATGCAACTGAACACATTGGTCAAATCATGTAAGTTATTTGTGAATTGAGAGTAGTATAGAACTTACTATAGTAATCTTTGAGGCGAAATACAGACATATGTGGCTTAGGAATGATTTAGGCAATTTTTTTGATCGTTTGAGCCTTTGAAGCCACCAAAATACATCATTTTCATCTGTGGTTACCCTTTTGAGCTTATTGAAAATCGAATGGCATGTGCTTAGGCACATAATAACCCCCATTCGGCATCATTTCAAAATCCCACATTGACCACCTTGCTAAAGCTTATACACTATTTCCTACCCTCAAGGGAGTAAGCCCCTATTGCACTTTAAAGTTTCAAATATCCCTCATGTTCCTTGTAAGGACCCCATATACTTAACCCTTGATTAGTGTATTAATCATTATGTGTGGCACATGCTTTCAATAAAATCATTCGGGAAACTCAGATGATACTTTACCATTGAATGGCAATTACAAAATTTTCTTTAACATACAATGTTATAAGTTCATCATCCTAACAACAATAGACTCATAGAGTTCGCCCATTACACCACTTTTTACATTGTGGACTTTTATAAAAATTTGGGCAGAGTCTCCCCATAAATAGAGCTATCCCGAAATAAAGGCACAACACATAACATAATTCCCGGCCAGGGAAAACATAATACCCATCAGAATACAGCAATATCAAGTAAATTCCCAGCCAGGGAAGACACCACACATATGACAACAAAAGTGGGTTTCAACACCCACAATACACCAATGACTCTCATATCATTTAGCAATTCTACCTCTAATTGCATGCAACATAGAATGAAAGAGAGAAAGGCTCATGCCTTTATATACAACCCATATACAAGTATAATCTTGCTCACATGCCAGCATCATGAATATGTATATAACCCTCATGGGTATATAAGTACTCTATACGATACCGTGCTCCATCAAGCCCTGGTACCACGATCCTGGGAGTACATCCAATCAACAGCTCGTGCTCATTTCCAAAGCCATCGATGTACCTGTTTACCTGCCCCAACAGAGACCGCCCCCAACGGGGTGAGCATACCAATTCCACAATTTCATAATCATAATGACATAATACATAATTTACGAAAATATAAATATTGTGGAACATATGTGATACTTCCTGGATGGTATCATCCTCATCATAGCGTACCCCTGTAATAACCCTGTTCTCAAAACAGATAAATCATCAAATCCTGAATATACAGTTAATCATCATATTGGTTAACCCTAGCCAGTTTCAATTTAACAACATTTCATAACATCTTTCTTTATCTAGCAATTATCATAATTCTAGATATCATTTGAGATTTCCTTAACTTCCGATACTAGTTAATCACTTCTCTGATTAACTACGTCTCTGTTCCTATTCATTACCAATAGGGAATAAAATACAGATATCCTAGATATCTAATCAAATACCACATTTTCATTTCTTACTTCAAAGTAGCGTCATACTATCGGTGTTCGCTCCGTAGCAACCACACCCCATCATTTGCTCGCTTCATAGCGGCACCAAGCATTTCACCATGTGAATCAACATAACGTAACCAAGTCCCGGTACCATTTAGTAAAACATTTCATGTATTTTAAACCATGCATCATACTTGTAAAACATCATTTAAACTATGCGCGTACGCTAAACGTACCTTAAATCCTCGAAGTCCGAGCCAAACCTTGCTCGAGTTCCATGCCCCGGGGAACGATGTGCTAACACGATAAATAATTCACAATTATTTACGAACATGTAACCCATGCTCAAGCACATCCATAACCCTCAAAATATTGTCAACACACGACAATAAATCATTTAAAAGACCCGGGGCAGGGTACATGCAGGGAGGGAAAACGAATGCGACATATCGAAAAATTGCCCAAGAACACCTTCAATAATTCGAACCCTAGCATCACGATTCGAACCCAACCAAGCATCATAAATCATCTAAAACATGTAATAAACGATCCCTAACATGAATCATCAACCCATAGCCAAAACCCCCAAAATTCAAAATCAAACCCTCACCAAATTAGGGCAAAATTCGAACCATAACATCTCAATTCGATCCCAATTAAGCATCATAATACATCTAAAATGTGAATTAAACCATCAAAGCAAGAATCAACACCCCTTGCCTAAAACCCCCAAAAATTCGAACATAAACCCTACGAATTTGGGGAAATTCGAAACAATAATTCACAATACCATCAAGTTAAGCAGGGAATTACATGACAAGCATGGAAAAGGGGTAAGGAAGGTTACCCAATCGAAAATCGGAAGTAAATCGGTCGAAATTCGATAAACCCTAGAAATTGGGGATCGACGTTTACCTGTAAAATCCGACTTCAAAACGCGACGAAACTCTCAATTGCCGGAGGGGATAGCTGCGCCTCGACGAGACGAAGCCGGTGGCGGGTCGTACGCGCCGAACGGCGGACGGACGGCGGCGGGCGAAGCGTTTTCGTGCGCGGGGCTGGGGGGAGTCGGAAATCGGCTAGGAGAGAGAGGGAGGCGGGTTGGAGGCTAAAATGGGATTTTTAATAAAAATCTCGGGTTCAACTGGTATTTATAGCAAAATACCCCGAAATACTAATAGCCCCACAAATACATCGTGATTCATTAAAAATCATCTGTTTTCAAAAACTCTCTCTCTAACCCCAAAACCTCCTACCGGTGCTCACACAAGCACCCGAGATTCCGATACACATCAAAAACCCAACTCTTAGGTTTTACATCGTAATGTGAATACAATCTCAACCTCGGGATCCAACGATCCCAACTACCCAAATAAACGAGCCCAGAAGGCCCAGCATCGCGATTAAACTCCAAATCGCTACGTAAAACAACTTTAGGGATTTTTAACACTACGGGATTAACATCTATAATCCCTGGTCATCACAATATCCCCCACTAAAAGAATTTCGTCCTCGAAATTAGCACCGGTGTATTACATAACACCCAGGCTACACAACAACATGAAGCCATAACTTCCATTCTTGACCATATCAGGATCGTCTTAACAAACGCGAGGATACTTATCTCACATCAAACTCTGAAACAGAGCGACTTTACCAAAACTAACATATTACCCAAGAGGCAAACGCACCTCGATGCGGGTCATCCCAAAAGTCAGTCCCTCATGACTGCAAAACAACAGATACTTACGACTGTAGATCGGACAATCATCCTTCGTTCTAATACAACCAGTAAGAACGCATCCTGAATGACACCTCAACCGTGAGAAAGTTGACCTCGTGTCAAACTCTGGAGTGGAATAGACTTCCAAATCCATCATAACGTCAAAGAGCGTCAGCGCAACTCAACGCTAACAATCAAAAAGCAGTTAGTCGACTGAAACTGCAAGGATTCGAATCGCTCCCGATTCCATCGTAGATATCATTCAATGACATCTCTAACATGACTCACGATGTCTAACATACATCGTTACGAGGGAAACACTAGTATTCCACGGTTTACACACACCAAACCTGGTTTCCACTTTCAAACCTCCTCTATCGAAGGAGCAGTCGCATCATTGCAACTCAAATTGGGCAACTCACGGCCACAGATTCACACAAAAGATATCTCATAAGATGTCCACCTCCAGATATCCCAAGAACCACATCCTGGTCATAAATAAACAATCGAGACTCCTCAGAGTTTCAAATTTGAAAGGACATGCAATAAACCCATTGCATCCCAAATACATGGATTCCCAGATCGAATCAACGACGACTTGATGACTCTCTTGTTGGTACTTCAACATCATGAGCTGTCCCAGACAAGTCTCACCAAGATTTAAACATAAACATATATACGTTTCAGTGAGGCATACTCAACCTCAACTTCAAATGACGTGGTGACTACTAGAGTTCACCACAATCCACATCGTATCACCTTACGATTTGCCAAACTTGGTTCCAACGAGCAGTATAACGGCTCTAGCAAGCCCATCATGGTGCTGCCCACACGCGGCAGACAAACTAGTCGCTGCCTCACTAGGTTCACCTCAAACCTACCAATCAGATGGACGTTTCCGCACGGCATACCATACCATGGGAGGAAAAATCAATAGAGTAGTGGGTCTTTACCCAACATTCCTCCAATGCTGATATACCCTGGACACTCCAATGTCCCCATGTACTTAACATAACCTGATCCTACTCCCTTAGGACCAATTCTACACCCTCATGGGTGGTGTGACCATGTCTACCACATGTCATATCAATAGAAAGCGAGTAATTCCTCCACGATTACTCCTGTCGTCAAAAACATGGCCAAAAAGCCATTCCAACGAGCATACCTCAAGGGTATCACCACTCGAAATATGATTACCTCAAACAATTTCTGTGGTACAATCACATGTACAGCGCGTCCATCCATTCCTCGAGCAACCCGCTCGGTATAAGGGCCACGTTAATCGGTGACGCACACACCACCTTGTGCCCGACACTGGCACCCAAGGCATACAACTGAAAACGTATACTCAACGCATTGTTCATCGTAACGATGATGCATGTCTAATAAGACATCTCCTACACCATCGTCATCGCCATCCCGTGACAACACATGCCCACTCATGGCATCTAAGGTATCGTCAACTAGTGACGATACATGTCAACAATGACATCTAAACAACCCAGTCAACCCGTGACGGTCCATGTACATCAACATATGTCATCCATCATCATGCTAGTAAAATAGCCATAATAAAACATGTATAACAACGCATGCCAGCTATAATAATGCTAAATAGAATAGCAATATCTCATACCTCATCGTTAACAAGATAGCGGCATACCTATCTCCGTCGCTCAATAATAATACGTAATCAGCACCCATCGCTCGAAGGCGGCAAAATCCTGTGCTGAATATATAGCGGCACAGTCCATCGCTATAGAATCGACGGCATGATACCTCGTCATATAATAAGTGGCATGAAACCTCGCTATACACCTGAGCATGAATCATCGTCCACATAATAGCGGAAAGAGGCATCGCTATCAATACCCGGCGGTATAACCCATCGCCAATCAATATAGCGGAATGAACCATCGCTATCAATACATCTGGCGGAAAGAACCATCGCCAATCAATATAGCGGAATGAGCCATCGCTATCAATACATCTGGCGGAAAGAAACATCGCCAATCAATATAGCGGAATGAAGCATCGCTATCAATACATCTGGCGGAAAGAACCATCGCCAATCAATATAGCGGAATGAAGCATCGCTACCAATACATCTGGCGGAAAGAACCATCGCCAATCAAAATAGCGGAATGAACCATCGCTATCAATACATCTGGCGGAAAGAACCATCGCCAATCAATATAGCGGAATGAACCATCGCTATCAATACATCTGGCGGAAAGAACCATCGCCAATCAATATAGCGGAATGAACCATCGCTATCAATACATCTGGCGGAAAGAACCATCGCCAATCAATATAGCGGAATGAGGCATCGCTATCAACATATCCGGCGGCATAAACCATCGCCAATCCTCATAAAAGAATGAGTCATCGTAAATCCACATAATAATATCGTATGGCTTCTTACCATATGGGCATCTTACCCCGTGGCATCTTACCACAAATAACATCGCATGGCCTCTTTCCATGTGGGGCATCTTACCCCGTGGCATCTTACCACAAATAACATCGCATGGCCTCTTACCATGTGGGGCATCTTACCCCGTGGCATCTTACCACAAATAACATCGCATGGCCTCTTACCATGTGGGGCATCTTACCCCGTGGCATCTTACCACAAATAACATCGCATGGCCTCTTACCATGTGGGGCATCTTACCCCGTGGCATCTTACCACAAATAACATCGCATGGCCTCTTACCATGTGGGGCATCGTACCCCGTGGCATCTTACCACAAATAACATTATATCATTATATAAACATCATATAAACATCATCATTATAAACTTATTCCTCATAATCATCATCATAATCATCATCATAAACATCACATCATCTTTACTTATCATAAACATCATCATAAACTTACTTATCATTATCATCATCATAAACATCTTATCATCTTTACATCGTAAACATCATCATAAACTTACTTATCATAATCATCATCATAAACATCATATCATCTTTACTCATCATAAACATCATCATAAACTTACTTATCATAATCATCATCATAAACATCATATCATCTTTACTCATCGTAAACATCGTCATAAACTTACTTATCATAATCATCATCATAAACATCATACATACGTGTGTAATCATTGCATAATCATAGTATAGAAGTATGGTTTACCGTCCGATGCCCGTACGTTTCTTACGTACCTTCCTTGCTTGAACATTACATGAACAAACGCATTAGTATATTCAATAATAATTGAGACCATACCGAAGTATTCCACTGTCGGTTGTCTACCCAGTCTGTCCTCAGACAATACGTCATATCCTTCTTTTCCCTGATTTTCTTCCAAAATCAGATTCCTTGGCACGTAGCATATAGAGTGTTAGACATCACTATTAATGCCATCCTATCGTGTTCCACACGATTCCTGCAACCACAATGGTTAGCAATACCACTTTTCATATCATAAAAACACATAAACAATTAGTCATGTCGTATAACATTAATGCCATCATGCATAAATATGTGCTATCAATAACTTCCTAGGCCCTCAACAGCCCCAATGAGCAACCACTGCTCTGATACCACTAATGTAAGGACCCCATATACTTAACCCTTGATTAGTGTATTAATCATTATGTGTGGCACATGCTTTCAATAAAATCATTCGGGAAACTCAGATGATACTTTACCATTGAATGGCAATTACAAAATTTTCTTTAACATACAATGTTATAAGTTCATCATCCTAACAACAATAGACTCATAGAGTTCGCCCATTACACCACTTTTTAAATTGTGGACTTTTATAAAAATTTGGGCAGAGTCTCCCCATAAATAGAGCTATCCCGAAATAAAGGCACAACACATAACATAATTCCCGGCCAGGGAAAACATAATACCCATCAGAATACAGCAATATCAAGTAAATTCCCAGCCAGGGAAGACACCACACATATGACATCAAAAGTGGGTTTCAACACCCACAATACACCAATGACTCTCATATCATTTAGCAATTCCACCTCTAATTGCATGCAACATAGAATGAAAGAGAGAAAGGCTCATGCCTTTATATACAACCCATATACAAGTATAATCTTGCTCACATGCGAGCGTCATGAATATGTATATAACCCTCATGGGTATATAAGTACTCTATACGATACCGTGCTCCATCAATCCCTGGTACCACGATCCTGGAAGTACATCCAATCAACAGCTCGTGCTCATTTCCAAAGCCATCGATGTACCTGTTTACCTGCCCCAACAGAGACCGCCCCCAACGGGGTGAGCATACCAATTCCACAATTTCATAATCATAATGACATAATACATAATTTACGAAAATGTAAATATTGTGGAACATATGTGATACTTCCTGGATGGTATCATCCTCATCATAGCGTACCCCTGTAATAACCCTGTTCTCAAAACAGATAAATCATCAAATCCTGAATATACAGTTAATCATCATATTGGTTAACCCTAGCCAGTTTCAATTTAACAACATTTCATAACATCTTTCTTTATCTAGCAATTATCATAATTCTAGATATCATTTGAGATTTCCTTAACTTCCGATACTAGTTAATCACTTCTCTGATTAACTACGTCTCTGTTCCTATTCATTACCAATAGGGAATAAAATACAGATATCCTAGATATCTAATCAAATACCACATTTTCATTTCTTACTTCAAAGTAGCGTCATACTATCGGTGTTCGCTCCGTAGCAACCACACCCCATCATTTGCTCGCTTCATAGCGGCACCAAGCATTTCACCATGTGAATCAACATAACGTAACCAAGTCCCAGTACCATCATAGTAAAACATTTCATGTATTTTAAACCATGCATCATACTTGTAAAACATCATTTAAACTATGCTCGTACGCTAAACGTACCTTAAATCCTCGAAGTCCGAGCCAAACCTTGCTCGAGTTCCATGCCCAGAGGAACGATGTGCTAACACGATAAATAATTCACAATTATTTACGAACATGTAACCCATGCTCAAGCACATCCATAACCCTCAAAATATTGTCAACACACGACAATAAATCATTTAAAAGACCCGGGGCAGGGTACATGCAGGGAGGGAAAACGAATGCGACATATCGAAAAATTGCCCAAGAACACCTTCAATAATTCGAACCCTAGCATCACGATTCGAACCCAACCAAGCATCATAAATCATCTAAAACATGTAATAAACGATCCCTAACATGAATCATCAACCCATAGCCAAAACCCCCAAAATTCGAAATCAAACCCTCACCAAATTAGGGCAAAATTCGAACCATAACATCTCAATTCGATCCCAATTAAGCATCATAATACATCTAAAATGTGAATTAAACCATCAAAGCAAGAATCAACACCCCTTGCCTAAAACCCCCAAAAATTCGAACATAAACCCTACGAATTTGGGGAAATTCGAAACAATAATTCACAATACCATCAAGTTAAGCAGGGAATTACATGACAAGCATGGAAAAGGGGTAAGGAAGGTTACCCAATCAAAAATCGGAAGTAAATCGGTCGAAATTTGATAAACCCTAGAAATTGGGGATCGACGCTTACTTGTAAAATCCGACTTCAAAACGCGACGAAACTCTCAATTGCCGGAGGGGATAGCTACGCCTCGACGAGACGAAGCCGGTGGCGGGTCGCACGCGCCGAACGGCGGCAGGCGAAGCGTTTTCGTGCGCGGGGCTAGGGGGAGTCGGAAATCGGCGGGGAGAGAGAGGGAGGTGGGTTGGAGGCTAAAATGGGATTTTTAATAAAAATCTCGGGTTCAACTGGTATTTATAGCAAAATACCACGAAATACTAATAGCCCCACAAATACATCGTGATTCATTAAAAATCATCTGTTTTCAAAAACTCTCTCTCTAACCCCAAAACCTCCTACCGGTGCTCACACAAGCACCCGAGATTCCGAGACACATCAAAAACCCAACTCTTAGGTTTTACATCGTAATGTGAATACAATCTCAACCTCGGGATCCAACGATCCCAACTACCCAAATAAACGAGCCCAGAAGGCCCAGGATCGCGATTAAACTCCAAATCGCTACGTAAAACAACTTTAGGGATTTTTAACACTACGGGATTAACATCTATAATCCCTGGTCATCACAATATCCCCCACTAAAAGAATTTCGTCCTCGAAATTAGCACCGGTGTATTACATAACACCCAGGCTACACAACAACATGAAGCCATAACTTCCATTCTTGACCATATCAGGATCGTCTTAACAAACGCGAGGATACTTATCTCACATCAAACTCTGAAACAGAGCGACTTTCGTCTTAACAAGCCAGACTTTGGACACGTCGACAGGCGTAACTACGCCACTTTGGAGGCGTAATTACGCCAATGGAATTTTGTCAATTTTGGAGACTTTCCTTATTTGATTGCACGGGACTTTTAAAGGGTTTGGAGGAGGATTTTCGAAGATTATTCAGACTGAGACATATTTTGGGAGTGAAGGAGGCTAGGGTTGAAGAACGGAGAAGAATAACGACGACGGCTCGGAGCAAAAAGTAGAGAATTCATCACGAGACGGCGGCGTTCATCGGAGATCGAAGAATAGCGTCAATTCGTTTTGTATCTCTAAACTTTTATCAATTTTTATGGGTTATTTAAACATGTCTATGTGTTTAAATACTTCTAGCATGAGCTAATTTTATTTTCTAGGAGACGATGTAGCTTGTTTTGAAACTACGCTTATTATGAATTGATTGAAGTTTATTTGGATTTCCGTATGGTTTATTTATGTTTTCCTGTTCTTAATGCTTTTAATCTACTGGCCATGGATTGAATGATTCCATATTTGTGATCTATCACTCGGGAGAGGGGGTTATGAATAGGAAAGAAGGAATTCGTATCGTGGTAGTTATATTGTTCGGAAGGCCTATAACTCCATAGAAGTCGTCATAGGAATTACTGCGCTTTTACAATTGTATGATAATTCATCTTAGATAGGGATATCAAGATTAATGTTAGATAATTACTTCTGCTTAACACCCGGGAGGGGGAGTAGAAACAAATAAGAATTCTCGGCTAGTAAACTAGGAAATCCATAAAATGGAAATCGAGGAATGATGAGTGTAGTGGATGAACAAGTGAAATCGTACTCCTAGATTCGTCTCCAACTGATTTCTTTTCAACTCAGTATTTGGTCATCGTTAGTTAATTAATTTTAATTCTTCGCATAACAATCAAATATTCGATTCTCTAAATAAAGCAAAGATTATTTTAATTCAGTACTTAGATTTAACTATTTAATCAATCTCTGTGGGTTCGACATCTTTCTATACTAAAACTTGACTACCGTGCGCTTGCGGTAAGGGATTTTTCGCAACAATTATCATGAATAGGGATAATGATAATACGTAGAGACTAGTATGTGTTGATTGATGAAATTTTCATTGATATGAGATATCAAATCAACACATGGGTACATGTTAGAGAACGATGTACTGGACAGACCCACCATGAGAATGCAACATGGATAGTTATATGATCGTCATATGCAATTCTCATAGTGATAATAATGTATGTAATCCTTACGACTTGTGATCATCAGAGATCCCAACATAAGGAGTTATGTATCTTGATATTGTCAAACGTTACCCGTAACAGGGTAAACTATAAAGGCGACTATTGGATACAATACGAATTATGTAGAGGGATGTTGACTGATCGAGATAGGATTTGTCCCTCCTATATAACAGGAGATGTGTTTGGCCCTTGATCAAGTGAGAACTAAAATGCATGGCCATGCTCGAATGAGTCGATATGAGATATCGAGCTTATTCGTTTATTGTAGTTCTACTTGGGGATCAAGAAATAGAGATTGAATATACGAGTATGACTATTCCATGACTCGTGTTCAATCTAAACACAAAGGACAAAGGGATTAAGTTACATGGTTAATATTATCACAAGTTCTAAAGGTTATGTCGAGTCATTGACATTCTTGTAATTTGGGTAGCCATGATGTGTTGCTAGACACCGCTCTTTGCTTGTAACGTAAAATGAGATTTTATGTCACTGCCAACATTACAAGATCCTATCGGGTCGCACAAAAGATTAAATCGATAAGGGAAATTAAATTCATGGGATGAATTAATTAATTAAGAGGAGTATTAATTAAATGATTATAAGGATTTAATTAAATCATGGGTTTGGGCCCATGAGACTTTAAGAAAGTCTTGAACCTTAATTAAAGTCTTATAATATAATATAAGATTATTGATTAATTGGTAATTACACTTTCAAGAGATAACCTAGCCTCCAAAGAGCTCAAGCATTCGGCTGCCTCTTTGTTAACCAAGCTCTCGGTCGCCTCAATTTTAACCTTTCACGTCCGCCGCCGTTTGCTAAGGGTGGTTGATGGTGGTTGTCGATCGGTTATTGTAACCGTGAGTCTTGTTTGTTCAAGAATAAGTCTAGCAACTTGTTCTTGAACATCCCTTGTTCGTTTAATCGTGTGGATACCGTTGAGGCAAGACCTTGGAGGTGTTGCTCGTGACTCGGAATCGTTGGACGAGGTGCTGCTCTGTGGAATCTGATCAAACACGCTACAAGGGTGAGACTTTTGTAAATCTTTATCCGATATGAATCCATATGTATAGATCCGGTGTGTAGTAATCCAAATTTTTAAATTCCGCTGCGTTGTATGCTTTATGGATTACTTACAGTGGTATCAGAGCCGTGTACAAGGCTCATATCGGTTTTATGTGATTAAATTGAGTTAATCATATTAGAGCTAATATTGCATGCTATTTAAAACTGTATGAACATATATGATATGTTAATATCGAGTTTGTGAAAATCATCGTAAAATTGTATTTGATATAATTGGCGAATAATTGTATACGATACACGAAAGCGTAAAATTGAGGTGTTGGCTCAAGGTGGTTCGACCACTTAATGACTTGACCCTCGGCCACCGCTAGTGAGCTAGGGTTCGGACCCTTGGCTCATGCATGGGGACGTGCCACCGCCTAAGGGCTAGGGTTTCGAACCCTAGTCACCACAACTCTCGGCCGCCGCTTAGGAGCTAGGTTACGAGCGCTTGGCTCGAGCATGGGTCGAGCCGTCGCACTATCTAGGGTTTTGAACTATATTGGCTCGATAAAGTATTGAGAATGTGCAAGTTGGTTCGATCATGGTCCACGGAATTATGAGGGTCGACGGCTACACCACATGAGGGCTAAGGTTTTTCGAACCCTTGGCTCGAGATGGTTAAGCCGCCACCGTCATGAACCGTGCATGGTTGGACCGTTGCTCGTGGCTCATGAATTCCGGCGTTTCGAACAAGTTGGCTCGATAGAAATCAACATGGTGCAAGGCGGCTAGGGTTTGGAACCCTAGCGGCGCCGCACCCAAGCCATCGGCTCGGACCATGTCGTGGGCTAGGGTTTCGAACCCTAGGCCCATAATTGGTACAGCCGTGGTGTGTGGTTGGTTCGAACCATGGTGGTTCGTAGCTAAGTCGCATTAAGTTCGTGACATGTGATGTCCCGAGCGTACGATAATATTTCAAAAATTATTTTACGGTTTTAATTAGAATTAAATTTAAAATGTTTAGAATTTAATTAATTAAATGTTAAAGCATGCTTTATGTGTTGTTTGAGCATGGTGCATGGTTATAGCCCTTTGACCTATTAGATAGGATTTGTGAATGTTTGTAATTTATAATACGACATGCGTGTCGTGCCTTCTCTATTTTATTCTAAATGTTATCCCTCCCCTATGTTCCCCTCGAATGTGAATCGAGGAATTCTATATCTTGTAAATAGTATAGTTTAATTGTTGATGGTGATCAATGAAGATGGAGCATCGTGTCGGGATGAGGAGGCCATTCACAAATTGGAGCCAAAGGAAGGTGCTTGTGAAGTTACCTTAGGTTGACTCTTAGGACTTTCTCATTGGCTTGAGAAAATCGTTAGTAGGGGCTATAACCATGTCACGTTTAATTATGTATGTTGATGCATGATTTATCATATGTTTTAGATTGATAATTGTATTACACATATATGTAGATATGTATACAACTATATGTAGTGGACATATTTTAAATTATCAAACTAATCATGAGATCAATAAATCCCTCTAAAATATTAAGTTTTAGATGCCTTCCAAAATTAAAAGTACTCGTCAAAAACTTCGATTGTACATGTGTGGGTTTGCCAAAGCAAAGCACCGTGGCAATCTTAGTAAGGCGCGAAAGGATAAAAGTGATAGCCGTTATACTTTAAATTGGGTACGACTTAACTAGGTTATCTCAATAGGATTGGGAACTTAGAGGCATGGGTTGGATTATAATTCATTTGATGAATTGAACAAAGTGTTGTTCGTCCAACTATCCAAGAATTACATGTGATGTAATTGACAAAGTGTTGTCTACCTAAATAACCAAGTCTTGGGCGATTAGCCAAAGCTAACTCAAGATTAGGCGAAATATGGATCTTGGCCCACTAAAGGTTTCGAGGGTTGATATTTTTTAAACAAAATAGTGGGAGTATCATTTAATATAAGACCATGTTAAATGATTAAATCATAAACTTATTTTGCATATTTATATTGTAGATATCCATGGCAACTAACAGCGTAACAAGCATTTTATCATTGCGATCGGTCCTTGAGAAGGTCAAATTAAATGGGACAAATTTCCTATACTGTCATAGGAACTTGAGGATAGTCCTCAAACAAGAAAAGAAACAATATGTCCTAGAGGAACCCTTACCTGCTGAGGAACCTCCCCTAACGGCTACAAGAGCCGATAAAGATGCTTACAAGAAGCATCAAAGTGACGCACTTGATGTTGGGTGCCTTATGCTTGCCACCATGAACTCTGAGCTTCAGAAGCAACATGAGGAAATGGAGGCGTTTGATATGATCGAGCACCTTAAGCAACTGTACCAACAACAAGCAAGACAAGAGAGGTATGACGTCTCTAAGCCGTTATTCCATTGTAGAATGGTGGAAGGAAGTCTGGTTGGTACTCATGTACTCAAGATGATTGGGTATATTGAGAATCTGGAGAAGCTGGGTTTTCCTTTGGACCAAGAGTTGGCCACTGACGTGATCTTGCAATCGTTGCCTGAAAGCTTCAGTCAATTTGTCTTAAATTACAATATGATTGAAATTGAGAAGACACTACCACAGTTACTTGGCATGCTTAGAACTTTTGAAGCTAATAGCAAGAAGTCTAAACCTACAAATGTTCTTATTGTGAATAAGAACAAAGGAAAGACTAAAGCTAAGAACTTCAAGAAGAACAAGAAGGTCTTTGTTAAATCTAAGCCAAAGTCACCTGCACTGAAACCAAAGGGAGGGATAGCGAAGGAAGGGAACTGTTTCCATTGCGGTGAGACCGGCCATTGGAAAAGAAACTGCAAAGTATATCTGGAGGATCTAAAGAAAGGAAGTGTGACTTCCACTTCAGGTATTTTTGTTATAGAAGTCAATTTATCTACTTCTTCATCATGGGTATTAGATACTGGATGTGGATCTCACATTTGTGTAAATGTGCAGGACCTCAAAAAGAGTAGATTGTTGGCGAAAGGCGAAGTTGATCTCCGAGTTGGAAATGGAGCAAGAGTTGCTGCATTAGCTATAGGATATTATTATTTATCTTTGCCTTCTGGTATATCGTTGATTTTAAAAGATTGTTATTTTGTGCCTTCAATTACCAAAAACATTATTTCTATTTCTTGTTTAGACAAGTATGGATTCTCATTTATGATAAAGGACAACTGTTGTTCTATTTATTTAAATGATATGTTTTATGCAAGTGCACAAATGGTGAATGGTCTTTATTTATTAAATCTTGATATGCCTATCTATAACATAAATACTAAAAGGATTAAAAATAATGATTGTAATCCGACTTATCTCTGGCATTGTCGCTTGGGCCATATAAACGAGAACCGCATATCTAAACTTCATAAGGATGGAGTATTAAATTCATTTGATTTTGAATCATATGAAACATGCGAATCTTGTTTAATGGGCAAGATGACTAAAGCCCCTTTCAAGGGACATGTTGAAAGGGCAAATGTTTTATTGGGACTAATACATAGTGATGTATGTGGACCAATAAGTACACCAGCTAGAGGTAGTTTTCAATACTTCGTTACATTTACTGATGACCTCAGTAGATATGGGTATGTGTACCTAATGAAGCATAAGCATGAAACCTTTGAAAAGTTCAAAGATTTCAAGAATGAATTACAAAACCAACTTGGCAAAAGTATCAAAATCCTTCGATCAGATCGAGGAGGTGAATACTTAAGCCAAGAATTTCATGACTATCTAAAGGAGTGTGGGTAGTCCCACAACTCACTCCTCCGTATACTCCACAATGGAAAGGTGTATCCGAGAGGAGAAATCGAACCTTGTTAGACATGGTTAGATCAATGATGAGTCATGCAGATCTTCCGATATCGTTTTGGGGACACGCTCTATTAACTGTGATTTTCTTACTGAACTGTGTTGCATCTAAATCAGTGGAAAAGACACCATATGAGATATGGACTGGGAAGCGTCCTAGTATGTCTTTTATGAAGATTTGGGGTTGTGAGGCTTTCGTTAGACGTCACGCCACTAACAAACTTGGACCCAAATCTGATAAGTGTTTATTTGTGGGGTATCCTAAGGAAACGAAAGGATACTATTTCTATTATCCCACCGAGAACAAAGTAGTTGTTGCTCGGATTGGTGTATTTCTTGAAAGAGAATTTATTTCTAGAAAAACCAGTGGGAGAAAATTAGAACTTAGTGAAGTTCAACCACAAGAAAACACTGAACCTAAGATTGAGATGGAAACAGAGCAGGCACCGCAAGCTGTTGTGGAAGAAGTACCTGCTCAATAAACACAAGCCCAGCGTAGGTCTGTAAGAGAACACCGGGAGCCACAGAGATATGGATTTCTTGTGACTCAACAAGGTGACTTACTACTTATTGATGAGCATGAGCCGTCATCTTATCAACAAGCTATAATGGCACTGATTCTGAGATATGGCAAGAGGCCATGAAATCTGAGATGGAATCCATGTATGCTGTGATGACCTGAGATTAGGGATGTTAATCCCGGAGTGTTAATAACCTCTAAAGTTGCTTTGCGTGGCGATTTGGAGTTTAATCGAGGTGTCGGGCCTTCTGGGCTCATTTATTTGGGCAGTTGGGATCGTTGGATCCCGAGGTTGAGATCGTATTCTCATTTCGGTGAAAACCTGTGAGTTGGGTTTTTAGTGTGACTCAGAATCTCGGGTGCTGTGTGTGGGCACCGGTAGGGGGTTTTTGAGTTAGAGAGAGAGTTTTTGAAAACAGATGATTTTTAATGAATCATGATGTATTTGTGGAGATATTAGTCTTTCGGGTTATTTTTGCTATAAATACCATTTGAACCCGAAATTTTAATTAGAAAATCATTTCAGCCCCAACTTTCTCCTCTCTCCCACGCGCGCCCCTTTTCCCGTCAGCCCCTGCCCCCGCCGCTTCAGACGCTTCGGCCGCCGCCGTCCGGCCGCCGTTCGGCGCGTGCGACCTGCCGCCGGCTTTGTCTCGACGAGGCGCTCCTTTCCCCTCCATCAATTCGAAGTTTCATCGCGTGTGGAAGTCGGATTTTGCGGAAGTGCGCCGATCCCCAATTTCTAGGGTTCTTCGATTTTGGTCCGATTTCTTCCGATTTTCGATTGGGTAACCTCCCTTGCCCCTTTTTCGTCGTTGTTGTGTGATTCCCTGCCATTTTTGTGTTCGATTTGTTCGAATTATTGCTGTTGGTGGGATTGGTTCGAATTTATGCTTTTTCGTGGGTTTAGGTTCGAAAATTGTGATTTTTGGGCAGAGGTGTGGTGAATCTTGTTAGTGATTGATTATTACATGTTCTAGTTGTATAAAGATGATTATTGTGTTCGAATTTTAGGGGTTTGAATTCGAAAATTTGGGGCTTTGGCATGTGGGGCGATTATTCTTGTTGTTGATTGAGTAATTCATATTTTAGATGAATTATGGTGTTTAATTGAGTTCGATTCGTGTTGTGAAGGTTCGAGAATTTGTGGGGTATTCTCGAGCGATTTTCGATAATGGTTTATTGTCTTGTGTTGACAATATTTTTGAGGGTTATGGGTGTGCTTGAGCATGGGTTGCATGTTCGTAATTAATTGTGAATTAATTTATCGTGTTAGCACATCGTTCCTCGGAGCATGGAACTCGAGCAAGGTTTGACTCGGACTTCGGAGATTTAAGGTACGTGCGACGTACGAGCATTACTTTATGTGAGCAATTGTGAAATGCATAATGTGTTGTAATTGCATTAGATGGTTGTGGGTATGGCTATATATACATATATGTGTTGATATGACTATGGATCGACCTAGTCTTGATATCACTGCCACAAGTGTGCGTAACACTAGAGTAGTATGACCTTATAAGAGGTATGGGGTACTGGGTTTATGTGACTATTGAAAGACATGTGAGATGTCTAAGTATAAATGAGAACTTGTAAAATAAAGGGTAGGGCATTTGAGATGCCTGAGAATGATCGTGGGATCATATATTCGTTGAAAGACACGTGAGATGTCTAAGTGAAATAGAGAATTTGTAAAATAAATGCTAGGCATTTGAGCTATCTGTAATTGGTAGCAAAGTTGAAAATCAGTGTTAGATATCGAGATATCTATGTTTGCATGTATAATGAATTTGGATCATTAACTATTGATACTTGAGAATCAGGCATGCTATGAATTAAATCAATGTGTTGATTTACTGATTTATGAGATTTGATGTGTTTGATGATTGTGAGAACAGGGACAGTACACGGAATCCCGGATGAGGATGTTGCCATCCAGGGAGTATCATTTAAATTCATTAATATTTACTTGTGTTGTAAATTATGAATTTCATTATTGTGATTATGAGATTTTGTGTATTGGTATGCTCACCCCGTTGGGGGCTGTCTCTGTTGGGGCAGGTGAACAGGTGCATCGATGGCTGTGGAGCTGGGCTCGAGCTGTTGATTGGATGTACTCACAGGATCATGGTACCAGGGCTTGATGGAGCACGGTATCGTATAGAGTACTCATATGCACTCGAGGTTTATATACACATTTATGATGCTCGCATGTGAGCACGGTTATGCTTGTATATGTGTTGTATATAAAGGCATGAGCCTTTCTCTCTTTCATTATGTGTTGCATGCAATTATGAGTAGAATTGCTAATGATATGAGAGTCCATGGGTGTATTGTGTGGGTGTTGAGACCCAATTATGTCGTCATATGTGTGGTGTCTTCCCTGGCTGGGAATTTACCTTGTGTTCTATATTCTGTTGAGTATTGTGTATTCCCTGGCCGGGAATTATATTATGTGATGTGCTTGTGTTTTGGGATAGCTCAATTTATGGGGAGACTCTGCCCAAATTTTTTATAAAAACCCACAATGCAAAAGGGCACCAAGGGGTGGTAAAGGGCGAACATGTGAGTCTAATTGCGGGTAGAGATGATCTTAATGTTGTATATTAAAGAAATTTTGTAGTTGCCATTCTATGGTAAAGTATCATCTGAGCTTCCCGATTGGCTTTTTATTGAAAGCATGTGCCACACATAGTGGTTAATACACTAATTAAGGGTTAAGGGCTTGGGGTCCTTACATTAGTGGTATCAGAGCAGTGGTTAGCTCTTTGGGGCTGTTAAGGGCCTAGGAAGTTATTGATAGCACATATTTATGCATGATGGCATTAATGTTGTATGACACAACTAGTTGTTATGTGCTTTTATGATACGAAAAGTGGTGTTGCTAATCATTGTGATTGCAGGAATCGTGTAGCATGAGATGGGATGGCATTAATGGTGATGTCTGGCCCTTCATGTATTATGTGGAAAGGTGAGACGTACGGGCTTCGGACGGTAAAACGTGTTACACCTTTGATTATGTATATCGTGGGTAATGAACCCTTACATGTGATGGTATATGTGAAATGATAGTGATATATTGTGATAATGTAATCAACTGTTGTGCTTGATTATTGTGATAGAATTGATGAATGTTCCGGTAGCCTTTATCTCCGAGCGAGGGAGGTACTTGCCGCTGTCATGACTGAGCGAAGTAACATGCCGCTGTCATTGTCGAAGCGAGGGGTCCTAATATTCCGCTGTTGTATTGGGACCGGAACAGTCACAATTCTAGTGATTATTGTGGAATATTGTGGATATAATTGGAAACGTGATATCGATCATTATATTGTGAACTGTGGTATTAACCTGGATGCAGGTACATGGAGCTAGTGGGAGTTCCGGTAGTTGTTATATTCGAGCGAGGGAGGTACTTGCCGCTGTCATATGAAGCGATGGTAGTATGATATTTGCCGCTGTCATGTCTAAGCGAAGTAACATGCCGCTGTCATTGTCGAAGCGAGGGATATCATATGATGCCGCTATATGTCGAAGCGAGGGGTCCTAAAATTCCGCTGCTATAACAGGACCGGAACAACCACATTATCTATCTTGATAGCGATGGTTCATCCCGCTATATTGATTGGCGATGGTTCATTCCGCCATGGATATTGATAGCGATGGTTCATGCCGCTATATTGATTGGCGATGGTTCATTCCGCCATATATATTGATTGGCGATGGTTCTTGCCGCCATGTATATGGATAGCGATTGTTCATTCCGCTATATTGATGGGCGATGGTTCTTGCCGCCGGATATATATTGCTAGCGATGCCTCTTTCCGCTATTATGTGGACGATGATTCATGCTCAGGTGTACAGCGAGGTTTCATGCCACTTATTATATGACGAGGTATCATGCCGTCGATTCTATAGCGATGGATTGTGCCGCTACGTACTCAGCACAGGATTTATGCCGCCTTCGAGCGATGGGTGCTGACTAGGTACTATTATCGAGCGACGGAGACAGGTATGCCGCTATATTGATAGCGATGAGGTATGGCATATTACTTGTGTTAGTATTATTGTGGATACTATGTGTTGCTATATATATGCCATGAGTTTGATGATGAGATTATAGATGTCGTGTATTGACAGGTAACGTCGTATGTTTGACAATGTTAATTGAATGTCATGTGTTGACATATGCCGTCACGGGATGACGATGACATAGTAGATGTTCTATATAGACGTGTAGCGTCGTTTTGATGATTAATGCATTTATGTTATGTATTTAGTTGTATGGTTTGAGTGCCGATGATGAGCACATGATAGAGTCTGGGTCACTAGTTGACGAGACCTTTTGTCGAGCAATGATACCCTTGGGTATGCTCGTTGGTTTGGCTTAGGCCAAGTGATTGGTGGTAAGAGTAGTCATTGAGGAAACTACTCGCTTGTGTTGTGACGTAGGGTAGACATGGTTGCACCCACCCTGAGGGTGTGGGATAAGTCTTATCGGATTATGATTGTATCATAAGTGAGCAAGGACACTGGGTTGTCCATTATGCTTGGTATTTTAGAGATAAGTTGGGCGATGACCCATTACTCTAACGGTTTGTACGGTATGGCATACCGAGATGGAACATATGGTTTGTTGGTGGACCTGATATGAACCTATGGAGACAGCACTTTGCTAGCCAGATATCGTAGTGATGATTTAGTGTGCTTGTTGGGGCCATGATACTGCTCGTTGGAATCAGGTTTGGCAAATCGTAAAGTGATACGATGTGGATTATGGTGGACTTTAGTAGTCACCACGTCATTTGAGGTTGAGGTTGTGCATGCCTCACTGAAACGTGTATACGTTGATGTTAAATCTTGGTGAGACTTGTCTGGGACAGCTCATAATGTTGAAGTACCAACAAGAGAGTCATCAAGTCGTTGTTGACTCGATCTGGGGAATCCGTGTACTTGGGATGCAATGGGTGTTATTATATCCAGTTTTTCCGAACGGTGGTTCGAGACTAGTGGAACTCGAGTTCGATAACACTTCCCTTGTGGGGAAGGAGGTAGTATTATACCTATTTGGGAATCTTTGAAGGATTCGGTAAGTTGGTACGTGTGGTGTTGATTTTGGGAATCATGCCGTGTTGTTGATCGTCGATTATCATTCTCCACTGCATGGGAATGACTCAGAATTGACAGTTGTGTTTGGGGCTTAGGGTATGTTGTAGATACCGAGCCAAGTGCATTGAGTATGCATGTGATGTCAGTGCTTAGGCAGGTATACCGGTGAGTGTACGGATGCCAATTTTTTTGACTTCCTTTTTGTCAAGCATAGAGTATGCTATTTTGGATGACTAAATCTCTGATGAGAGATATTGAACACCTTGAGATTGGGAATCTCCATGGCACGATGATTATGAGGCATAATCGTGAGGTTAGTTGACTCCTTTGAGGAGGGATTATCATGTGTGGGTTGAGGTGTTTCATTGTTGGTGTTTTCTTTCGAGTTATGCGATAGCCTTCCCAAGTTTGGATTGTTAAATCCTAGGATTATCAAGGGATGGCAGGAATTAGGATTTATTGGGTGTCGCTGTCGACACAAGCGTTGAGGATATAATGTGTTTATTGCATGTCCTTCCAGGACTTGAACTCTGTGGAGTCTCGATAGTTCATTTGTGATCAGGATGTGATCCTTGGAATATCCGGAGGTGGACATCTTGTGAGATGTCTTTTGTGTGAATCTGTGGCCGTGTGTTGCCCAAATTGAGTTGCAGTGATGCGACTGCTCCTTCGATGGAAAAGGTTTGAAAGTGGAAACCAGGTTTGGTATGTGTGCACCGTGGTATACTAGTGTCTTTCCTCGTAACTGATGTGTGTTAGACATCGTGAGTCATGATAAAGATATCATTGGATGATATCTACGATAGAATCGGGAGCGATTCAAATCCTTGCAGTTTCAGTTGACTAACTGCTTTTGGGTTGTTAGCGTTGAGTTGTGCTGACGCTCTTTGACGTTATGATGGATTTGGAAGTCTATTCCACTCCAGAGTTTGACACGAGGTCAATGTCATTCATGATGCGTTCTTACTAGTGGTATTAGAACGAAGGATGACTGTCCGATCTACGGTCGTAAGTATTGGTTGTTTTGCAGTCATGAGGGACTGACTTTTTGGGATGAACCGCATCGAGGTATGTTTTGCCTCTTGGGTGATGAGTTGGTGTTGGTTTTGGTATGTCGCTCTGTTTCAGAGTTCGATGTGAGATAAGTATTCTCGAGGTTTTTTAAGACGATTCTGATATGGTCAGGAATCGAGGTTATGGCTTCATATTGTTGTGTAGCCCGGGTGTTACGTGATACACCGGTGCTAATTTCGAGGACGAAATTCTTTTAGTGGGGGATATTGTGATGACCTGAGATTAGGGATGTTAATCCCGGAGTGTTAATAACCTCTAAAGTTGCTTTGCGTGGCGATTTGGAGTTTAATCGAGGTGTCGGGCCTTCTGGGCTCATTTATTTGGGCAGTTGGGATCGTTGGATCCCGAGGTTGAGATCGTATTCTCATTTCGGTGAAAACCTGTGAGTTGGGTTTTTAGTGTGACTCAGAATCTCGGGTGCTGTGTGTGGGCACCGGTAGGGGGTTTTTGAGTTAGAGAGAGAGTTTTTGAAAACAGATGATTTTTAATGAATCATGATGTATTTGTGGAGATATTAGTCTTTCGGGTTATTTTTGCTATAAATACCATTTGAACCCGAAATTTTAATTAGAAAATCATTTCAGCCCCAACTTTCTCCTCTCTCCCGCGCGCGCCCCTTTTCCCGTCAGCCCCTGCCCCCGCCGCTTCAGACGCTTCGGCCGCCGCCGTCCGGCCGCCGTTCGGCGCGTGCGACCTGCCGCCGGCTTCGTCTCGACGAGGCGCTCCTTTCCCCTCCATCAATTCGAAGTTTCATCGCGTGTGGAAGTCGGATTTTGCGGAAGTGCGCCGATCCCCAATTTCTAGGGTTCTTCGATTTTGGTCCGATTTCTTCCGATTTTCGATTGGGTAACCTCCCTTGCCCCTTTTTCGTCGTTGTTGTGTGATTCCCTGCCATTTTTGTGTTCGATTTGTTCGAATTATTGCTGTTGGTGGGATTGGTTCGAATTTATGCTTTTTCGTGGGTTTAGGTTCGAAAATTGTGATTTTTGGGCAGAGGTGTGGTGAATCTTGTTAGTGATTGATTATTACATGTTCTAGTTGTATAAAGATGATTATTGTGTTCGAATTTTAGGGGTTTGAATTCGAAAATTTGGGGCTTTGGCATGTGGGGCGATTATTCTTGTTGTTGATTGAGTAATTCATATTTTAGATGAATTATGGTGTTTAATTGAGTTCGATTCGTGTTGTGAAGGTTCGAGAATTTGTGGGGTATTCTTGAGCGATTTTCGATAATGGTTTATTGTCTTGTGTTGACAATATTTTTGAGGGTTATGGGTGTGCTTGAGCATGGGTTGCATGTTCGTAATTAATTGTGAATTAATTTATCGTGTTAGCACATCGTTCCTCGGAGCATGGAACTCGAGCAAGGTTTGACTCGGACTTCGGAGATTTAAGGTACGTGCGACGTACGAGCATTACTTTATGTGAGCAATTGTGAAATGCATAATGTGTTGTAATTGCATTAGATGGTTGTGGGTATGGCTATATATACATATATGTGTTGATATGACTATGGATCGACCTAGTCTTGATATCACTGCCACAAGTGTGCGTAACACTAGAGTAGTATGACCTTATAAGAGGTATGGGGTACTGGGTTTATGTGACTATTGAAAGACATGTGAGATGTCTAAGTATAAATGAGAACTTGTAAAATAAAGGGTAGGGCATTTGAGATGCCTGAGAATGATCGTGGGATCATATATTCGTTGAAAGACACGTGAGATGTCTAAGTGAAATAGAGAATTTGTAAAATAAATGCTAGGCATTTGAGCTATCTGTAATTGGTAGCAAAGTTGAAAATCAGTGTTAGATATCGAGATATCTATGTTTGCATGTATAATGAATTTGGATCATTAACTATTGATACTTGAGAATCAGGCATGCTATGAATTAAATCAATGTGTTGATTTACTGATTTATGAGATTTGATGTGTTTGATGATTGTGAGAACAGGGACAGTACACGGAATCCCGGATGAGGATGTTGCCATCCAGGGAGTATCATTTAAATTCATTAATATTTACTTGTGTTGTAAATTATGAATTTCATTATTGTGATTATGAGATTTTGTGTATTGGTATGCTCACCCCGTTGGGGGCTGTCTCTGTTGGGGCAGGTGAACAGGTGCATCGATGGCTGTGGAGCTGGGCTCGAGCTGTTGATTGGATGTACTCACAGGATCATGGTACCAGGGCTTGATGGAGCACGGTATCGTATAGAGTACTCATATGCACTCGTGGTTTATATACACATTTATGATGCTCGCATGTGAGCACGGTTATGCTTGTATATGTGTTGTATATAAAGGCATGAGCCTTTCTCTCTTTCATTATGTGTTGCATGCAATTATGAGTAGAATTGCTAATGATATGAGAGTCCATGGGTGTATTGTGTGGGTGTTGAGACCCAATTATGTCGTCATATGTGTGGTGTCTTCCCTGGCTGGGAATTTACCTTGTGTTCTATATTCTGTTGAGTATTGTGTATTCCCTGGCCGGGAATTATATTATGTGATGTGCTTGTGTTTTGGGATAGCTCAATTTATGGGGAGACTCTGCCCAAATTTTTTATAAAAACCCACAATGCAAAAGGGCACCAAGGGGTGGTAAAGGGCGAACATGTGAGTCTAATTGCGGGTAGAGATGATCTTAATGTTGTATATTAAAGAAATTTTGTAGTTGCCATTCTATGGTAAAGTATCATCTGAGCTTCCCGATTGGCTTTTTATTGAAAGCATGTGCCACACATAGTGGTTAATACACTAATTAAGGGTTAAGGGCTTGGGGTCCTTACATATGCAAACCAAGTAGGGACTTTGGTTGATCCACCTGAAGGGGTACGACCCATAGGGTGCAAATGGATTTTCAAGAAAAAGACCGATATGGATGGTAATGTACAAACCTATAAAGGTCGGCTGGTTGCAAAAGGATTCAAACAAATTCATGGTATTGACTATGATGAAACCTTTTCACCAGTGGCCATGGTTAAATCCATAAGGATCTTACTTGCAATAGCTGCATTTCATGATTATGAAATCTGGCAGATGGATGTCAAAACAGCTTTCCTTAATGGAAATCTGCTCGAGGATGTGTACATGACACAGCCCGAGGGTTTTGTCGATCCAAAGGATGCTGGAAAGATATGCAAGCTACAACGATCCATTTATGGATTGAAGCAAGCTTCTTGGAGTTGGAACCTTCATTTTGATGATGCATTCAAAGAGTTTGGTTTTTTCAAAAACGTAGATGAACCTTGTGTCTACAAAAAGGTCAGTGGGAGCATAATCATTTTCCTAGTGTTGTATGTAGATGACATACTTCTCATTGGGAATGATATCCCTGCCTTACAATCTGTAATGATTTGGCTAGGGAACTGCTTTTCGATGAAAGACTTGGGAGAAGCCACCTATGTATTAGGAATCAAGATCTATAGAGATAGATCGAGAAGGCTTCTCGGCCTAAGTCAAAGTACATACATAGACAAAGTGCTTAAAAGGTTTAGCATGCAAGAATCAAAGAAAGGATTCGTGCCTATGACGCATGGTATTTATCTCTCGAAGGAACAGTATCCTTCAACACCAGATGAGAGACAACGCATGAGTAAGATTCCATATGCGTCAGCTATTGGATCTATCATGTATGCCATGATATGTACTCGTCCCGATGTATCGTATGCTTTGAGCATGACGAGCAGATATCAAGTTGATCCAGGTGAAGGTCACTGGATTGCTGTCAAGAACATCCTTAAGTACTTGAGAAGGACTAAGGATACATTATTGATTTATGGAGGTGAGGAAGAGCTCAATGTAATGGGTTACACTGATGCAAGCTTCCAAACCGACAAAGATGATTTTCAATCGCAAATAAGGATATGTGTTTTCGCCTAAGATATGCAAAGTACCAACAGATGATAATGTATCTGACCCATTGACGAAGCCACTGTCACAGCAGAGTCATGATCGTCATACTAGATCTCTAGACATTAGGTATATGTCTGATTGGTCTTAGTGCAAGTGGGAGATTTGTGGGGATATGCCTTAAGACAAGTCATTGGATGATTGTTTGGACATACAATGTTTATGATTTTATGAATGGCAAATCATTAGTATATATTATTCGAATATCTGTGCAATATGAATTGATATATAAGTTAATGTCCTTAGAATAATATTGTATTATTCTTAAAGATGTCCCTAGTCAAGTATTATCATGAATAGAGATAATGATAATACGTAGAGACTAGTATGTGTTGATTGATGAAATGTTCATTGATATGAGATATCAAATCAACACATGGGTACATGTTAGAGAACCATGTACTGGACAGACCCACCATGAGAATGCAACATATATAGTTATATGATCGTCATATGCAATTCTCATAGTGATAATAATGTATGTAATCCTTACGACTTGTGATCATCAGAGATCCCAACATAAGGAGTTATGTATCTTGATATTTTCAAACGTTACCCGTAACAGGGTAAACTATAAAGGCGACTATTGGATACACTACGAATTATGTAGAGGGGTGTTGACTGATCGAGATAGGATTTGTCCCTCCTATATAACAGGAGATGTGTTTGGCCCTTGATCAAGTGAGAACTAAAATGCATGGCCATGCTCGAATGAGTCGATATGAGATATCGAGCTTATTCGTTTATTCTAGTTCTACTTGGGGATCAAGAAATAGAGATTGAATATACGAGTATGACTATTCCATTCGTGTTCAATCTAAACACAAAGGACAAAGGGATTAAGTTACATGGCTAATATTATCACAAGTTCTAAAGGTTATGTCGAGTCATTGACATTCTTGTAATTTGGGTAGCCTTGATGTGTTACTAGACACCGCTCTTTGCTTGTAACGTAAAATGAGATTTTATGTCACTGCCAACATTACAAGATCCTATCGGGTCGCACAAAAGATTAAATCGATAAGGGAAATTAAATTCATGGGATGAATTAATTAATTAAGAGGAGTCTTAATTAAATGATTATAAGGATTTAATTAAATCATGGGTTTGGGCCCATGAGACTTTAAGAAAGTCTTGAACCTTAATTAAAGTCTTATAATATAAATATAAGATTATTGATTAATTGTTAATTACACTTTCAAGAGATAACCTAGCCTCCAAAGAGCTCAAGCATTCGGCTGCCCCTTTGTTAACCAAGCTCTCGGCTGCCTCAATTTTCACCTCTCACGGCCGCCGCCGTTTGCTAAGGGTGGTTGATGGTGGTCGTCGATCGGTTATTGTAACCGTGAGTCTTGTTTGTTCAAGAATAAGTCTAGCAACTTGTTCTTGAACATCCCTTGTTCGTTTAATCGTGTGGATACCGTTGAGGCAAGACCTTGGAGGTGTTGCTCGTGACTCGGGATCATTGGACGAGGTGCTGCTCCGTGGAATCTGATCAAACACGCTACAAGGGTGAGACTTTTGTAAACCTTTATCCGATATGAATCCCTATGTATAGATCCGGTGTCTAGTAATCCAAATTTTTAAATTCCGCTGCGTTGTATTCATTATGGATTACTTACAATATCATCAGAGCCGTGTACAAGGCTCATATCGGATTTATGTGATTAAATTGTGTTAATCATATTAGAAATAATATTGCATGCTATTTAAAACTGTATGAACATATATGATATGTTAATATCGAGTTTGTGAAAATCATCGTAAAATTGTATTTGATATAATTGGCGAATAATTGTATACGATACATGAAAGCGTAAAATCGAGGTGTTGGCTCAAGGTGGTTCGACCACTTAATGACTTGACCCTCGGCCACCGCTAGTGAGCTAGGGTTCGGACCCTTGGCTCATGCATGGGGACGTGCCGCCGCCTAAGGGCTAGGGTTTCAAACCCTAGTCACCACAACTCTCGGCCACCGTTTAGGAGCTAGGTTTCGAACCCTTGGCTCGAGCATGGGTCGAGCCGTCGCACTATCTAGGGTTTTGAACTATATTGGCTCGATAAAGTATTGAGAAGGTTCAAGTTGGTTCGATCATGGTCCACGGAATTATGAGGGTCGAAGGCTACACCACATGAGGGCTAGGGTTTTTCGAACCCTTGGCTCGAGATGGTTAAGCCGCCACCGTCATGAACCGTGCATGGTTGGACCGTTGCTCGTGGCTCATGAATTCCGGCGTTTCGAACAAGTTGGCTCGATAGAAATCAACACGGTGCAAGGCGGCTAGGGTTTGGAACCCTAGCGGCGCCGCACCCAAGCCATCGGCTCGGACCATGTCGTGGGCTAGGGTTTCGAACCCTAGGCCCATAATTGGTCCAGCCGTGGTGTGTGGTTGGTTCGAACCATGGTGGTTCGTAGCTAAGTCGCATTAAGTTCGTGACATGTGATGTCCCGAGCGTACAATAATTTTTCAAAAATTATTTTACAGTTTTAATTAGAATTAAATTTAAAATGTTTAGAATTTAATTAATTAAATGTTAAAGCATGCTTTATGTGTTGTTTGAGCATGGTGCATGGTTATAGCCCTTTGACCTATTAGATAGGGTTTGTGAATGTTTGTAATTTATAATACGACCTGCGTGTCGTGCCTTCTCTATTTTATTCTAAATGTTATCCCACCCCTATGTTCCCCTCGAATGTGAATCGAGGAATTCTATATCTTGTAAATAGTATAGTTTAATTGTTGATGGTGATCAATGAAGATGGAGCATCGTGTCGGGATGAGGAGGCCATTCACAAATAAGCCAAAGGAAGGTGCTTGTGAAGTTACCTTAGGTTGACTCTTAGGACTTTCTCATTGGCTTGAGAAAATCGTTAGTAGGGGCTATAACCATGTCACGTTTAATTATGTATGTTGATGCATGATTTACCTTATGTTTTAGATTGATAATTGTATTACACATATATATAGATATGTATACAACTATATGTAGTGGACATATTTTAAATTATCAAACTAATCATGAGATCAATAAATCCCTCTAAAATATTAAGTTTTAGATGCCTTCCAAAATTAAAAGTACTCGTCAAAAACTTCGATTGTACATGTGTGGGTTTGCCAAAGCAAAGCACCGTGGAAATCTTAGTAAGGCGCGAAAGGATAAAAGTGATATCCGTTATACTTTAAATTGGGTACGACTTAACTAGGTTATCTCAATAGGATTGGGAACTTAGAGGCATGGGTTGGATTATAATTCATTTGATGAATTGAACAAAGTGTTGTTCGTCCAACTATCCAAGAATTACATGTGATGTAATTGACAAAGTGTTGTCTACCTAAATAACCGAGTCTTGGGCGATTAGCCAAAGCTAACTCAAGATTAGGCGAAATATGGATCTTGGCCCACTAAAGGTTTCGAGGGTTGATATTTTTTAAACAAAATAGTGGGAGTATCATTTAATATAAGACCATGTTAAATGATTAAATCATAAACTTATTTTGCATATTTATATTGTAGATATCCATGGCAACTAACAGCGTAACAAGCACTTTATCATTGCGATCGGTCCTTGAGAATGACAAATTAAATGGGACAAATTTCCTAGACTGGCATAGGAACTTGAGGATAGTCCTCAAACAAGAAAAGAAACAATATGTCCTAGAGGAACCCTTACCTGTTGAGGAACCTCCCCTAACGGCTACAAGAGCCGATAAAGATGCTTACAAGAAGCATCAAAGTGACGCACTTGATGTTGGGTGCCTTATGCTTGCCACCATGAACTCTGAGCTTCAGAAGCAACATGAGGAAATGGAGGCGTTTGATATGATCGATCACCTTAAGCAACTGTACCACCAACAAGCAAGACAAGAGATGTATGACGTCTCTAAGGCGTTATTCCAGTGTAGAATGGTGGAAGGAAGTCTGGTTGGTACTCATGTACTCAAGATGATTGGGTATATTGAGAATCTGGAGAAGCTGGGTTTTCCTTTGGACCAAGAGTTGGCCACTGACGTGATCTTGCAATCGTTGCCTGAAAGCTTCAGTCAATTTGTCTTAAATTACAATATGATTGAAATTGAGAAGACACTACCACAGTTACTTGGCATGCTTAGAACTTTTGAAGCAAATAGCAAGAAGTCTAAACCTACAAATGTTCTTATTGTGAATAAGAACAAAGGAAAGACTAAAGCTAAGAACTTCAAGAAGAACAAGAAGGTCTTTGTTAAATCTAAGCCAAAGTCATCTGCACTGAAACCAAAGGGAGGGAAAGCGAAGGAAGGGAACTATTTCCATTGCGGTGAGACCGGCCATTGGAAAAGAAACTGCAAAGTATATCTGGAGGATCTAAAGAAAGGAAGTGTGACTTACACTTCAGTTATTTTTGTTATAGAAGTCAATTTATCTACTTCTTCATCATGGGTATTAGATACTGGATGTGGATCTCACATTTGTGTAAATGTGCAGGACCTCAAAAAGAGTAGATTGTTGGCGAAAGGCGAAGTTGATCTCTCGAGTTGGAAATGGAGCAAGAGTTGCTGCATTAGCTATAGGAGATTATTATTCACAAAATTCCTATCTAATAGGTCATAGGGCTATAACCATGCACTATGCTCAAACATCACATAAAACATGCTTGCACATAAATGAATTAAATTCTAAACAATTTAAAATTTATTCTAAGACTATAAAACTGTAAAAAAAAAAATTCGGAAATTATCGCACGGACATCAAATGTCTCAGACCCAGCGGACATCAAATGTCACCGATCAGCGAACGAGAGAGCGACGCGCCCGCCCGTGTGGGCGGTCGCTCGCCCACATAGGGGCGGTCGCCCGCCCCCTTTTGGGCGCGGTCACCCGCCTTGCGAACCTGTCCACTCGACTTTCGAGATACGATTGCATGCCTCGCGTGCTACGTTTGCCCGACTTGCTAACCCGGTTGCACGCATAGATATGCATCTTATACACAAATTCGTCAATTATATCATATATAATTTTTACGATAATTTTCGCATACTTGATTATAACATATCATATATGTTGTTCTTACAGTTTTAATTAGCATGCATAAATGACTCAAAACATGATTAAACAATTAATCATATAGCCCCGATATGAGCTTCGTACACGGCTCTGATACCACTGTAAGGAATCCAACATGCAATACGCAGCGGAAATAAAATAATTTGGATTCCCAACTGAGGACCTATACGGAGTTAATCATACCGGGGTGAAAATAATCGTACCCTTGTAGCGTGTTTGAGCCGAATCCCACGAAGCAGCACGTCCAATACGTCCTTGAGTCAGTAGCAAAACTTTTCAAGTTTTACCTCTACGGTATCCACAATCAAATCGAAAAGGGGTTGAAGAACAAGTTGCTAGACTAGATATTCACCCGAAAAGTGACGAGCCACCAAAAGCGAGATGACGGCCACGTCAACAAATTGTCTGCTAGGGGATTATATATGTAGGGGAAATCTCACTTGACATCATAGTAAACCATGCCAATAATAAAATTTCTTTACATTATTCCATATAATATCTAGTTTCCACCCAACCAAGTCCACATACGTATCATGCACCATTATAATACACTAACATGTTCTTAGCTCATTTAGCAATTCAATAAATAATTGCATGCATCACATAAATGAAAAGAGAAAGGCTCTTGCCTTCTTTATACAACCCATATACACATCATAGTGCTCACATACGAGCATCAAATAAGTATGCGTGTATCTATTGTATAAAGTATCATGCTCAATACCGTCGCTGGTACCTCGATCCTGGAAGCACCTCAAATCCACAGCTCGAGCTCAACTCCAAGCCATCGATGTACCTAATAACCTGCCCCAATAGAGACAGCCCCCACACGGGGTGAGCATACTAATATCCCAAATCCAATAATCACAATAATACAATTCATAATTTACAAAAGTGTAAATGCTATGAAGTATAAAAGATGCTCCCTGGATGGCATCATCCTCTTCCGGGATTTCCTGTGCTGTCCCTGTTCTCAAAACAACTTAAACCATCAAATTCCCAAATGCCAGTTAATCATTACATTGATTAACGAATCCATTTGCCACATAGCGATACCATAATCAATAACGTCGAATCATTAAACAATGATAACACATATTGTGATACCCCCGAAATAATTATATGCAAATTGGGCATTAATTTCGATTATGAGATTTTAATGGTGGTGATTAAATTAATTAATGGAATTAATTATCTTGATGAAATGCTTGGTCACCTGATAGGAGCGACCCGGTAGAGCATTTCGATGTGCATGTTATTCATGTTGGGTAATTGGGGATTTTGATGGTTTAATTGTACTGGTTTGTGATTAATTGGATGAATCATGTTTTATTTGGGATTTTGGTGCATTATGGTAAAATGCCTTTTAAATATCATGTTGGGGTGTTTTATACACCATGGTAAATTGTGGAAGGCAATTGGTTTAATTAAATCATTTATACCCCATTCCCCTTTAATTCCCATTACTTTACAACTTTCCCCAAAACCACCACCAAACCCTTCCTTTTCCCCATTTTCGAAATTGTGCTCAAGGTTGGAGAGAAAACCTTCAAGAAGCTTGCTTTGTGGGTTTTGGTGTGAGTTTTGGAGTCCCCTAGAGGTATGGATACCTCCCCATTGCTTTTATTGTGTTTGGTTTAAGATTGAAATGGTTTTGAAGGGTTTAAAATGGGTTTGGGTTGGATTGTTGTGGTTTTGTTTGGGGGTTGGTTTTATGGTTGTTTTAAGGTGTATTTTGAAGGGTTATGATGTTATTTGAGTTGTTGGTTTGTTGGTTATGTGTTGGAATGGGTTGGAATGATTTTGAGGTGCAAAAATGGAGATTTTTCGGGTTACAGGGGTCGGCGATCGATCGCCCATTTCAGGCGATCGATCGCGCCCAGGCAGTAGGCGTTGGAAGCTTTTGGCGATCGATCGCCACTCTTGGGCGATCGATCGGCGGGTCTGGCGATCGATCGCGCCAAGTGTGGCGATCGATCGCCGAAGGATGAAAAATTTGGGGCTCGGGCAGTACGTTTGGGCGATCGATCGCCGTGATGGGCGATCGATCGCGAAGGTTAAAATATTGGATTTTTGGACTTTTTTGTGGAATTTTTGATATCGGACTATTATTGGCTCCTAATATCGATTTGTGTGAATGTGTAGAACCATCCCAGGTGGGCACACAGCATAGGAGATAAAGTCTACGATAATCTCCACTTTTGGAATCAAGGTACGTAGTGAGACGTACGAGCATCGGACGGTAAAACGTATTTATTACGCTTTGAATTGGTTATGCATTGTGGTTGCATACATGGTCTTGTTTATGCATTTTGGTTGCATATGTGATTGGACATGCATTACGGTTGCATATATATATATTGTGAGTCGAGATTATATCGTAGTGATGATAGAATACTTGCCGCTGTTATGTCGAAGCGATGATAGAATACTTGCCGCTGTCATATTTAGCGATGAAGAATATTTGCCGCAAATATGTCGAAGCGAAGGATAATGCCGCTGTCATATTGATGCGAGGGATATTATACCGCTAATATGTCGAAGCGAGGGGTATTAATGCCGCTGTCATATAAACGCGAGGGGTATTATGCCACTGATATAATAAGACTGGAAATTGGAAATTGGTATACACGGAATGAGTTCATGTCATGACATGCATATTGGTATTATAATCTTTGATAATTATTGTGATACAGGGACAACCAATGGAGCTTTTAAATATGTTAAACACAGGAAGTGAATTGCATTTATGGTTCATGCATTTAATTGTGATCATATTATTGTGGATATGATTTATATACATGCTCACGGTTTGGGGTTGTTCCTGTAGGTACTTGGGCGGAAGGGGCTAAGGCGGGTGATGCAGTGAGCCAGTGAGGAGTGCTCTTGTTAGCAGGCCAAATCCTTTTGTATAGTATCTGCTCTAGGAGTAGTGTAAAGCTATAGGATTAGTATTCATTGGTTGGGAATGTAACTAATCCCTTTTGAAACTTTATTTGGCACTGTAATTTAATTAACTCAGGGCATCAACTTGACCTTCAAACCTTATTTTGTATGGAAAAATTTAATTATGCCTTTAATCCGCACTTAAGGAAATAGGGTCCTTACATTAGTGGTATCAGAGCAGTGGTTAGAGAACCCGGGATTGAGTGAAGGGTAGCCTTAGCATGGTTAGCTAAGTGTTTACATTTGAGCATGTTTATGCATGTGGCGCATATTGGAGTATGAACTGTTATACTAACATGCTTATTTTCATTCATGTTATCTAACGGCATAACATATATATCTTGTTTTGGAATTGTTGTTAACATTTGTGTTACAGCATGGCTGCTAATGAAGAGGTCGGGGATGTTGGGAGCGTGAATGCTAGTATTGGACAGGCAAATCCCTTACCCCCACCTGCTGTGGGCGTGGAACCGGTTGCCCAGATGCTACTACCAGGGGAACTTAGTCTGACACAGTTCCTGACCTTTCACCCACCGATGTTTGAGGGAACAGAGACTGGAGAAGAAGCCGAAGAGTGGCTGGAAAGATTGGAACAAATATTTGTATCCGCGCCGTGTGCTAGGACGGCTTGGTTAAGACTGGCGGAATTCCAACTGGCCAAGAAGTCTTCCATGTGGTGGAGGACGACTGTTATGGAACTGCGAGCACAAGGCATGGTGATAGACTGGACTCTATTCAGGACTCGGTTTTTGAACCGATACTTTTCAGCTGCGGCAAGGCAATCCAAGGAGGATGAGTTTTCAAATTTGAAACAAGGAAGCATGACGGTTTCGGACTACGCCATGCACTACTCGTCTTTATTGAGGTATGTCCCTCACATTGCCACAAATGGACATGCGAAGATGAGGAATTTCTTGAAGGGGTTAAGACCAGAATTATTTGATCGGGTGATTTCTAACAACCCGACATCCTTTGATGACGCACTTGTGAGGGCAGAGCTGGCAGAGATAGGGGTGAGTGCTTATCCTGATGTTGCACCCCCACCGGTTTCATCTCAAAGATCCACACCTGAAAATCTGAGGCCCCGGGGAGGATCTTTTAAATCAAGAGGAACTTCTTCTTCTTCTTCCCGGTTTAGTGGAAGGCGACCGGATGGCCGGAAACAGGGTGACCGGAGAGGCGGTGCATCCACTTTTGGAGGACCTGGCAGAGCTGGTGAAGTTAAGTGCCACTTTTGTGGAGGGCCGCATCTGATGCGTGACTGTTCTGCTTGTTATATATGTGGCAGGTCGGGCCACATTGCTCGGCGTTGTCCTAATCGGGAGGGACAGACGGACCTCAGGGAAGGCAGAGGAAGGTTTTCTACCGGGACAGTACAGCAGAGGCCACCGGTGGCGCCTCGACATATGGGAGGACAGGCGATGGGACCGCCTCAGGGTCAGGTCTATGCATTGACCAGGGAGCAGGCCGATGCAGCTCCAGGGGAGGTTATAGCTGGTACGTGCCTATTATTTTCATATTCCGCCTTTATTTTGATAGACACAGGTGCTTCGCACTCCTTTGTGTCTGCGGACTTTGTGGCGAGACATCATATGTGCACGTCTCCGTTGCCCACGTCTCTATTGGTCTCGACACCCACCGGAAAGAAAGTTGTTGCGGATCAATTTCTGATGGACTGCCTCATTTATTTTGAGGGCAATGAAGTCAAGGCCGATTTGATTGTTCTGGGTATGTCAGATTTCGACTGCATTGTGGGCATCGACATTCTGAACAGATATCAGGCAGTGGTGGATTGCCGACAGAGGACAGTACGGTTCAGATCTCAGTTAGGAGTTCAGTGGATTTTCTATGGTAATGGTTCTCGTGCAAAGGTTCCGTTGATTTCGGCAATCAAGATGTCTCAATTATTGGAGCGTGGACATACGGGCTATCTCATTTATGCCGTGGATCTGTTGGGAAAGGGCAAGGAGTTAAGAGTCGAGGATATACCAGTTGTAGCAGAATTTGCTGATGTGTTCCCGGAGGAGATTCCAGGATTCCCACCGACTAGGGAAGTCGAGTTTGGGATTGAGTTATTACCGGGGACGTCCGCTATTTCTCGTGCTCCTTACCGCATGGCGCCGGCAGAATTGAGGGAACTGAAGGAACAGTTGCAAGAGCTTCTGGATAAAGGATATATACGCCCTAGCGTATCGCCTTGGGGCGCGCCGGTTCTTTTTGTGAAGAAGAAGGATGGTTCGATGCGTTTGTGCATCGATTATCGGCAACTGAATAAGGCCACGGTAAAGAACAAGTATCCTCTTCCGAGGATTGATGATTTATTTGATCAATTGCAAGGGACGAAGCTATATAGCAAGATTGATTTGAAATCCGGATACTGTGATATCCCCGAAATAATTATATGCAACTGAGCATTAATTTTGGTTATATGATTTTAATGGTGGTAATTAAATTAATTGTTGGAATTAATTATCTTGGTGAAGTGCTTAGTCACCTGGTAGGAGTGACCCGGTAGAGCATTTCGGGGTACATGTTATTCATGTTGGGTAATTGGGGATTTTTATGGTTTAATTGAACTGGGTTATGATTAATTGGATGAATCATGTTTTATTTGGGATTTTGGTGCATTATGGTAAAATGCCTTTTAAATATCATGTTGGGGTGTTTTATACACCATGGTAAATTGTGGAAGGCAATTGGTTTAATTAAATCATTTATACCCCATTCCCCTTTAATTCCCATTACTTTACAACTTTCCCCAAAACCACCACCAAACCCTTCCTTTTCCCCATTTTCGAAATTGTGCTCAAGGTTGGAGAGAAAACCTTCAAGAAGCTTGCTTTGTGGGTTTTGGTGTGAGTTTTGGAGTCCCCTAGAGGTATGGATACCTCCCCATTGCTTTTATTGTGTTTGGTTTAAGATTGAAATGGTTTTGAAGGGTTTAAAATGGGTTTGGGTTGGATTGTTGTGGTTTTGTTTGGGGGTTGGTTTTATGGTTGTTTTAAGGTGTATTTTGAAGGGTTATGATGTTATTTGAGTTGTTGGTTTGTTGGTTTTGTGTTGGAATGGGTTGGAATGATTTTGAGGTGCAAAAATGGAGATTTTTCGGGTTACAGGGGTCGGCGATCGATCGCCCATTTCAGGCGATCGATCGCGCCCAGGCAGTAGGCGTTGGAAGCTTTTGGCGATCGATCGCCACTCTTGGGCGATCGATCGGCGGGTCTGGCGATCGATCGCGCCAAGTGTGGCGATCGATCGCCGAAGGATGAAAAATTTGGGGCTCGGGCAGTACGTTTGGGCGATCGATCGCCGTGATGGGCGATCGATCGCGAAGGTTAAAATATTGGATTTTTGGACTTTTTTGTGGAATTTTTGATATCGGACTATTATTGGCTCCTAATATTAATTTGTGTGAATGTGTAGAACCATCCCAGGTGGGCACACAGCATAGGAGATAAAGTCCACGATAATCTCCACTTTTGGAATCAAGGTACGTAGTGAGACGTACGAGCATCGGACGGTAAAACGTATTTATTACGCTTTGAATTGGTTATGCATTGTGGTTGCATACATGGTCTTGTTTATGCATTTTGGTTGCATATGTGATTGGATATGCATTACGGTTGCATATATATAAATTGTGAGTCGAGATTATATCGTAGTGATGATCGAATACTTGCCGCTGTTATGTCGAAGCGATGATAGAATACTTGCCGCTGTCATATTTAGCGATGAAGAATATTTGCCGCAAATATGTCGAAGCGAAGGATAATGCCGCTGTCATATTGATGCGAGGGATATTATACCGCTAATATGTCGAAGCGAGGGGTATTAATGCCGCTGTCATATAAACGCGAGGGGTATTATGCCACTGATATAATAAGACTGGAAATTGGAAATTGGTGTACACGGAATGAGTTCATGTCATGACATGTATATCGGTATTATAATCTTTGATTATTATTGTGATACAGGGACAACCAATGGAGCTTTTAAATATGTTAAACACAGGAAGTGAATTGCATTTATGGTTTATGCATTTAATTGTGATCATATTATTGTGGATATGATTTATATACATGCTCACGGTTTGGGGTTGTTCCTGTAGGTACTTGGGCGGAAGGGGCTAAGGCGGGTGATGCAGTGAGCCAGTGAGGAGTGCTCTTGTTAGCAGGCCAAATCCTTTTGTATAGTATCTGCTCTAGGAGTAGTGTAAAGCTATAGGATTAGTATTCATTGGTTGGGAATGTAACTAATCCCTTTTGAAACTTTATTTGGCACTGTAATTTAATTAACTCAGGGCATCAACTTGACCTTCAAACCTTATTTTGTATGGAAAAATTTAATTATGCCTTTAATCCGCACTTAAGGAACTAGGGTCCTTACATTAGTGGTATCAGAGCAGTGGTTAGAGAACCCGGGATTGAGTGAAGGGTAGCCTTAGCATGGTTAGCTAAGTGTTTACATTTGAGCATGTTTATGCATGTGGCGCATATTGGAGTATGAACTGTTATACTAACATGCTTATTTTCATTCATGTTATCTAATGGCATAACATATATATCTTGTTTTGGAATTGTTGTTAACATTTGTGTTACAGCATGGCTGCTAATGAAGAGGTCGGGGATGTTGGGAGCGTGAATGCTAGTATTGGACAGGCAAATCCCTTACCCCCACCTGCCGTGGGCGTGGAACCGGTTGCCCAGACACTACTACCAGGGGAACTTAGTCTGACACAGTTCCTGACCTTTCACCCACCGATGTTTGAGGGAACAGAGACTGGAGAAGAAGCCGAAGAGTGGCTGGAAAGATTGGAACAAATATTTGTATCCGCGCCGTGTGCTAGAACGGCTTGGTTAAGACTGGCAGAATTCCAACTGGCCAAGAAGTCTTCCATGTGGTGGAGGACGACTGTTATGGAACTGCGAGCACAAGGCATGGTGATAGACTGGACTCTATTCAGGACTCGGTTTTTGAACCGATACTTTTCAGCTGCGGCAAGGCAATCCAAGGAGGATGAGTTTTCAAATTTGAAACAAGGAAGCATGACGGTTTCGGACTACGCCATGCACTACTCGTCTTTATTGAGGTATGTCCCTCATATTGCCACAAATGGACATGCGAAGATGAGGAATTTCTTGAAGGGGTTAAGACCAGAATTATTTGATCGGGTGATTTCTAACAACCCGACATCCTTTGATGACGCACTTGTGAGGGCAGAGCTGGCAGAGATAGGGGTGAGTGCTTATCCTGATGTTGCACCCCCACCGGTTTCATCTCAAAGATCCACACCTGAAAATCTGAGGCCCCGGGGAGGATCTTTTAAATCAAGAGGAACTTCTTCTTCTTCTTCCCGGTTTAGTGGAAGGCGACCGGATGGCCGGAAACAGGGTGACCGGAGAGGCGGTGCATCCACTTTTGGAGGACCTGGCAGAGCTGGTGAAGTTAAGTGCCACTTTTGTGGAGGGCCGCATCTGATGCGTGACTGTTCTGCTTGTTATATATGTGGCAGGTCGGGCCACATTGCTCGGCGTTGTCCTAATCGGGAGGGACAGACGGACCTCAGGGAAGGCAGAGGAAGGTTTTCTACCGGGACAGTACAGCAGAGGCCACCGGTGGCGCCTCGACATATGGGAGGACAGGCGATGGGACCGCCTCAGGGTCAGGTCTATGCATTGACCAGGGAGCAGGCCGATGCAGCTCCAGAGGAGGTTATAGCTGGTACGTGCCTATTATTTTCATATTCCGCCTTTATTTTGATAGACACAGGTGCTTCGCACTCCTTTGTGTCTGCGGACTTTGTGGCGAGACATCATATGTGCACGTCTCCGTTGCCCACGTCTCTATTGGTCTCGACACCCACTGGAAAGCAAGTTGTTGCGGATCAGTTTCTGATGGACTGCCTCATTTATTTTGAGGGCAATGAAGTCAAGGCAGATCTGATTGTTCTGGGTATGTCAGATTTCGATTGTATTGTGGGCATCGACATTCTGAACAGGTATCAGGCAGTGGTGGATTGCCGGCAGAGGACAGTGCGGTTTAGATCTCATTCGGGAGTTCAGTGGATTTTCTATGGTAACGGTTCTCGTGCGAAGATTCCGTTGATTTCGGCAATTAAGATGTCTCAATTATTGGAGCGTGGACATACGGGCTATCTCATTTATGCCGTGGATCTGTTGGGAAAGGGCAAGGAGTTAAGAGTCGAGGATATACCAGTTGTAGCAGAATTTGCTGATGTGTTCCCGGAGGAGATTCCAGGATTCCCACCGACTAGGGAAGTCGAGTTTGGGATTGAGTTATTACCGGGGACGTCCGCTATTTCTCGTGCTCCTTACCGCATGGTGCCGGCAGAATTGAGGGAACTGAAGGAACAGTTGCAAGAGCTTCTGGATAAAGGATATATACGCCCTAGCGTATCGCCTTGGGGCGCGCCGGTTCTTTTTGTGAAGAAGAAGGATGGTTCGATGCGTTTGTGCATCGATTATCGGCAACTGAATAAGGCCACGGTAAAGAACAAGTATCCTCTTCCGAGGATTGATGATTTATTTGATCAATTGCAAGGGACGAAGCTATATAGCAAGATTGATTTGAGATCCGGATACCATCAGATACGGGTCAGGGAGGAGGATGTACAGAAAACAGCATTCCGGACTCGGTATGGACACTACGAGTTCCTAGTGATGCCGTTCGGTGTGACGAACGCCCCAGCTGTTTTTATGAGCTTGATGAATCGGGTGTTCCAACCCTACCTGGACCAGTTCGTCATTGTGTTTATTGACGATATACTTATTTATTCCCAGAGCGAGGAAGAGCACGTGAGACATTTGAGGACAGTGCTCCAGATCCTTAGAGATCACCAGTTATACGCCAAGCTCAGTAAGTGTGAGTTTTGGTTGAGCAGTGTGGTATTTCTGGGGCATGTCATATCAAGCAGTGGGATTTCGGTAGACCCCAGAAAGATTGAGGCTGTGATGGAGTGGGCTGCACCCACTTCGGTGCCCGAGATTCGGAGTTTCCTTGGTTTGGCGGGCTATTATCGACGTTTCGTCGAAGGATTTTCTAAGATTGCTAAGCCGCTGACTCAGTTGACTCAGAAAGGAGTACCGTTTTATTGGTCTGAGGCTTGTGAGCAGAGCTTCCAGGAACTGAAGCACCGGTTGACCACAGCACCTGTTCTAGTGATTCCTTCAGAGAATAAGAGGTTTGTTCTGTACACTGATGCGTCACTTCAGGGCTTGGGATGTGTATTGATGCAAGATAAGCACGTGGTAGCTTATGCATCGAGGCAGTTGAAGCCACATGAGGCTAGGTACCCAGTCCACGATTTGGAGTTGGCAGCTATCATTTTTGCTCTGAAGATTTGGAGACATTATCTGTATGGTACCTCCTTCACCATTTATACAGATCATAAGAGCCTAAAATTCTTGTTTACTCAGGCAGAATTGAACATGCGTCAGAGGAGATGGATGGACCTACTTAAAGATTATGATTGTGAAATAGAGTACCATCCGGGGAAAGCCAATTTGACAGCAGACGCCTTGAGTCGGAAGGTGAGGAATACTGCTGAGGATGTCATGCATTTGTCGGCTATGATGACTTCTTGTTGCCATCTGGGCTATGACTTCGATACGGACGCATCACCGGTTCGGGTATCGACCTTATTGGCTGAGCCAGATATTTATGAGCATATCAGGAGAGCTCAGAGGTCTGATTGTGAGATTCAGAGATGGTCAGCATTGATATTACAGGGTCAGCCATCAAAATTCAGAGTGGCTGAGGATGGTTCCTTGAGACTCGGTAACCGTTGGGTAGTTCCATGCACGCCGGAGTTGCGCAGAGGAATCTTGGAACGGGCCCATAGTAGCCGATTCAGCATCCACCCAGGAGGGAGAAAGATGTATAAGGACTTGTGTGATCAGTTCTGGTGGAAGCGGATGAAGCGAGATGTAGTCTCATTTGTCAAGAAATGTTTGATCTGTCAGCAGGTGAAGGCAGAAAGGCAGCGACCCGGTGGCGAGCTAAGGAGCTTGGAGATACCGGAGTGGAAGTGGGAGCACATATCTATGGACTTTGTGACCCACTTGCCGAGGACTACTTCGGGTTGTGATGCCATTTGGGTGATCATTGACAGGCTGACGAAGGTAGCTCACTTCATTCCCTACAGTATGACGTACACATACTTGAGGATGGCTCAGTTGTATGTCCGGGACATAGTGAGACTGCATGGGATTCCAGTGTCTATTGTGTCCGACAGAGACCCGCGGTTTACGTCTCATTTCTGGGGAGGTCTTCAGTCAGCTTTGGGTACTGAGGTGAGATTGAGTACGGCATATCATCCCCAGACGGATGGGCAGACAGAGCGTACTATACAGACGCTCGAGGACATGCTACGAGCTTGTGTGTTGGAGTTTGATGCCTCTTGGCAAGATTCTCTGCCCTTGGTGGAGTTTTCATACAACAATAGCTACCAGGCAAGTATTCAGATGGCACCATTTGAGGCTTTGTATGGTAGGCGTTGTAGGTCACCATTGTACTGGGATGACTTGACCAGTAAAGCTGTGGGAGGACCCGAATTGATTCGGGAGATGGAAGGTAAGGTGAAGGTTATCCGTCAGAAAATGAAGGCAGCCCAGGACAGGCAGGCAGCCTATGCGAATAAACGGCGGAGGCCGTTAGAGTTTCAGACGGGAGACAGGGTCTTTTTGAAGATTTCACCTTTCAGGGGTGTAGTACGGTTTGGTATGCGTGGCAAACTGTCCCCGAGGTATGTGGGACCGTATGAGATCTTGCAGCGCATCGGTACCTTGGCTTACCGTCTGGCACTACCACCGTCGTTGTCTGGTATTCACGACGTGTTTCATGTATCGATGCTACGGAAGTATGAGCCGGATCCGTCTCATGTATTGCAGCCTTCTGAGGTTCAGCTAGATTCTGACGTATCATATGAGGAACGACCAGTCAGGATTTTGGACAGGGCTGATCGCAGACTGCGGAACAAAGTGATACCAATGGTAAAGATTCAGTGGGATCGCAGAGGTGTCGAAGAGGCCACGTGGGAGACGGAGCGGCATATGATGCAGCACTACCCGGAGTTATTTTCTGGTATGTGAGTTATGTTTGGTTTTGGTTGGGTAAGTGCATGCGATTTCGAGGGCGAAATCCTATAAGTAGGGGAGTATTGTGATATCCCCGAAATAATTATATGCAACTGAGCATTAATTTTGGTTATATGATTTTAATGGTGGTAATTAAATTAATTGTTGGAATTAATTATCTTGGTGAAGTGCTTAGTCACCTGGTAGGAGTGACCCGGTAGAGCATTTCGGGGTACATGTTATTCATGTTGGGTAATTGGGGATTTTTATGGTTTAATTGAACTGGGTTATGATTAATTGGATGAATCATGTTTTATTTGGGATTTTGGTGCATTATGGTAAAATGCCTTTTAAATATCATGTTGGGGTGTTTTATACACCATGGTAAATTGTGGAAGGCAATTGGTTTAATTAAATCATTTATACCCCATTCCCCTTTAATTCCCATTACTTTACAACTTTCCCCAAAACCACCACCAAACCCTTCCTTTTCCCCATTTTCGAAATTGTGCTCAAGGTTGGAGAGAAAACCTTCAAGAAGCTTGCTTTGTGGGTTTTGGTGTGAGTTTTGGAGTCCCCTAGAGGTATGGATACCTCCCCATTGCTTTTATTGTGTTTGGTTTAAGATTGAAATGGTTTTGAAGGGTTTAAAATGGGTTTGGGTTGGATTGTTGTGGTTTTGTTTGGGGGTTGGTTTTATGGTTGTTTTAAGGTGTATTTTGAAGGGTTATGATGTTATTTGAGTTGTTGGTTTGTTGGTTTTGTGTTGGAATGGGTTGGAATGATTTTGAGGTGCAAAAATGGAGATTTTTCGGGTTACAGGGGTCGGCGATCGATCGCCCATTTCAGGCGATCGATCGCGCCCAGGCAGTAGGCGTTGGAAGCTTTTGGCGATCGATCGCCACTCTTGGGCGATCGATCGGCGGGTCTGGCGATCGATCGCGCCAAGTGTGGCGATCGATCGCCGAAGGATGAAAAATTTGGGGCTCGGGCAGTACGTTTGGGCGATCGATCGCCGTGATGGGCGATCGATCGCGAAGGTTAAAATATTGGATTTTTGGACTTTTTTGTGGAATTTTTGATATCGGACTATTATTGGCTCCTAATATTAATTTGTGTGAATGTGTAGAACCATCCCAGGTGGGCACACAGCATAGGAGATAAAGTCCACGATAATCTCCACTTTTGGAATCAAGGTACGTAGTGAGACGTACGAGCATCGGACGGTAAAACGTATTTATTACGCTTTGAATTGGTTATGCATTGTGGTTGCATACATGGTCTTGTTTATGCATTTTGGTTGCATATGTGATTGGATATGCATTACGGTTGCATATATATAAATTGTGAGTCGAGATTATATCGTAGTGATGATCGAATACTTGCCGCTGTTATGTCGAAGCGATGATAGAATACTTGCCGCTGTCATATTTAGCGATGAAGAATATTTGCCGCAAATATGTCGAAGCGAAGGATAATGCCGCTGTCATATTGATGCGAGGGATATTATACCGCTAATATGTCGAAGCGAGGGGTATTAATGCCGCTGTCATATAAACGCGAGGGGTATTATGCCACTGATATAATAAGACTGGAAATTGGAAATTGGTGTACACGGAATGAGTTCATGTCATGACATGTATATCGGTATTATAATCTTTGATTATTATTGTGATACAGGGACAACCAATGGAGCTTTTAAATATGTTAAACACAGGAAGTGAATTGCATTTATGGTTTATGCATTTAATTGTGATCATATTATTGTGGATATGATTTATATACATGCTCACGGTTTGGGGTTGTTCCTGTAGGTACTTGGGCGGAAGGGGCTAAGGCGGGTGATGCAGTGAGCCAGTGAGGAGTGCTCTTGTTAGCAGGCCAAATCCTTTTGTATAGTATCTGCTCTAGGAGTAGTGTAAAGCTATAGGATTAGTATTCATTGGTTGGGAATGTAACTAATCCCTTTTGAAACTTTATTTGGCACTGTAATTTAATTAACTCAGGGCATCAACTTGACCTTCAAACCTTATTTTGTATGGAAAAATTTAATTATGCCTTTAATCCGCACTTAAGGAACTAGGGTCCTTACAGATACCATCAGATACGGGTCAGGGAGGAGGATGTACAGAAAACAGCATTCCGGACTCGGTATGGACACTACGAGTTCCTAGTGATGCCGTTCGGTGTGACGAACGCCCCAGCTGTTTTTATGAGCTTGATGAATCGGGTGTTCCAACCCTACCTGGACCAGTTCGTCATTGTGTTTATTGACGATATACTTATTTATTCCCAGAGCGAGGAAGAGCACGTGAGACATTTGAGGACAGTGCTCCAGATCCTTAGAGATCACCAGTTATACGCCAAGCTCAGTAAGTGTGAGTTTTGGTTGAGCAGTGTGGTATTTCTGGGGCATGTCATATCAAGCAGTGGGATTTCGGTAGACCCCAGAAAGATTGAGGCTGTGATGGAGTGGGCTGCACCCACTTCGGTGCCCGAGATTCGGAGTTTCCTTGGTTTGGCGGGCTATTATCGACGTTTCGTCGAAGGATTTTCTAAGATTGCTAAGCCGCTGACTCAGTTGACTCAGAAAGGAGTACCGTTTTATTGGTCTGAGGCTTGTGAGCAGAGCTTCCAGGAACTGAAGCACCGGTTGACCACAGCACCTGTTCTAGTGATTCCTTCAGAGAATAAGAGGTTTGTTCTGTACACTGATGCGTCACTTCAGGGCTTGGGATGTGTATTGATGCAAGATAAGCACGTGGTAGCTTATGCATCGAGGCAGTTGAAGCCGCATGAGACTAGGTACCCAGTCCACGATCTGGAGTTGGCAGCTATCATTTTTGCTCTGAAGATTTGGAGGCATTATCTGTATGGTACCTCCTTCACCATTTATACAGATCATAAGAGCCTGAAATTCTTGTTTACTCAGGCGGAATTGAACATGCGTCAGAGGAGATGGATGGATCTACTTAAGGATTATGACTGTGAAATAGAGTACCATCCGGGGAAAGCCAATTTGACAGCAGACGCCTTGAGTCGGAAGGTGAGGAATACTGCTGAGGATGTCATGCATTTGTCGGCTATGATGACTTCTTGTTGCCATCTGGGCTATGACTTCGATGCGGACACATCACCGGTTTGGGTATCGACCTTATTGGCTGAGCCAGATATTTACGAGCATATCAGGAGAGCTCAGAGGTCTGATTGTGAGATTCAGAGATGGTCAGCATTGATTCTTCAGGGTCAGCCATCAAAATTCAGAGTGGCTGAGGATGGTTCCCTGAGACTCGGTAACCGATGGGTGGTTCCATGTACGCCGGAATTGCGTAGAGGAATCTTGGAACGGGCTCATAGTAGTCGATTCAGCATCCACCCAGGAGGGAGGAAGATGTATAAGGACTTGTGTGATCAGTTCTGGTGGAAGCGGATGAAGCGAGATGTAATCTCATTTGTCAAGAAGTGTTTGATCTGTCAGCAGGTGAAAGCAGAGAGGCAGCGACCCGGTGGCGAGCTAAGGAGCTTGGAGATACCGGAGTGGAAGTGGGAGCACATATCTATGGACTTTGTGACCCACTTGCCGAGGACTACTTCGGGTTGTGATGCCATTTGGGTGATCATTGACAGGCTGACGAAGGTAGCTCACTTCATTCCCTACAGTATGACGTACACATACTTGAGGATGGCTCAGTTGTATGTCCGGGACATAGTGAGACTGCATGGAATTCCAGTGTCTATTGTGTCAGACAGAGACCCGCGGTTTACGTCTCATTTCTGGGGAGGTCTTCAGTCAGCTTTGGGTACTGAGGTGAGATTGAGTACGGCATATCATCCCCAGACGGATGGGCAGACAGAGCGTACTATACAGACGCTCGAGGACATGCTACGAGCTTGTGTGTTGGAGTTTGATGCCTCTTGGCAAGATTCTCTGCCCTTGGTAGAGTTTTCATACAACAACAGCTATCAGGCGAGTATTCAGATGGCGCCGTTTGAGGCTTTGTATGGTAGGCGTTGTAGGTCGCCATTGTACTGGGATGACTTGACCAGTAAAACTGTGGGAGGACCCGAATTGATTCGGGAGATGGAGGATAAGGTAAAGGTTATCCGTCAGAAAATGAAGGCAGCCCAGGACAGGCAGGCAGCCTATGCGAATAAACGGCGGAGACCGTTAGAGTTTCAGACGGGAGACAGGGTCTTTTTAAAGATTTCACCGTTCAGGGGTGTAGTTCGTTTTGGTATGCGTGGTAAACTGTCCCCGAGGTATGTGGGACCGTATGAGATCTTACAGCGCATCGGTACCTTGGCTTACCGTCTGGCACTACCACCGTCGTTGTCTGGTATTCACGACGTGTTTCATGTATCGATGCTACGGAAGTATGAGCCGGATCCGTCTCATGTATTGCAGCCATCTGAGGTTCAGCTAGATTCTGATGTATCTTATGAGGAACGACCAGTCAGAGTTTTGGACAGGGCTGATCGCAGGCTACGGAACAAAGTGATACCAATGGTAAAGATTCAGTGGGATCGCAGAGGTGTCGAAGAGGCCACGTGGGAGACGGAGCGGCATATGATGCAGCACTACCCGGAGTTATTTTCTGGTATGTGAGTTATGTTTGGTTTTGGTTGGGTAAGTGCGTGTGATTTCGAGGGCGAAATCCTATAAGTAGGGGAGTATTGTGATACCCCCGAAATAATTATATGCAAATTGGGCATTAATTTCGATTATGAGATTTTAATGGTGGTGATTAAATTAATTAATGGAATTAATTATCTTGATGAAATGCTTGGTCACCTGATAGGAGCGACCCGGTAGAGCATTTCGATGTGCATGTTATTCATGTTGGGTAATTGGGGATTTTGATGGTTTAATTGTACTGGTTTGTGATTAATTGGATGAATCATGTTTTATTTGGGATTTTGGTGCATTATGGTAAAATGCCTTTTAAATATCATGTTGGGGTGTTTTATACACCATGGTAAATTGTGGAAGGCAATTGGTTTAATTAAATCATTTATACCCCATTCCCCTTTAATTCCCATTACTTTACAACTTTCCCCAAAACCACCACCAAACCCTTCCTTTTCCCCATTTTCGAAATTGTGCTCAAGGTTGGAGAGAAAACCTTCAAGAAGCTTGCTTTGTGGGTTTTGGTGTGAGTTTTGGAGTCCCCTAGAGGTATGGATACCTCCCCATTGCTTTTATTGTGTTTGGTTTAAGATTGAAATGGTTTTGAAGGGTTTAAAATGGGTTTGGGTTGGATTGTTGTGGTTTTGTTTGGGGGTTGGTTTTATGGTTGTTTTAAGGTGTATTTTGAAGGGTTATGATGTTATTTGAGTTGTTGGTTTGTTGGTTATGTGTTGGAATGGGTTGGAATGATTTTGAGGTGCAAAAATGGAGATTTTTCGGGTTACAGGGGTCGGCGATCGATCGCCCATTTCAGGCGATCGATCGCGCCCAGGCAGTAGGCGTTGGAAGCTTTTGGCGATCGATCGCCACTCTTGGGCGATCGATCGGCGGGTCTGGCGATCGATCGCGCCAAGTGTGGCGATCGATCGCCGAAGGATGAAAAATTTGGGGCTCGGGCAGTACGTTTGGGCGATCGATCGCCGTGATGGGCGATCGATCGCGAAGGTTAAAATATTGGATTTTTGGACTTTTTTGTGGAATTTTTGATATCGGACTATTATTGGCTCCTAATATCGATTTGTGTGAATGTGTAGAACCATCCCAGGTGGGCACACAGCATAGGAGATAAAGTCTACGATAATCTCCACTTTTGGAATCAAGGTACGTAGTGAGACGTACGAGCATCGGACGGTAAAACGTATTTATTACGCTTTGAATTGGTTATGCATTGTGGTTGCATACATGGTCTTGTTTATGCATTTTGGTTGCATATGTGATTGGACATGCATTACGGTTGCATATATATATATTGTGAGTCGAGATTATATCGTAGTGATGATAGAATACTTGCCGCTGTTATGTCGAAGCGATGATAGAATACTTGCCGCTGTCATATTTAGCGATGAAGAATATTTGCCGCAAATATGTCGAAGCGAAGGATAATGCCGCTGTCATATTGATGCGAGGGATATTATACCGCTAATATGTCGAAGCGAGGGGTATTAATGCCGCTGTCATATAAACGCGAGGGGTATTATGCCACTGATATAATAAGACTGGAAATTGGAAATTGGTATACACGGAATGAGTTCATGTCATGACATGCATATTGGTATTATAATCTTTGATAATTATTGTGATACAGGGACAACCAATGGAGCTTTTAAATATGTTAAACACAGGAAGTGAATTGCATTTATGGTTCATGCATTTAATTGTGATCATATTATTGTGGATATGATTTATATACATGCTCACGGTTTGGGGTTGTTCCTGTAGGTACTTGGGCGGAAGGGGCTAAGGCGGGTGATGCAGTGAGCCAGTGAGGAGTGCTCTTGTTAGCAGGCCAAATCCTTTTGTATAGTATCTGCTCTAGGAGTAGTGTAAAGCTATAGGATTAGTATTCATTGGTTGGGAATGTAACTAATCCCTTTTGAAACTTTATTTGGCACTGTAATTTAATTAACTCAGGGCATCAACTTGACCTTCAAACCTTATTTTGTATGGAAAAATTTAATTATGCCTTTAATCCGCACTTAAGGAAATAGGGTCCTTACACATATTCCATATATCTCACTCATGGTTACATAGTTCTATTTCATTGCTCACTCTACAATAGCAGCATTTCATTACCACGCATGCTCAACAGCAGTGGCGTCATAACCGATATTCGATCAAAGGCGGCAACATCCCAATCATTGCTCGCTCAAAAGCGGCACCATATGATTCCCAATGCATATGAATACATTTGAAGCAAATACCATGAATCATGCATTTCAACAATGCTAATACTATATACCATGCTTTTCCATATACGTTCATTGCAACACAGTGTACCAAGCACTCAACAATTGCAATTATATTAAAGGGCTATGCTCGTACGTCATACGTACCATATGATTCCGTAGTTGAAGTCCAACCTTGTCTGAGTCCCACGACCCGATGAGTTAAGTGCTAACATGCAAATAACTCTCAATTAAACAAAGGCATGCAATCACGTGCCCAGGCACGTTCACAACATCCAAACCTATAGTCCATCCATGACGATTAACAAAATAAAAGCCCCCCGGCTAAGCATGCATAATACTCAAAATATTCTATTTTACAAGTTTAAATGATAGCCAAGAACTCAACCGAGAATTCTGTTTTATTAAATTTTGGCTCCAACCAATTCATTTAAAAGTATAGCATTCACATTGGAATGTAAACAATGCCCAGAAAAAATCGGTAAATTAAACCTCGATTCCAAAAATCCCGACATTTTCCAAAATTCCGAAAAAACTAACCAAACAGTGTTGCGATCGATCGCCAAGACCCTCGTGATCGATCGCCTACTCTTCGCGATCGATCGTCGAGACTATTCATCACCTTCCCAAATCAGGAACATGTCGCGACCGAACGGCGCCAAGCCGCAACGATCGCGACCTGCGGGTTTCCAAAAAATTTGGGCTTTAATGGTGTTTTTGTGGGGTCCTCGTTACTTAATCCATTATGTAGCATGTTAACATACATATGTGAGTCTGAATTAAGTAATAACATGCACTGATTAAGAGTATCTTACTAGTTAAGTTGTTACAGATGTACCAAACCATTAGTCCAAAAACCAACTAACTTTTTCTACATATACATTACATGTCAAATTAACAACCTAAGCCAGTACAACTCCTATGCAGTGGTTTACCTCGCAGCGGAATAAGACTCACGATTCCCACGTCTATGAAATCCTACAGAAACATTCACAAAACGTGAGTATAGATAAACAACTAACTCAGTGCGATATCAAAACACAATATCAATCTCAATGATAAAGCACAATAAATCATCTGACGTGAATGTTCTGTATCATGCATCCACAAATGCACTATGTCATGACATGTCTCAACAATCACCCTATTATCACGAGCCCCATATGATAGGCCTATTTAGCTCAATATGTCAGTGGAACCACATCACATCTTCATATTAGCAGCACATATCATAGTACCATACTCATCTGTGATAATAGCCAGAGCATATACCCAAACCAGGCGTATATCTCTCAAGCCAAAGCATATGTAGTATATCTATCGTGGCAACGATCCCAGCCAAAGCATATACCACACCAGGCATATCTATCAAGGCACTGATCTTACCAAAGCATATACACATATCTATCAAGGCATCCATCCCAATCATATGAAATCCATGTATGCACATGTATATGATACTACCAATCATATGACACACCGATAACATAAATCATATGATAACAAAACCATAACATCATCATCACATAATATCTATACTCCGTACGTCATTTCAGGGTGCATGTTGTGCATGTTGGGAGTGTTGGGATATGCCCTAAGACAAGTCATTAGATGATTGTTTAAGACATACAATGTTTATGGATTTATGAATGGCAATTCATTATTATATATTATTCTTTTAACTGTGCATTGTGAATTAATATATATGTTAATGTCCTTAGAATAATATTGTATTATTCTTAAAGATGTTCCTAGTCAAGTATTATCATGAATGGGATAATGATAATACGTAGAGACTAGTATATGTTGATCGATGAATTGTTCATTGATATGAGATATCTAATCAGCATATGGGTACATGTTAGAGAACGATGTACTGAACAGACCCACCATGAGAATGCAACATGGATAGTTATATGATCGTCATATGCAATTCTCATAGTGATAATAATGTATGTAATCCTTACGACTTGTGATCATCAGAGATCCCAACATAAGGAGTTATGTATCTTGATATCGTCAAACGTTACCCGTAACAGGGTATACTATAAAGGCGACTATTGGATACACTACGAATTATGTAGAGGGATGTTGACTGATCGAGATAGGATTTGTCCCTCCTATATAACAGGAGATGTGTTTGGCCCTTGATCAAGTGAGAACTAAAATGCATGGCCATGCTCGAATGAGTCGATATGAGATATCGAGCTTATTCGTTTATTCTAGTTCTACTTGGGGATCAAGAAATAGAGATTGAATATACGAGTATGACTATTCCATGACTCGTGTTCAATCTAAACACAAAGGACAAAGGGATTAAGTTACATGATTAATATTATCACAAGTTCTAAAGGTTATGTCGAGTCATTGACATTCTCGTAATTTGGGTAGCATCGATGTGTTGCTAGATACCGCTCGATGCTTGCGACATAAAATGAGATTTTATGTCACTGCCAACATTACGAGATCCTATCGGGTCGCACAAATGATTAAATCGAGAAGGGAAATTAAATTCATGAGATGAATTAAATAATTAAGAGGAGTCTTAATTAATTATCATAAGGATTAATTAAATCATGGGCTTAAGCCCATGAAGCTTTGAGAAAGCCTTTAATTAATCATATTTAATATGATAGCAAGGTTTTTAATTGTAAGACAATATCAAAAACAAAAACCCTACACGTGAAGAAGCACAAGTCGGCCGCACCATCCAATTCCTCTCGGCCTTCACAAGTCGAAGGGGTTCTTGGTGGTTTCGTGCCATTTTTCGATTGTGAATCGATCTAGCTTCGTGTATAGGATTAATAACAAGTCTAGCAACTTGTTATTAAACCATCCCTTCACTCGATTTGATCGTGTGGATACCGTTGAGGCAAAACCAATCGAGTTTTGCTTAGTGACTCGGAGAAGGCGTAAGACGTGGTGCAGCTCCGTGGATTCGGCCTCAAACACGCTACAAGGGTAAGACACTTGTAATTCTCTAATCCGATATGAATCCCTATGTATAGATCGCTGGTTTGTAATCCCAAAATTTTATTCCGCTGCGCTGTATGCTCATGGGGTTACTAACAGTGGTATCAGAGCCGTGTACAAGGCTCATATCGGATTTTATGTGGTTAAATAGTTTAATCATGTTAGAATTAATATTGCATGCTAATTAAACTGTTTAAATTCATATTTGATATGAAATTAATTTTAGTTTTTGATAATCATCGTAAAAATTGTATTTGATATAATTGGCGAATAATTGTATACGATACACGAAAGCGTAAAATCGAGGTGTTGGCTCAAGGTGGTTCGACCACCTCATGACTTGACCCTCGGGCCGCCGCAAGTGAGCTAGGGTTCGGACCCTTGGCTCATGCATGGGGCCACGCCACTTCCAAGAGGCTAGGGTTTGGAACCCTAATCACAATAGCTACTCGGCCGCCGCTTGGGCTAGGGTTTATCGAACCTTAGGCTCGAGATGGTTAAGCCGTCACCGTCATGGATCGTCCATGGTTGGACCGTGGCTTGTGGCTCATGGATTTCGGTGTTTCGAGCAAGTTGGCTCGATGAAAAACCAACATGGTGCAAGGCGGCTAGGGTTTGGAACCCTAGCGGCGCCGCACCCATGCCATCGGCTCGGACCATGTCGTGGGCTAGGGTTTCGAACCCTAGGCCCATAATTGGTCCAGCCGTGGTGCATGGTTGGTTCGAACCATGGTGGTTCGTAGCTAAGTCGCATTAAGTTCGTGGCATGTGATGTCCCGAGCGTACGATAATTTTTCAAAAATTATTTTACAGTTTTAATTAGAATTAAATTTAAATTGTTTAGAATTTAATTAATTAAATGTTAATGCATGCTTTATGTGTTGTTTGAGCATGGTGCGTGGTTATAGCCCTTTGACCTATTAGATAGGATTTGTGAATGATTGTAATTTATAATACGACCTGCGTGTCGTGCCTTTCTCTATTTCATTCTAAATGTAATCCCTCCCCTATGTTCCCCTCGAATGTGAATCGAGGAATTCTATATCTTGTAAAATAGTGTAGTTTATTTTATTGATGGTGATCAATGAAGATGGAGCATCGTGCCGGGATGAGGAGGCCATTCACAAATTGGAGCCAAAGGAAGGTGCTTATGAAGTTACCTTAGGTTGACTCATAAGAGTTTCTCATTGGCTTGAGAAACTCATTAGTAGGGGCTATAACCATGTCACGTTTTAATTATGTATGTTGATGCATGATTTATCTTATGTTTTAGTTTGATAATAGTATTACACATATATGTAGATATGTATACAACTATATGTAGTGGACATATTTTAAATTATCAAATTAATCATGAGATCAATAAATCCCTCTAAAATATTAAGTTTTAGATGCCTTCCAAAATAAAAGTACTCGTCAATAACTTCGATTGTACATGTGTGGGTTTGCCAAAGCAAAGCACCGTGGCAATCTTAGTAAGGCGCGAAAGGATAAAAGTGATATCCGTTATACTTTAATTGGGTACGACTTAACTAGGTTATCTCAATAGGATTGGGAACCTAGAGGCATGGGTTGGATTATAATTCATTAGATGAATTGAACAAAGTGTTGTTCGTCCAACTATCCAAGAATTATATGTGATGTAATTGACAAAGTGTTGTCTACCTAAATAACCGAGTCTTGGGCGATTAGCCAAAGCTAACTCAAGATTAGGCGAAATATGGATCTTGGCCCACTAAAAGTTTCGAGGGTTGATATTTTTCAAATAAAATAGTGGGAGTATCATTTAATATAAGACCATGTTAAATGATTTAAATCATAAACTTATTTTGCATATTTATATTGTAGATATCCATGGCAACTACAAACGTTACTAGAACTTTATCACTGCGATCGGTCCTTGAGAAGGACAAATTAAATGGGACAAATTTCCTAGACTGGCATAGGAACTTGAGGATAGTCCTCAAACAAGAAAAGAAACAATATGTTCTAGAGGAACCCTTGCTCGCTGAGGAACCTCCCCTAACAGCTACAAGAGCTGAAAAAGATGCTTACAAGAAGCATCAGAGTGACGCACTTGATGTTGGGTGTCTCATGCTTGCCACTATGAACTCTGAGCTTCAGAAGCAACATGAGGAAATGGAGGCGTTCGATATGATCGAACACTTAAAGCAGTTGTACCAACAGCAAGCTAGACAAGAGAGGTATGACGTCTCTAAAGCGTTATTCCAGTGCAGGATGGTAGAGGGAAGCTTAGTTGGAACTCATGTGCTCAAGATGATTGGGTACATTGAGAATCTGGATAAGCTAGGTTTTCCATTGGACCAAGAGTTGGCCACCGATGTAATCTTGCAATCGTTGCCGGAGAGCTTCAGTCAATTTGTAGTAAATTACAATATGACTGATATGGAAAAGACTCTGCCCCAGTTGCTTGGTATGTTGAGAACATATGAAGCAAATACTAAGAAGACTAAGGCCACAAATGTCCTTATTGTGAATAAGGGCAAAGGAAGGGCCAAAGCCAAAGGCAACAAGAAAGCAAAGAAGGTCTTTGCTAAATCTAAGCCAAAGTCTTCTGCACTAAAGCCAAAGGGAGGGATAGCAAAGGAAGGGAACTGTTTCCATTGCGGTGAGACCGGCCATTGGAAAAGGAACTGCAAAGTATATCTGGAGGATCTAAAGAAAGGAAGTGTGACTTCCGCTTCAGGTATTTTTGTTATAGAAGTCAATTTATCTACTTCTTCATCATGGGTATTAGATACTGGATGTGGATCTCACATTTGTGTAAATGTGCAGGATCTCAAAAGGAGTAGGACATTGGCAAAAGGTGAAGTTGATCTCCGAGTTGGAAATGGAGCAAGAGTTGCTGCATTAGCTATAGGAGATTATCATTTAGCTTTACCTTCTGGTTTATCGTTGATTTTAAAAGACTGTTATTTTGTGCCTTCAATTACTAAAAACATTATATCTATTTCTTGTTTAGACAAGTATGGTTTTTCATTTATAATAAAGGACAATTGTTGTTCTATTTATTTAAATGATATGTTTTATGCTAATGCACAAATGGTGAATGGTCTTTATGTATTAAATCTTGATATACCTATCTATAACATAAATACTAAAAGGATTAAAAATAATGATTGTAATCCGACTTATCTCTGGCACTGTCGCTTGGGCCACATAAACGAGAACCGCATATCTAAACTTCATAAGGATGGAGTATTAGATTCATTTGATTTTGAATCATATGAAACATGCGAATCTTGTTTAATGGGCAAGATGACTAAAGCCCCTTTCAAGGGACATGTTGAAAGGGCAAATGTTTTATTGGGACTAATACATAGTGATGTATGTGGACCAATAAGTACACTAGCTAGAGGTGGTTTTCAATACTTCGTTACATTTACTGATGACCTCAGTAGATATGGGTATGTGTACCTAATGAAACATAAGCATGAAACCTTTGAAAAGTTCAAAGATTTCAAGAATGAAGTACAAAACCAACTTGGCAAAAGTATCAAAATCCTTCGATCAGATCGAGGAGGAGAATACTTAAGCCAAGATTTTCATGACTATCTAAAAGAGTGTGGGATAGTCCCACAACTCACTCCTCCGTATACTCCACAATGGAATGGTGTATCCGAGAGGAGAAATCGAACCTTGTTAGACATGGTTAGATCAATGATGAGTCATGCAGATCTTCCGATATCATTTTGGGGACACGCTCTAGAAACAGCGATTTTCTTACTGAACCGTGTTCCATCTAAATCAGTGGAAAAGACACCATATGAGATATGGACTGGGAAGCGTCCTAGTATGTCTTTTATGAAGATTTGGGGTTGTGAGGCTTTCGTTAGACGTCACGCCACTAACAAACTTGGACCCAAATCTGATAAGTGTTTATTTGTGGGGTATCCTAAGGAAACGAAAGGATACTATTTCTATTATCCCACCGAGAACAAAATAGTTGTTGCTCGGACTGGTGTATTTCTTGAAAGAGAATTTATTTCTAGAAAAACCAGTGGGAGAAAAATAGAACTTAGTGAAGTTCAACCACAAGAAAACACTGAACCTGAAATTGAGATGGAAACAGAGCAGGCACCACAAACTGTTGTGGAAGAAGCACCTGCTCAAGAGACACAAGCCCAGCGTAGGTCTGTAAGAGAACACCGGGAGCCACAGAGATATGGATTTCTTGTGACTCAACAAGGTGACTTACTACTTATTGATGAGGATGAGCCGTCATCTTATCAACAAGCTATAATGGGTAATGATTCTGAGAAATGGCAAGAAGCCATGAAATCTGAGATGGAATCCATGTATGCAAACCAAGTATGGACTTTGGTTGATCCACCTGAAGGGGTACGACCCATAGGGTGCAAATGGATTTTCAAGAAAAAGACCGATATGGATGGTAACGTACAAACCTATAAAGGTCGGCTGGTTGCAAAAGGATTCAAACAAATTCATGGTATTGACTATGATGAAACCTTTTCACCAGTGGCCATGGTTAAATCCATAAGGATCTTACTTGCAATAGCTGCATTTCATGATTATGAAATCTGGCAGATGGATGTCAAAACAGCTTTCCTTAATGGAAATCTGCTCGAGGATGTGTACATGACACAGCCCGAGGGTTTTGTCGATCCAAAGGATGCTGGAAAGATATGCAAGCTACAACGATCCATTTATGGATTGAAGCAAGCTTCTCGGAGTTGGAATCTTCGTTTTGATGATGCAATCAAAGAGTTTGGTTTTATCAAAAATGAAGATGAACCTTGTGTCTACAAGAAGGTCAGTGGGAGCGTAATCATTTTCCTAGTGTTGTATGTAGATGACATACTTCTTATTGGAAATGATATCCCTGCCTTACAATCTGTAAAGATTTGGCTAGGGAATTGCTTTTCAATGAAAGACTTAGGAGAAGCTACCTATGTGTTAGGAATCAAGATCTATAGAGATAGATCGAGAAGGCTTCTTGGTCTAAGTCAAAGTACATACATAGACAAGGTGCTTAAAAGGTTTAGCATGCAAGAATCCAAGAAAGGATTCGTGCCTATGACACATGGTATTTATCTCTCGAAGGAACAGTGTCCTTCAACACCAGAGGAGAGACAACGCATGATTAAGATTCCATACGCGTCAGCTATTGGATCTATCATGTATGCCATGATATGTACTCGTCCCGATGTATCGTATGCTTTGAGCATGACGAGCAGATATCAAGTTGATCCAGGTGAAGGTCACTGGATTGCTGTCAAGAACATCCTGAAGTACTTAAGAAGGACTAAGGATACATTCTTGATTTATGGAGGTGAGGAAGAGCTCAATGTAATGGGTTACACTGATGCAAGCTTCCAAACCGACAAAGATGATTTTCGATCGCAATCTGGATATGTGTATTGCCTGAATGGAGGTGCTGTGAGCTGGAAGAGTTCAAAGCAAGAAACAGTAGCCGATTCTACAACGGAAGCTGAGTATATTGCTGCCTCGGATGCAGCAAAGGAAGCTGTTTGGATGAGGAAGTTCATTTCTGAACTTGGAGTGGTGCCTAGCATTAAAGATCCGATAGAACTCTATTGTGACAACAATGGAGCGATCGCATTGGCTAAGGAACCAAGATCTCACCAAAGATCCAAGCACATACTTAGGCGTTTCCATTTCATTCGAGAAATCGTTGAAAGGGGAGATGTTAAAATATGCAAAGTACCGACAGATGATAATGTATCTGACCCATTGACGAAGCCGCTGTCACAGCAGAAGCATGATCGTCATACTAGATCTCTAGGCATTAGGTATATGTCTGAGTGGTCTTAGTGCAAGTGGGAGATTTGTTGGGATATGCCCTAAGACAAGTCATTAGATGATTGTTTAAGACATACAATGTTTATGGATTTATGAATGGCAATTCATTATTATATATTATTCTTTTAACTGTGCATTGTGAATTAATATATATGTTAATGTCCTTAGAATAATATTGTATTATTCTTAAAGATGTTCCTAGTCAAGTATTATCATGAATGGGATAATGATAATACGTAGAGACTAGTATATGTTGATCGATGAATTGTTCATTGATATGAGATATCTAATCAGCATATGGGTACATGTTAGAGAACGATGTACTGAACAGACCCACCATGAGAATGCAACATGGATAGTTATATGATCGTCATATGCAATTCTCATAGTGATAATAATGTATGTAATCCTTACGACTTGTGATCATCAGAGATCCCAACATAAGGAGTTATGTATCTTGATATCGTCAAACGTTACCCGTAACAGGGTATACTATAAAGGCGACTATTGGATACACTACGAATTATGTAGAGGGATGTTGACTGATCGAGATAGGATTTGTCCCTCCTATATAACAGGAGATGTGTTTGGCCCTTGATCAAGTGAGAACTAAAATGCATGGCCATGCTCGAATGAGTCGATATGAGATATCGAGCTTATTCGTTTATTCTAGTTCTACTTGGGGATCAAGAAATAGAGATTGAATATACGAGTATGACTATTCCATGACTCGTGTTCAATCTAAACACAAAGGACAAAGGGATTAAGTTACATGATTAATATTATCACAAGTTCTAAAGGTTATGTCGAGTCATTGACATTCTCGTAATTTGGGTAGCATCGATGTGTTGCTAGATACCGCTCGATGCTTGCGACATAAAATGAGATTTTATGTCACTGCCAACATTACGAGATCCTATCGGGTCGCACAAATGATTAAATCGAGAAGGGAAATTAAATTCATGAGATGAATTAAATAATTAAGAGGAGTCTTAATTAATTATCATAAGGATTAATTAAATCATGGGCTTAAGCCCATGAAGCTTTGAGAAAGCCTTTAATTAATCATATTTAATATGATAGCAAGGTTTTTAATTGTAAGACAATATCAAAAACAAAAACCCTACACGTGAAGAAGCACAAGTCGGCCGCACCATCCAATTCCTCTCGGCCTTCACAAGTCGAAGGGGTTCTTGGTGGTTTCGTGCCATTTTTCGATTGTGAATCGATCTAGCTTCGTGTATAGGATTAATAACAAGTCTAGCAACTTGTTATTAAACCATCCCTTCACTCGATTTGATCGTGTGGATACCGTTGAGGCAAAACCAATCGAGTTTTGCTTAGTGACTCGGAGAAGGCGTAAGACGTGGTGCAGCTCCGTGGATTCGGCCTCAAACACGCTACAAGGGTAAGACACTTGTAATTCTCTAATCCGATATGAATCCCTATGTATAGATCGCTGGTTTGTAATCCCAAAATTTTATTCCGCTGCGCTGTATGCTCATGGGGTTACTAACAGGGAGAATTGAATATTAGCATGCTTTATTTGTTATAGTTAGCAATTAATTGGAAAGCGTGAGTTTAATTGGTATTTTGGTGCATTTTGGTATAATGCTTTTAAAATATCATGTTGGGGTGTTTTATACACCATGGTAATTGTAGAGTACAATTTACTTTAAAATAACCCACTAATACCCCAACCCCTCTACACCCATCACTACTTTTCCTACTTTCCCAAATAACTCATCCAAAACCCTTCTCCTCCTTTATTTTCGATTTTGGGCAAAGGAGTGAAGAGAAATCCTTCCAAACGTTTGATTTGTGGAGTTTGTTGGGAGATTTGGAGTCCCCAAGAGGTATGGATACCTCCTTGTTGCTTTTGTTGTGTTTGGATTTGATTTGTAAGGTTTTAAAATGGGTTATTTTGGGTTGGTATCATTTTTGGTTGGGTGTTGGATTTTTGTGTTACTTGAGGTGTATTTTGTTGAGTTATTATGTTCTTATGTTGTTGGGTTGGTGGAAGGAGTAATGGTATGGTTTGGGATGGTTTTGGTGTGCATTAATGGTGGAAATCGCGAGTCGGTACGGGGCGATCGATCGCCTGAAATGGCGCGATCGATCGCCAACAGGCAGTGTTGAAATCACAGGGTAGGCGATCGATCGCCCAGGGGCAGTGTTCAAAACGTAAGGTAGGCGATCGATCGCCATGTATGGCGCGATCGATCGCCGAGAAGCAAAAATTGAGGCGATCGATCGCCTCAGCGAAGCGATCGATCGCCAGCAGCAGAGTTTTGGAAAATGGTTTCTTTTGACGAATTTTTGGTATTTGATTATTATTTGGCTTCTAATATGGGGTTGCGTGATTGTGTAGAACCATCCCAGGTGGCGACGCAACCAAGGAAGTGAAACCATATCAAATTCCACTTTTGGAAAGGTACGTAGAAGACGTACGGGCACCCAACGGTACATGTATCTAATATACTCATTGTTTATGCATTGTGGATGCGAGTATATATGGAATTATGCATTGTGGTTGCAAATACATGTTGAATTATGCATGATGATTGTATATGCATAGATGGTTATTGGTGCACATCCCATGAGTCATGGTCATCCCTTGATGATTTTAATGCTTGCCGCTATTTGATTTGGTGCCGCTCAATGTGAAGCGAGGGGTGGGAGCGCCGCATGTCACATTGAAGCGTGGTTGTCATATAAGGCGAGAAAAGAATATTTGCCGCTCAATGTGAAGCGAGGACTGGGAGCGCCGCATGTCCATTGAATCGAGGTTATTCTATGCCGCCTATATGAAAAGCGAGGGGCATTAAAATACATTGTGATGAACAGACTAGGGATTGTTGATTGGTAATTGGTGATGATGAAATGGTATTATGTCATGACATGTGTGGACCATTAAATAATCTATTTGATTATACTCATGAGTTATGGTACAGGGACAACCAAAAAGGGAGCGTTTAAAATGCATGGGAAAAACAAGAAGTGTTTATTACGGTTTATGCATTTACGCCTTAAATTCATATTGTGTTGTATATGAATTATTATATGCTCATGTTTGGGGGTTGTCCTTGTAGGTACGGTTTTGGCATGAAAAAGGGGCTAAGGCGGGTTGAGGCAGTGAGCTTGTGAAGAACACTTTTGGGAATTGAAGGACGGGATTACTTTTGTATAGTGTCTACTCTAGGAGTAGTGTAAAGCTATAGTTGATAACATTCATTGGATTGGGAATGTAATTAATCTATCGATAGTCCTTATTTTGGCATGTAATTCTTAAAGCTCATAGTCTCAACACGATCATTTTACTCTGATAATTATGTTAGCTCTAATTATGCCTTTAATCCGCACTTAAGGAACTAGGGTCCCTACACCCTAGTTCCTTAAGTGTGGATTTAGGTACAATGAGAAATAAGCATGCATAATCAGAGTATAAAATTTTGTGTTGATGCCTTGAGCTATTAATCTTACAGTGCCAAAATTGTGATACCCGAGAATTATTAGTGTTAATCCCGGTGTGGTAATAATCCTTAATGGATTTTAATTCTGGCAATTTGTGTATTAATTACGGTTTTGGGACTCCCGGGAATTTTAAATCCTGTTTTTGGATTCGTTGGATCCAAGGGATGAGATTGTATCCTCATCATGGTGATAACCTTGGAATTTGGTTCTTGGTGGAACCTGGGGCCCGGAGTACTTTGTACTGGGGCTGATAATGAGAATTGAGGTTAGAGAGATGATTTTTGAAAATAGATGATTTTTAATGAATCATGATGTATTTGTGGGGGAGTCGGTATTTTGGAGCTTTGGAGCTATATATACCAAATAGACTCGGTATTCCGTCATTATACGAAAACACTTCCCTCTCTCATCTCCCTCACGCCTCTCTAACCCCAAACCCTTCCTTCTTCTCCTCTTGGAAGCAAAATCGTTGGGGGCTCGTCTTGGGAGCCCGATTTCTTGAAGAAAGACTTGTAATCTTCTTCTCCTTACCTTTAGCTTCGATTTGATTATAGTTTTGTGCTAAATGGTTGAGTTTTGGGTTGGATTTGAAATTTGGGGGTTTTGGTTAAAAATCTAAAATGTTGATTTTAGTGTTTTTATTGAGTTTAAATGGTGTATTTTAAGTGTTGAGGAAGTTAGGGGTGTTGGTTTTGAGTTTGGGTGTCAAAAACACCATGGAAGCTCGAATTTCTCGGATTATCGCAAGTGGCGATCGATCACCGAGGAGTGGCGATCGATCGCGACGAGCAGCTCAAAATTTAGTGGCGATGAACAGTGCAGGCGATCGATCGTGAGTTCTCGGCGATCGATCGCGAGCGAGTTGGCGATCGATCGCGAGGACTGGCGATCGATCGCGGGTCAGTGCGGTTGCCCTCTGGACAGGGGCGATCGATCGTCGCCTGTAGGAGTTTGTTTTTTTGGAATTTTGGAAAAATGTCGGTGTAATGCCTCGATTTACTTTATATATGTGTCACATGATTATGGCGTAATTTGGAATAATTACGGTACGATGTGGACTCGAGTTCGGGTTGAACCGAGTGATGATCGAGGTAATAAAAGAATGAATTACTATGAGGTAACATAAACAAGAAACATAGGAGATACGTGAGTTGTGAACAAAGATATGTATAGTCTTGACATATGGATGATTTTATATGCAAGAGAAGGAAGAGATATGAATTGTGTAGTGGGATATGAACTTGGAGTACATTTGTATGCATTTGAAGGTTCATTAGCATGTGTATTTGAGTTGCAAGTGTATTAGCATGTGCATGTGAATTTCATTTGAGTTACATGTGACAATTTGGTTATATATCAAAATAATCAGATTTAATTCACACAATACACCATAAGTCACCTAGTAATCTCTACACATTTTCTCTCATCCTCTTGGAGTTTGTTGTGGGAGTTGGCTTGGCAAGAACATCAAGCAAAGATATACTTTGGTAAGGAAAGTAGAAGTTCATGCTCTGGTATCATATTTGATGGATATATGTGCCTAGTGTATCAACCTTGAAGCATGTGAAGTAATACTTGTATATGCATTTTTATGAGTTGCAAGTAATCTTTTGAAAGTATAACATGAGGGAAAGTTGTGTATATGATGCTATTGATTTAGTGTTCAAGTTGTTGTGGTATGAATTTAAGGGTATGAGAAGAACCATGGAGATAAGCATCAAAAATCGCCATAGTTAAAAAATTCTGTCGTCGACCGATCGATCGCTAGGATCGTACCGATCGATCGGTAAAACAGGGGAAAGTAAGGCGGTTCATGTACCGATCGATCGCTGAAAGCGACCGATCGAAGTGAAATGCCGTAGCATTTTTGAGAAATTCAAACATTTAAGCGATCGATCGCTAGCTTTTGACCGACCGATCGCTAGGGTTGCTTGTTTGGACCGATCGATCGCTAGAGTGACCGATCGATCGGTAGACTTAATATGTTATATTTTTGTAACTTGTGATAATGATGCCTAGCATAACATGATATATTATTGGCATTGTTGTAGCACCATCACAGGGGACAGGACAACGAGGCAATTAGCCAGTGACGACTGATTTATCTTGCTTGTGTCGCTTTACAGGTACGTGTTGACGTACGGAGTATAGATATTGTGTGATGATGTTATGCAATTGATATCATATGAATTGTGTTGTGTTGGTATCATATGATTGGTAGTATCATATGCATGTACATTCATGGATATTATGTGTTTGAGATGGATGAGGTATATACGTTGGCATTAGAGATATACGCCTGGTTTGGGTATATGCTCGGGTATGCTACGTTAGCATTAGAGATATACGCCTGGTTTGGGTATATGCTCGGGTATGCTACATATACTTGGTATGAGAGATATACGCCGGTTTTTGGGTATATGCTCTGGCTATTATCATGTGAGGACGGTATAATGATATGTGTTGCTAATATGAAGATGTGAGACTATTTCACTGACATATTGAGCGGAAATATACATATCATCTTAGTCTCGTGATAATAGGATGTGTGATGAGACATGTCATGACATAGTTACATTTGTGATACATGAGACAGAGCATTCACATTGGATATGATTATTATTGTGCTTTATCATTAATATTGTGTTTTGATATCGCACTGAGATAGTTGTTTATCTATACTCACGTTTTGTGAATGTTTCTGTAGGATTTCATAGACGTGGGAATCGTGAGTCTTATTCCGCTGCGAGGTGAACCACTGCATAGGAGTTGTACTGGATTAGGTTGTTAATTATACATGTAATGTATATGTGAAAAAGTTATTTGGTTTTTGTACGAGTGGTTTTGGTACATCTGTAACAACCTATTAGTAAGAAACTCTTAAACAGTGTATGAATTACTTAATTCTGACTCACATATGTATGCTTAATTAAATACATAATGGATTAAGTAACGAGGACCCCACATTAGAGATATGTGAGTTGTGAACAAAGATATGTATAGTCTTGCCATATGGATGATTTGATATGCAAGAGAAGGAAGAGATATGAATTGTGTAGTGGAACATGACCTGGGTGCACATTTATGTGCATTTGAAGATGCATTAGCATGTGTATTTGAGTTGAAGGTGCATTAACATGTATATGTGAGTTACATTTGAGTTTGCATGTGAAGAGGTGGTTATATATTACAACAATCAGAATTCATTCACACAATACACCAAAATTCACCTACAAATCTCTACAAAACCCTCTTCCAACTTTTGCTTACTCTTTCCATCTTGTGCTTGGATTTCATTTGATAATCAAGCTAGAAAGCTAAATGAAGTGACTTCATCCTTTCTTGGTAAGAATTGTATAGCATATGAAGTATATGGACTTAGTTAAGGGAAAATGGAAACATGTGATTTTTTGGTGTATGCTTTGAATTGATACTTGTTCTCATGCAAAGAGTTTGAGTTGTATGAGGAGAGAAACATGTTTATCTAGTGCTAGAGTTTGCATAAAACATGTTTTAATGTTGAATTTCGAGTTGTAGGAGAAGAGCTAGGAAGATAAGCTCAAAATCGCCATGGTTTCAAAATTTTGTCATCGACCGATCGATCGCTAGGATTGAACCGATCGATCGGTAAAACAGGGGAAAGTAAGGCGGTTCATGTACCGATCGATCGCTGAAAGCAACCGATCGATCGGTGAAATGCCGTAGCATTTTTAGAAATTCAAACATTTAAGCGATCGATCGCTAGCTTTTTACCGACCGATCGCTAGGGTTGCTTGTTTGGACCGATCGATCGCTAGAGAGACCGATCGATCGGTAGACTTCAAATGTTATATTTTTGTAACTTTTGATATTGAAGCCTCTTATAACATGGTCTATTGTTCATGTACTTGTAGCATCATCACAGGGGACAGGGCAAAGAGGCAATTAGCCATCAACGCCTGATTTATCGCTTTTGTGTCGCAATATAGGTACGTGTTGACGTACGGAGTATAGATATTATGTGATGATGATGTTATGGTTTTGTTATCATATGATTTATGTTATCGGTGTGTCATATGATTGGTAGTATCATATACATGTGCATACATGGATTTCATATGATTGGGATGGATGCCTTGATAGATATGTGTATATGCTTTGGTAAGATCAGTGCCTTGATAGATATGTGTATATGCTTTGGCTGGGATCGTTGCCACGATAGATATACTACATATGCTTTGGATTGAGAGATATACGCCTGGTTTGGGTATATGCTCTGGCTATTATCACAGATGAGTATGGTACTATGATATGTGCTGTTAATATGAAGATGTGATGTGGTTCCACTGACATATTGAGCTAAATAGGCATATCATATGGGGCTCGTGATAATAGGGTGATTGTTGAGACATGTCATGACATAGTGCATTTGTGGATGCATGATACAGAACATTCACGTTAGATGATTTATTGTGCTTTATCATTGAGATTGATATTTTGTTTTGATATCGCACTGAGTTAGTTGTTTATCTATACTCACGTTTTGTGAATGTTTTTGTAGGATTTCATAGACGTGGGAATCGTGAGTCTTATTCCGCTGCGAGGTAAACCACTGCATATGAGTTGTACTGGCTTAGGTTGTTAATTTTAGAGGTAAACCACTGCATATGAGTTGTACTGTCTTAGGTTGTTAATTTTACATGTAATGTATATGTAGAAAAAGTTAGTTGGTTTTTGTACTAATGGTTTGGTACATCTGTAACAACTTAACTAGTAAGATACTCTTAATCAGTGCATGTTATTACTTAATTCAGACTCACATATGTATGTTAACATGCTACATAATGGATTAAGTAACGAGGACCCCACATTAGTGGTATCAGAGCAGTGGTTCGAGAACGGGATGAACATGGGTAGAGGAAGTGTCTTAGGGAGTTACCTAAACACTTGAAAACATGTTGAGAATGGTAATAACATGTTAGGATTTGGAATATGATGTTATTCTAACATGTTATATATTTGTGAATGTTATTGTTAACCCTTGATCTACAGCTATGACAGACAGAGTGTATCATGAGGATGTTGGGGATGCCCTGAGTGGCAATGCTAGTGTGAGGATGGTGCCTGTACCACCACCACCGATTGAGCAAGGACCAGTGGAACAGGTACTGTTGCCTGGAGAATTGAGTTTGACGCAATTTCTGAGTTATCAGCCACCCAGGTTTGAGGGGACTGAATCAGGGGAACTGTCAGAGGAGTGGCTGGAACGTGTGGAACAGATATTTGTATCAGCACCGTGTGCCAAGACAGCTTGGTTACATTTAGCTGAATTCCAGTTAGCTAAGAAAGCTATGATGTGGTGGAAATCCACAGTGCTTGAGTTGAGGGCTCAAGGACAGACAGTTAACTGGGATGTGTTTAGAACGAAGTTCTTGGAGCATTATTTCTCTGTTGCTGCAAGGCAGAGGAAAGAGGATGAATTTACAAACTTGAGACGGGGAGCAATGACAGTATCGGACTATGCGGTACACTATTCTTCCTTACTCCGGTATGTGCCACATATCGCTGTAAACACAAAGGCCAAGATCAGACAATTTGTGAAAGGTTTGAGACCTGAATTGTTTGATAGGGTAATGTCCAATAACCCTACATCATATGAAGAAGCGTTGACTAGGGCTGAGATGGCTAAGATTGCTGTAGGAGTATACAAAGATGTTGGACAAGCCCAACCACCTACATCTGACAGTATGAGGCCTAGAGGAGAACCATTTAAATCACCACGAGGTGGTGCATCTTCATCTAGGTTTAGTGGGAAACGTTTTGGACCACGAAAAGGGGATGACCGAAGAGCGAAGGGACAGTCCCAAGGAAGTAGTAGTAGTAGTGGACGAGGATTACAATGTTTTAAATGTGGAGGGCCACATTATCAAAGAAATTGTCCACAGTTTGATACGGTGGTTTGTTTCCGTTGTGGGAAGCCAGGACATGTGATCCGTGATTGTCCTCAAGTGGGTGGACAACAGAGGAGAGGACCAATGTCAGAAAATACAGTGCAGCAAAGACCACAGGGTATACCACAGTCTGGTGGAGGACAGAGGACAGGACCACCTCAGGCTCAGGTGTATGCATTGAATAGGGAGGAAGCAGAGGCAGCTCCTGATACTGTGATAGCGGGTAAGTGTACTTTGTTTACTTATCCTGCTTTTCTGTTGATTGATACTGGTGCATCACATTCTTTTATTGCACAAGCTTTTATTGATCAGTATCATATATGCTCGTCTCCACTGTTGATGCCTCTTTATGTCTCGACACCCATGGGAACTACTGTGATGACTTGTCAGAGTGTATCTGATTGTGATATTCAGTTTGAGACTGAGGATAGACTACATGATGATTTGATTGTATTAGACATGATAGATTTTGATTGCATTCTTGGAATCGATGTGTTGAGTACATATCAGTCTGTTGTGGATTGTAGTCAGAAGATTGTAAGATTTCAGTCTGATACTGGAAATCAATGGTACTTCTATGGTCAGGGAGCGAGGGCAAAGATTCCTTTGATATCAGCAATCCGAATGTCACGTTTGTTAGAACGTGGACATGAGGGTTATTTGATATATGCCCTTGAGGTAACTGAACAGAAAAGAGAAAGGAAAGTGGAGGAGATACCAGTGGTTGCAGAATATGCGGATGTGTTTCCAGATGAGATACCTGGATTCCCACCGAGTCGAGAAGTGGAATTTGGTATTGATTAAATACCTGGTACTTCTGCAATTTCACGAGCTCCTTATCGTATGGCACCAACTGAATTGAAAGAATTGAAATCTCAATTGCAAGACTTATTGGACAAGGGGTACATACGTCCTAGTGCATCGCCTTGGGGTGCTCCAGTCTTATTTGGTAAGAAGAAGGATGGGACAATGCGACTATGCATTGACTATCGACAATTGGACAAGGTAACCATAAAGAATAAATATCATCTTTCTCGTATTGATGATTTGTTTGATCAGTTGCAGGGATCAAAGATTTACTCTAAGATTGATTTGAGGTCAGGATATCATCAAATACGTGTGAGGGAAGGAGATATACAGAAGACAGCATTCAGAACTCGTTATGGACATTATGAGTTTCTGGTAATGCCATTTGGAGTGACAAATGCTCCCGCCGTCTTTATGAGTTTAATGAATCGGGTTTTCCAGGAATACCTTGATCGATTTGTCATTGTCTTTATCGATGATATACTAATATATTCGCAGAGTAATGCAGAACATGTTCAACATTTGCATATAGTATTGCAATTGTTGAGGACACATCAGTTATATGCCAAACTCAGTAAGTGTGAGTTTTGGTTGACTAGTGTCGGCTTTTTGGGTCATGTAATTTCAAAAGAAGGTATATCAGTTGATCCAAAGAAAGTGGAAGCAGTGTTGAATTGGTCAGCACCTACTTCTGTGCCTGAGATTCGTAGTTTCTTAGGTTTGGCTGGATATTATAGACGGTTTGTTGAAGGATTTTCAGCGATTGCCAAACCATTGACACAATTGACACAGAAAGGAGTACCATTTCGATGGTCAGAGACTTGTGAGCGTAGTTTTCAGGAATTAAAATATCGATTGACTACAGCTCCAGTCTTGATCATTCCATCGGAGCATGACAGGTTTGCATTATATACTGATGCATCTTTACTTGGTTTGGGTTGTGTATTGATGCAGGACAAACATGTAGTGGCTTATGCATCACGACATTTGAAGCCACATGAAATGAGATATCCAGTACATGATCTGGAATTAGCTGCCATTGTCTTTGCCTTGAAGATATGGCGACATTATTTATATGGTACGTCGTTTACCATATACACAGATCATAAGAGTCTAAAATTTCTATTCACTCAAGCGGAGTTGAATATGAGACAAAGGAGATGGATGGATTTGTTGAAAGATTATGATTGTGAGATTGAATATCATCCAGGAAAGGCTAATCTTACAGCAGATGCTTTAAGTCGAAAGGTACATCATACGGCTGATGAGATGATTCATTTATCCGCATTGATGACTTCTTGTTGTACTTTAGGTTATGATTTTGATGTGGAAATAGTGCAAGTACGGGTATCAACATTGTTGGTTGAACCCGACATTTTTGAGAAAATCAGAACGGCACAATTGACTGATGATGAAGTACAACAGTGGAAGGAAAGGATAAGTCAGGAACAAACATCTCAATTTGTACTTACAAGTGATGGAACTTTGAAGTACAAAAACTGTTGGGTAGTACCTGCTTCATTAGGACTACGCCAAGAACTACTACAACGTGCTCATTGTAGTAGATACAGTATACATCCTGGAGGAAAGAAATGTATCATGATTTACGTACCCAATTTTGGTGGAAACGTATGAAACAGGATGTGTTGAGTTTTGTGAAACGCTGTTTGATCTGTCAACAAGTGAAAGCGGAAAGACAGAAACCAGGAGGTGAATTACATAGTTTGGAAATTCCTCAGTGGAAATGGGAACATATCACGATGGATTTTGTGACTCATTTACCACGGACGTCTTCTGGTTGCGATGCTATTTGGGTGATCGTTGATCGACTCACCAAAGTATCTCATTTCGTGCCATATTGTATGACATTCACATATCTAAGAATGGCACAGTTGTACATTCAACATGTAGTGAGACTACATGGTATTCCAGTTTCCATTGTATCGGATAGGGATCCGAGATTTACTTCTCATTTCTGGGAGGGTTAAAGACAGCGTTGGGAACTGAAGTGCGGTTGAGTACAGCATATCATCCTCTGACAGATGGACAAACAGAGCGTACGATACAGACGCTTGAGGATATGTTGCGTGCCTGTGTATTAGAGTTTGATACCTCTTGGCAAGAGTCGTTGCCATTAGTGGAATTTTCTTATAACAACAGTTATCAGTCTAGTATACAGATGGCACCATTTGAGGCTATGTATGGGCGACGATGTAGATCGCCATTGTATTGGGATGATGTGGATCAGGCTACTTTACATGGACCGGATATGATTCATGAAATGGAAGAGAAAGTAAAGATAATTCGATTGAAACTGAAAGCTGCTCAAGATCGACAGGCTGCTTATGCCAATAAGCGACGTAGACCACTTGAATTTCAAGTTGGTGACCGTGTGTTCTTGAAAATCTCACCTTTTAAAGGTGTCGTACGGTTTGGTAAGCGTGGAAAATTGTCTCCACGGTATGTTGGTCCATATGAGGTGTTGCAACGTATTGGTGTTGGCATATCGCTTGGCACTACCGCCGGCATTGAGTAGTATTCATGATGTTTTTCATGTTTCACTGTTGAGGAAATATGAACCAGATCCGAGTCATGTATTACAGTTACCTGAAGTACAGTTGGATACAGATGTGTCGTATAAGGAACGACCGGTTATGATCTTGGATCGAGCTGAACGCAGGTTGCGTAATAAAGTGATTCCTATGGTTAAGGTACAGTGGGACAGACGGGGTGTCGAAGAGGCAACGTGGGAGACGGAGCAGCATATGATACAACGGTATCCGGATTTGTTTTCTGGTATGTTGATATGTGATTTATACATGTTTCTTATGTTCCATATCTCTTATATGTTCTTATATGAACCATGTATTATGAGGTTTGTATATGCAATTTCGAGGACGAAATTTATTGAGTAGGGGAGAATTGTAATGCCTCGATTTACTTTATATGCGTGTCACATGATTATGACGTAATTTAGAATAATTACGGTACGATGTGGACTCGAGTTTGGGTGGAACCGAGTGATGATTGAAGTAATAAAAGAATGACTTACTATGAGGTAACATAAACAAGAAACATAGGAGATATGTGAGTTGTGAACAAAGATATGTATAGTCTTGCCATATGGATGATTTGATATGCAAGAGAAGGAAGAGATATGAATTGTGTAGTGGAACATGACCTGGGTGCACATTTATGTTCATTTGAAGATGCATTAGCATGTGTATTTGAGTTGAAGGTGCATTAACATGTATATGTGAGTTACATTTGAGTTTGCATGTGAAGAGGTGGTTTATATTACAACAATCAGAATTCATTCACACAATACACCAAAATTCACCTACAAATCTCTACAAAACCCTCTTCCAACTTTTGCTTACTCTTTCCATCTTGTGCTTGGATTTCATTTGATAATCAAGCTAGAAAGCTAAATGAAGTGACTTCATCCTTTCTTGGTAAGAATTGTATAGCATATGAAGTATATGGACTTAGTTAAGGGAAAATGGAAACATGTGATTTTTTGGTGTATGCTTTGAATTGATACTTGTTCTCATGCAAAGAGTTTGAGTTGTATGAGGAGAGAAACATGTTTATCTGGTGCTAGAGTTTGCATAAAACATGTTTTAATGTTGAATTTCGAGTTGTAGGAGAAGAGCTAGGAAGATAAGCTCAAAATCGCCATGGTTTCAAAATTTTGTCATCGACCGATCGATCGCTAGGATTGTACCGATCGATCGGTAAAACAGGGGAAAGTAAGGCGGTTCATGTACCGATCGATCGTTGAAAGCAACCGATCGATCGGTGAAATGCCGTAGCATTTTTAGAAATTCAAACATTTAAGCGATCGATCGCTAGCTTTTTACCGACCGATCGCTAGGGTTGCTTGTTTGGACCGATCGATCGCTAGAGAGACCGATCGATCGGTAGACTTCAAATGTTATATTTTTGTAACTTTTGATATTGAAGCCTCTTATAACATGGTCTATTGTTCATGTACTTGTAGCATCATCACAGGGGACAGGGCAAAGAGGCAATTAGCCATCAACGCCTGATTTACCGCTTTTGTGTCGCAATACAGGTACGTGTTGACGTACGGAGTATAGATATTATGTGATGATGATGTTATGGTTTTGTTATCATATGATTTATGTTATCAGTGTGTCATATGATTGGTAGTATCATATACATGTGCATACATGGATTTCATATGATTGGGATGGATGCCTTGATAGATATGTGTATATGCTTTGGTAAGATCAGTGCCTTGATAGATATGTGTATATGCTTTGGCTGGGATCGTTGCCACGATAGATATACTACATATGCTTTGGATTGAGAGATATACGCCTGGTTTGGGTATATGCTCTGGCTATTATCACAGATGAGTATGGTACTATGATATGTGCTGCTAATATGAAGATGTGATGTGGTTCCACTGACATATTGAGCTAAATAGGCATATCATATGGGGCTCGTGATAATAGGGTGATTGTTGAGACATGTCATGACATAGTGCATTTGTGGATGCATGATACAGAACATTCACGTTAGATGATTTATTGTGCTTTATCATTGAGATTGATATTGTGTTTTAATATCGCACTGAGTTAGTTGTTTATCTATACTCACGTTTTGTGAATGTTTCTGTAGGATTTCATAGACGTGGGAATCGTGAGTCTTATTCCGCTGCGAGGTAAACCACTGCATAGGAGTTGTACTGGCTTAGGTTGTTAATTTGACATGTAATGTATATGTAGAAAAAGTTAGTTGGTTTTTGTACTAATGGTTTGGTACATCTGTAACAACTTAACTAGTAAGATACTCTTAATAAGTGCATGTTATTACTTAATTCAGACTCACATATGTATGTTAACATGCTACATAATGGATTATGTAACGAGGACCCCACAGTTTTTCACACCCAAACTGAAAACCAACATCCCAAACACCTTTAACACGTCAAATACACCATTTAAAACCTATCAAAGCTCCAAAAACTCAACTATGGATTTTTATCAAAAACCCCCAATTTCCAAACCCAACAAAATACTCAATCAAAAACCTGTATACTACTATCAAAACTAAGCTAAAGGTGAGGAGAAGAAGATTATCAGCCTTACTTTAAGAAATCGGGCTCCAAAGATGAGCCTTCATCGATTTGTTCCAAGAGGAGAAGAGGGGAAGGGTTTGGGGTGAAGGAAAGAGGTGTGAGGGAGAGGAGAGAGGGAAGTGATTCCGTATAATGACGGAATACCGAGTCTATTAGTTATATATAGCTCTAAAGCTCCAAAACACCGACTCCTCCACAAATACATCATGATTCATTAAATATCATCTGTTTTCAAAAATCATCTCTCTAACCTCAATTCTCATTACCAGCCCCAGTACAAAGTACTCCGGACTCCAGGTTTCACCAAGAACCAAATTTCAAGGTTGTCATCACGATGAGAATACAATCCCATCCCTTGGATCCGACGACTCCAAAAACAGGATTTATAATCTCCGGGAGTCCCAAAACCGCAATTAATACACAATTGCCACAATCAAAATCCATTAAGGATTATTACCACACCGAGATTAGCACCAATAATTCCCGCATCATAATTATCCCCCACTAATAAAATTTTGTCCTCGAAATTTGCATGGCGTACACCACGTATTGCCGAAACCACTTAATCCAAATGGATCTACTTCGTCGAATCATGAACATATCATGAACGGCCTCCCAACCGCGAGGACACCGACCTCGTACCAAAATCTTGAATGGAGTAAACCTCACAAACCATCACAACTCAAGGAAAGACGTCAGCATCTCCCGATGCCAACCATTTCAAAAGCAGTCAGCCATTCCTAATTGTAAATCAAACGAATCATTCGTGATTCCAAAATAGATATCGCCTCGATGATATCTTTGTGATTTAGCCTACGATGTTAACCATACATCGTTACCAAGGAAAACACCAGTACACTACAATGTACTTATACCACATCGGCTTCCGCTTCCGAAATCCATCTCCATCAAAGGAGCAGTTGCACCACATTGCAACACGGATTGGGCAACAACACGACCACTGATCAACACAAAATACATCTCCAAAGATGTCTACATCCGGGTGTTCCAAGAATCATCTTGGTCCAAATACACCATCGAGACTCCACAAGGGCATGCAAGAACAATCAATTGCATTCCCGCCACACGTGTCAACCACGACACTGAACAAATCCAAATCCTGGCCATCCCTCGTTTATCCTGGGATACAACAATCCTAAAACAGGGAGGCTATTGAATTATCCAACAAGAATGAATTACCATGGTTCAAAACACGACAATCCCTCCTTAGGGGAAGTCGATCGGACCTCACGATTATTCCTCAGAATACATCGTGTCATCGAGATTACCGATCTCCAGGTGCCACAATCTCTCACCAGAGATTCATCAAACCAAGCATACTCAATGCAATAGACTCGAGTATCTCCAATCATACCATAAAATCCCAAAACCAATTGTCAATCCCCAGCTATTCTCACCTCGTAGAGAATAATGATTGACAAACAAACGGTCAATGGCGTGAATCCAACATCAACACCTCATAAACTGACTCATTGAATTTCCCAAAGATTTTCAATTGGTAGGTATAACAATACTACCTTCCTCACAAGGAAAAACGTCATGGACTCATGACCCTCCAACCTTGAACCGTCGTTCGGAAAACTTGGATATATTTGACCGCTTTATTTTTAAACAGAAAATTCTCAGTATAGCGATTCTTTACCGCAAGTGCACGGTGTCAAGTTTTAGTATAGTTAAATGAAAGTACGGATTGTCGAATCCACAGGGACTAACGTATAAGTACCAAATAAGACCAGTAAAATTATATTTAGCCTACGATTAAAAAGAGTATATTAACTACTGCAAATTTATAACTAAAGGACCTAAATAAAATAAGAATAAATAAAATGAATGGGTTCCGGATATGCAAAGGAATTTCGCTCGAGAAATTTATCTCGCTCTTCATTCAACTATGTTATCTTTAAAGATTCGTTTGAATAAGCAATTAACAAACAATTGACTCTTAAGGTGAAAGGTTTTCGTTATTATTCAATACACTCTCTCGAGCTGTAAAGAAACTAATATCAAATTAGAACAAGTAACTCTCGTTCACTTATTTACTAATCCGATATTGCATAAATATTCAAAACCTCGTTACTCTAAATCTCTCGATTCAAAGACTTCACGTATGTGATTTTATCTCTCGATCTCAATCTTAAACATACATCATGAATTAATGTAGCGTATTATAACGTTATCTTTCGATCTCGGTTATAACTCACAAGATTAAATCAAAGTTAGCTAGGCTTTTGATCTTAATAAGAATTCAATTCATGAACAATAAGATACCAATACACTCAAACACAATCGAATCAATAAATCAAACACAATTAAAATCAAACTCAATAAAATAAACAAGATTCAATTCAAGACAAATCAATAAGATGTTAAATTGTTTCTCAACCTCAAAAACATCTAAAGATAATGTAAATCAAATAAATTTGAGTTTAGAAATACGATAAATGATGGAACGAATCCGTGCGTTGCACCGTAATCTCTTCTCTTGCTCCTTCCTTGCACTCCGGAAATGGCTCGCTCAAGCTTGGATGAAGAACGGAGGAAGATGGCTTCTCCTCCTTCTTGTCGGCGGCGGCTCTAGGGTTTTGGAGGTGATAAAATCGGTCCTCTCCCCCTAATCTGATATATTATGGTATGGAAGAGATACCCTTTTTAAACCACCGAAGATCACGTTAATTTTGGAAAATCAGATTTGCAGAAAATCGCGTCTCGATCGATCGAAAAGATTTTTCGATCGATCGGTGCACTGTTCGCTTCAGTGTTTAAAAGTTTCTGCCTCGATCGATCGATCGAGATTTTCTTCCGATCGATCGACACTTCGAAAAAATTGGTGCTGAACTCTCTGCCCGGCTCGATCGATCGGTACATATTCTCGATCGATAGAGATTTTGCAAAATCTGAATTTTCCACTTTTTTCACCTCGATTTCACCCGTTTCCTTCATTTTAGCTCATTTCTTCCATTTCCAACCTATTTTCCTGAAACAAGCAAATAAACACCAAAAAGCGTAATTTCATCCAGGAAAAAGTACTAAAAATGGTAAGAAATTACAGCTAAAAACACTTAAAATCTAAGCATATTAACTCCCCCAAACTTAGACTTGATCGTCCTCGAGCGAGCAATAAGCTCAAAAAGTAGAGTCAAACTTAATACTTTGAATGAATCATATTTACAACTCTAGGTAAAAGCTCAGCAATCCTACTTACACATCAATAAGAGTCATTCAAAGTTCAACAGGAAGCGTTTTCATCCTAAGCTAAACAATATATCGCAACATCGGAACGTGCGTGTGTGCTATTGTGAAACATGAGTTCTATACATATCTTTTAAGATCAAAATATGCCATAAAAACTCAAAATCAAGAATACTGTAAAATACTCTACAAATCTACTATCCAGCACTTCTCCACTAATGTAATTATTCCCTAGACTTGGATCAGAAGGTCTTTAAAAGCTTATATCGTTAGGCCTTTTGGTGTCGGCTCCAAAGAAAAGGTAGGATAAATGCAAAGAAGAGAGTATAATAGAATCAGTTCAAAAATTTGTTCGCACAATTTTGAGCTTCTCTTCAGCTTTTTCTAGCCTTGGCCACTTTGGGTCTTATTTGAATGTTTTCATTTTTTTTTTCAAGGCTTTTCTCTACATCTTTTCTTATTGCTCATTCTTTTGTTTTTCACAATGAACTTATCTACATATAACAATTCAGTGCAATGAATGAGATTCATTATACTCCCTTAGGGACGGATAAATTTTTTTCTTTAGGCTCAATCCAAGGTGGGTATAATGAGTTAGCCAAAAATGTCGAATGAGGGTCTAATTAGATGCAATGCATACTAATCATAGTTAACACAAGTTTTCACTTTATTCAATACATACTTCACTCAATCATGACTCAAAACGTGCTCAAACTATTCCTCAATTTTGACATAAGCTCAACAAAGGATATATACAAACAAGTTAAACATTTTCATGACTCTTATCTAGATGGGGATTAATTTCATCATGTATTACCTTTGCAAATCCAAATCATCATTTCTCAAGTATTGACTCATTTTCTAAAAAACAAAATTTGTTGATAGTGCTCAATGACAATTTAGTCTCAAAAGAGTGCTGTCATGCAAGGAAAAGAAACAAAACAAGAAGCAGAAATGCAAAAACTACATATATATACACGAATATAAACAAAACCCCCCCAAACTTAATATGTGCATTGCCCTCAATGTACAAGACAAATAAGCGTAAAGGCAAAACACATACCATGACAACGATCGTCACTGATCGTCGTCCTCATCATGCTCCGGAGGGGGGACTGGGTAGTGATGCTGCTCACCCTGATATGGTGGAAAAGGTGGGTAATCAGCAGGTGGGGGTGCATGCGGCTGGTATGGTGGGTAATCAGCAGGTGGGGGTGCATGCAGCTGGTATGGTGGGTAATCAGCAGGTGGGGGTGCATGCGGCTGGTATGGTGGGAAGTATGGTTCTGGCGGGAACTGGAATCCTGGGAAGCCCTGGGCCATTGCAGTGTTCCATGCACTTTGGTACTGCATGAACTCCATCTGACGCTGAGCTACCTGCTCATGGTCCATCTGCAATGCTCTCTGCATGCTATGTATGTCCCGCTGCATGCTATGGATGCTCTACTGCTCCAAGCGAATGTCTTGGAGATCCCTGTGAAGGGAGTCCAAAGTGATGCGTGTACGCTCTGCAGCAGAGGATGATGATGCTCCAGCATGTCCGGTGTCCGAGGGTCGGGGCTCATGTGGTATCCCCAAAATGATTATGTGATTTAATCATTAATTACGTTAATATGAGGATTTTGGTGTTAATTAATTGGGTTGATTAATTATAGTGGGGAAATGCATTTCAGGGTACATGTGTTATATGTTGGGATTTTGGGGTTGTGGCATGATTAATTGGGGTGGGTGTTATTTGTTTTTGTGAAGCATGTTTAATTGGGAATTTGAAGTATTTTATTGTTTAAATACTATAAATATCATGTGAGGATATTTTAATACATCGTGCTAAATATCGGGACCAAAACATAACACATCATATCACCCAACACCCAACCACCCCCCCAACCCATGCTAATGACTCTGCATGGCTGACCCATACCCCCACTTGGCCTCATCATTCAACCCATCTCCTCCACTCCAATCTCGCCCCTTTCTCTCCAAAATAACCTCCAGCAGCTGCTAAGCAAAATTGAGAGGAGCTCTTCCATTTTCATTGCTTGGAAACCTTCCAAAAATCGGAGCAAAGGAGGGTGAGAAACCATGCTCTGGTTTTGATTTAAGTTGTTTGAGTTCAAGCTTTTACTTGGTGTAAAAAAGGCATGCTAGCTTAGGTTTCTTTAAAACTTCGATTTAAGTGCTTACATGGTGTTGTTATGAATCTCCCATTATTTTTCCTTGAGCATGTTTTGTGATATCCCCGAAATGGTTAATTGCATTTGGGCATTAATTACGATTATTATGATTAATTATGTGGTAATTAATTATGTGTTGGAATTTATTTACCTTATGGAAATGCATGGTCATATGGATAGGGTGACCCGGGGTTGCATTTCAGGGTGCATGTGGTGCATGTGGGGTAAATATTATTGGAAGCATGATTTATTTGCCTTTGGTAGTCCTTATTTTGGCATGTAATGCTTAAGCTCATAGACTCAACACGTTATTTCTCACTCTGATCATTTATATTAGCTCTATTATGCCTTGATTCCGCACTTAAGGATTAGGGTCTTACATTAGTGGTATCAGAGCAGTGGTTAGAGAACCCGGGAACGAGTGAAGGGTAGCCTTAGCATGTTTGGCTAGGTGCTTACATTTGAAGCATGTTTATGCATGTGGTGCATATTTTGTATATCCTGTTATACTAACATGCTTATATCATTCCTGTTATCTAACGGCATAACATATATACTGCTTTGGAATTGTTGTTAACATTTGTATTACAGCATGGCTGCTAATGAGGAGGTTGGAGATATTGGTAGTGTGAACGCAAGCGTCGGTCAAGTGAACCCTCTACCTCCACCGGCCGTAGGCATGGAACCAGTGGTTCAGTTATTACTACCGGGTGAGATTAGCTTGACTCAGTTTCTGTCTTACCATTCGCCCCGGTTTGAGGGGACAGAGTCCGGAGAAGAGGCTGAAGAGTGGTTAGAAAGGCTTGAGCAGATCTTTGTATCGGCTCCTTGTGCTGTGACAGCTTGGCTGCGACTGGCGGAGTTTCAATTAGCCAAGAAACCTCTGATGTGGTGGAGGAGCACAGTAATGGAAATGAGAGCACTGGGTGCTGTGATCGACTGGACACTCTTCAGGACTAGGTTTTTGAACCGGTACTTCTCCGCAGCAGCAAGACAGACAAAGGAGGACGAGTTTACAAGTCTGAGGCAGGGGAACATGACAGTGGCAGACTATGCCACGCGGTACTCTTCATTACTGAGGTACGTTCCCCACATTGCCACCAGTGGACACGCTAAGATGAGGAACTTTATGAAAGGATTGCGACCGGAGCTCTATGACTGGGTTATCACTAATAACCCAACTTCTTTTGATGACGCTCTCACAAAGGCGGAGCTTGCTGAGCTAGGAGTGGGAGCTTACGCTATGCCACCACCGGTACCGCAACAGAGGCAGACCAATGATAGTTTGAGGCCTCGGGGTGAGCCATTTAAACCCCGTGGTGCCTCTTCATCTTCGCGGTATGGTGGAAAGAAACACTTTGGTCAGAAACAGGATGGCAAGAAGGGTAATTGGTCGGCCAACCGAGGATCTTCACAAGGGGATAGGCCGGGAGAGCCGAGGTGCAACAACTGTGGAGGGCCACATTCTTCAAACAAGTGTCCTGCATGTTATGTCTGTGGCAAGATGGGCCACATTGCTCGGTATTGCCCCACACGGGGAGGACAGTCAGAGTATCAGGGCAGCAGGCCGAGGTTTGAGGATAGGACAGTGCAGCAGAGGCAGCAGTTTGGGCCTCGACCATCGGGAGGTCAGACAGTAGGACCACCCCAGGGGCAGGTATATGCACTGACCAGGGAGCAGGCCCAGGCAGCCCCAGAGGAGGTGATTGCCGGTACGTGTCATTTATTTACGTACCCTGCTTTTATTTTGATCGATACAGGTGCCTACCATTCTTTTGTATCGGTGGGTTTTGTGGAAAGACACCATATGCGCACGTCTTCTTTACCCACGCCTCTCCTTGTCTCGACACCCACTGGAAGAAATGTCGTTGCGGATCAGTTTATGGCAGACTGCCTCATTTATTTTGAGGGCAACGAGTTGAGGTCAGACATGATTGTGCTGGGTATGTCAGACTTCGACTGCATCTTGGGTATAGATGTTCTGAACAGATATCAGGCAGTGGTAGATTGCCGGTAGAGGACAGTGAAGTTCAGACCTGAGTTGGGCAGTCAGTGGACTTTCTATGGCAACGGTTCTCGTGCGAAGATTCCGTTGATTTCAGCGATCAAGATGACTCAGTTGTTGGAACGTGGACACACGGGCTATCTTATCTATGCCGTGGACACGTCTGGAAAGGATAAGGAACTAAGAGTTGAGGATGTGCCAGTGGTAGCAGAGTTTGCTGATGTATTCCCAGAAGAGTCCAGGATTCCCACCGGCTAGGGAAGTCGAGTTTGGGATCGAGCTGTTGCCAGGGACATCCGCTATCTCTCGTGCACCTTATAGGATGGCACCGGCCGAGTTGAGAGAGTTGAAAGAACAGTTGCAGGATCTCCTGGATAAGGGATATATACGCCCGAGCATGTCGCCATGGGGCGCACCAGTTCTCTTTGTGAAAAAGAAGGACGGTTCGATGCGGTTGTGTATCGATTACCGGCAACTGAATAAGGCTACAGTGAAGAACAAGTATCCTCTTCCAAGGATTGACGATCTGTTTGATCAGTTGCAAGGTACCAGGGTGTATAGCAAGATTGTTTGAGATCCGGGTATCATCAGATTCGGGTCAGAGAGGAAGATGTGCAGAAGACAGCGTTCCGGACCCGATATGGACATTATGAGTTCTTAGTGATGCCGTTCGGAGTGACGAATGCTCCAGCAGTCTTTATGAGTCTGTTGAACAGAGTGTTTCAGCAGTATCTTGATCAGTTCGTCATTGTGTTTATTGACGATATTCTTATCTACTCCCGGAGCGAGGAGGAGCATGTGAAACACTTGAGGACAGTGCTTCAGATTCTCAGAGAACATCAGTTATATGCTAAGCTCAGTAAGTGTGAATTTTGGCTGAGCAGTGTAGTGTTTCTGGGGCATGTCATATCGAGCAGCGGGATATCTGTAGATCCCAAGAAGATTGAGGCTGTGATGGAGTGGGCTGCCCCCACTTCTGTGCCAGAGATTCGGAGTTTTCTTGGTTTGGCCGGGTATTATCGGCGCTTTGTCGAGGGCTTTTCGAAGATTGCCAAGCCGCTGACTCAGTTGACCCAGAAGGGAGTGCCTTTCTTTTGGTCAGAAGCTTGTGAGGAGAGCTTCCAGGAGTTGAAGCACCGCTTGACGACGGCGCCAGTGTTAGTGATCCCTACGGAGAACTCCAGATTTGTTCTGTATACTGACGCATCGCTTCAGGGCCTTGGGTGCGTTCTGATGCAAGATAAGCATGTGGTAGCTTATGCATCGAGGCAGTTGAAGCCGCATGAGACCAGATATCCAGTTCATGACTTGGAATTGGCGGCTATCATCTTTGCCCTGAAGATCTGGAGGCATTATTTGTATGGTACTTCGTTTACCATCTACACGGATCACAAGAGCCTCAAGTTTTTATTCACTCAGGCAGAGTTGAACATGAGGCAGAGGAGGTGGATGGACCTACTCAAGGACTATGACTGCGAGATAGAGTACCATCCGGGGAAAGCCAATTTGACAGCAGACGCTTTGAGCCGGAAAGTGAGGAGTTCTGCTGAGGACGTCATTCATTTGTCTGCTATGATGACCTCCTATTGCCATCTGGGCTATGACTTTGACATTGATGCATCGCCTGTGTATGTATCGACTCTGTTAGCTGAGCCAGACATCTATGAAAACATCAGGAGAGCTCAGAGGTCAGATGATGAGGTTCAGAGGTGGTTATCTTTAGTACATCTTGGTCAGCCAACGAAGTTCAGGGTGACGGATGACGGATCCTTGAGATTGGGGAACCGTTGGGTGGTTCCGAGTACGCCGGAGTTGCGTAAAGGGATCTTGGAGCGAGCTCACAGTAGCAGACTTAGCATCCACCCAGGCGGGAAGAAGATGTACAGAGATCTGCGTGGTCAGTTTTGGTGGAAGAGAATGAAGTCTGATGTCGTCGCTTTTGTGAAGAGATGTTTGATCTGCCAGCAGGTTAAGGCAGAGAGACAGAGACCTGGCGGCGAGTTGAGAAGCTTGGAGGTACCGAAGTGGAAGTGGGAGCACATTTCCATGGACTTCGTGACTCATTTACCGAGGAGTGCTTCAGGCTTCGATGCTATTTGGGTGATTGTGGACAGATTGACTAAGGTAGCCCACTTTATTCCCTATAGCATGACTTTCACATTTTTGAGGATGGCGCAGTTGTATATTAGAGATGTGGTGAGATTGCATGGGATCCCCGTTTCGATAGTGTCAGATCGAGATCCGCGATTCACATCTCATTCCTGGGAAGGCCTTCAGTCAGCTTTGGGAACTGAAGTCAGATTGAGCACTGCTTATCATCCTCAGACGGATGGCCAGACCGAGCGCACTATTCAGACGCTCGAGGACATGTTAAGAGCTTGTGTTTTGCAGTTCGATGCCTCTTGGCAGGATTCAGTGCCTTTGGTAGAGTTTTCGTATAACAATAGCTACCAGGCGAGTATTCAGATGGCTCCGTTTGAAGCTCTTTATGGCGGACGGTGTAGATCACCCTTGTGTTGGGATGATTTGGACCGCAGATCGGTCGGAGGACCGGAGTTGATTCGGGAGATGGAAGAAAAGATAAAGACAATAAGGCAGAAAATGAAAGCGGCCCAGGACAGACAGGCAGCTTATGCAAATAAACGGCGGAGACCGTTGGAATTTCAGTTGGGAGATAAGGTCTTTTTGAAGATCTCGCCTTTCAGGGGCGTTGTGCGATTTGGGATGCGCGGGAAACTGTCTCCGAGGTATGTTGGACCGTACGAGATCTTACAGCGAATTGGCACCTTAGCTTACCGACTGGCTTTGCCGCCTTCTTTATCTGGTATACATGATGTGTTTCATGTATCGATGCTGCGGAAGTATGAGCCGGATCCGTCTCATGTGTTACAGCCTTCCGAAGTTCAGTTAGAGTCCGATATATCTTATGTGGAACGGCCTGTCAGGATTCTGGATCGAGCAGACCGTAGACTTCGGAACAAAGTGATACCTATGATCAAGGTTCAGTGGGATCGCAGGGGTGTCGAGGAGGCTACGTGGGAGACGGAGCGGCATATAGTGCAGCACTACCCGGAACTATTCTCTGGTATGTGTTTATGTTTAGTTTCCTTTTGGGGTAAGTGCATGTGATTTTGAGGACGAAATCTTATAAGTAGGGGAGAATTGTGATATCCCCGAAATGGTTAATTGCATTTGGGCATTAATTACGATTATTATGATTAATTATGTGGTAATTAATTATGTGTTGGATTTATTTACCTTATGGAAATGCATGGTCATATGGATAGGGTGACCCGGGGTTGCATTTCAGGGTGCATGTGGGGTAAATATTATTGGAAGCATGATTTATTTGCCTTTGGTAGTCCTTATTTTGGCATGTAATGCTTAAGCTCATAGACTCAACACGTTATTTCTCACTCTGATCATTTATATTAGCTCTATTATGCCTTGATTCCGCACTTAAGGATTAGGGTCCTTACATGTTTCATATGTTATGTGAAGGATTTAAGCAAGTAAAGTGTAGTGTTTGAAAATCTGGGTAGGGTGAGTGCCCTGTTTTTCTGGAAAATATGGAATGGGAGAGAAGTTGTGAAGATGTTATTATGCATGTTAGCTAGGTTTTTGGTAAACCTTTGATTGGAGTACATACATGGTAGTTTTGTGAAGCCCTTGGCGTTTTTGTTCGAGCATATTTCATGACTGTGTATTCCACGAGTCAGGGTTATCATAGTGATGATTTTAATGCTTACGCTTATACCGCTAAAAATGTGGAGCAAGGCTTGCACATGGAGGCGGGGTATACCATACTAAGCGGGGAAGCAGGTACCTCTAGTATGAAGAGCGGGGAAGAAGGTACCGCTAGCGGGGAAGAATGTACCGCTTGTTATGAAATAATGAAGCGGGGAAGATGGTACCGCTCATTATGAAGTTAAGAAGTAAGAAGCATTAGAATACACTGATGATAAACTGACTAAGAAAGATTTAAGATTAAGAAGTGAAGTTATGTCATGACATTTATTTATGAAGCCATATGTTCATATAATGATTTGATTATGAATTATGGTACAGGGACAACCAATAGGCGTTGTAAATGCGATGGAAATACAGGAAGTGTTTTGTATTTATGATTTATGCATTTACGTTTTACATTCATATCATGTTGAATATGAATTGTAATATGCTCATGTGTTGGGGGTTGTCTTTGTAGGTGCTTTTGATGATGAGAACCAGGGTCGGGGTTGAAATGCTGAGCTGTAAGGAGTGCTACAGGGTTAGCAAAATAGAGAATTCTTTTGTATAGCTTCTACAAGAAGTAGAGTAGAACTATAGTCTTATACGCTGTTACTAAGAGATGTAACTAATCCCTTTTGAAATTCTTTTGGTACTGTAATCTCTTAAGCTCAGGTTAATCAACACGACTTACTACTCTGATATATATATACTTGGACGATTATTTCTCTTAATTGCACCTTAATATCTTGATTAGATAACGGGGTCTCACATTTAGTGGTATCAGAGCCAGGTTAGATAACCAGGGAACGAGTAAAGGGTAGCCTTTAGAAACAAGTTGGCTAGGTATTCATTGGTAGGCATGTTTATGCATGTGGTGCATATTTTTGTATAAGTTGTTATACTAACATGCTTTTGAATATGATTACTCTTGTTATCTAACGGCTTATATTATGAACTGCTTTTGGTATTGTTGTTAACCCTTGTGTTACAGCATGGCGGCTATTAACCCGGAGAACCTCAATGAAGAGGTAGGGGATATGGGCAGTATGAATGCTAGTATTGCTCAGATGAATCCTTTACCGCCACCTGCTGTGGACGTGGAGCCCAGTGCACAGATGTTATTACTAGGGGAGCTTAGCTTGACACAGTTTTTGAACTTCCATCCACCTATATTTGAGGGGATTGAGTCAGGTGAAGCAGCCGAAGAGTGGCTGGAGCGGATAGAGCAGATACTTGTGACTGCGCCCTGTGCACGTACCGCATGGCTGAGGTTGGCTGAGTTTCAGATGGCGAAGAAGCCTTCTATGTGGTGGAAGACCACTGTGATGGAGCTGAGAGCTCAAGGTGTGGCAGTTGACTAGACTGTATTCAGGACCTGGTTTCTTAACCGGTATTTTTCTGCAGCTGCCAGACAATTAAAGGAAGATGAGTTCAATAATTTAAAGCAGGGCAGCCTGTCAGTGTCAGACTATGCTATGCAGTATTCCTCATTATTGAGGTATGTACCTCATGTCGCTGTGAGCAGTCATGCCAAGATGAGGCATTTCCTGAAAGGACTGAGGCCAGAATTATTTGATCGGGTTGTCTCCAACAACCCCAGCTCTTTTGATGACACCTTGACTAGGGCAGAGCTGGCAGAGATTGCAGTGGGCGTGTACAAGGAAGTTATGCCCCCTTTAGTACCACCACAGAGACCTGTTGTTGATAGCATGAGGCCACGAGGGGACCAATTCAAGCCTCGTGGGGCCTCATCATCTACTAGATTTGGTGGGAAGAAGTCTCAAGGTCAGAAGCAAAGCAATCGGGGACCTACACAGGGGAATAAGACAGGGGGGAACAAGTGTGACCACTGTGGAGAATTTCATTTGTCGCGTGACTGCCGAGGCTGTTATGTTTGTGGCAAGGTGGGCCACTTAGCTCGGGCTTGCCCCAATCGGGCAGGTCAGGCAGACTTTGGGCCGAATAGGCCAAGATTTGATGCCAGAACGGCACCACAGAGACAGAAGTTTGCACCTCGACCACAGGGAGGTCAGGCGGCAGGACCGCCGCAGGGTCAGGTGTATGCACTGACTCGGGAGCAGGCTGAGGCAGCCTCGGAGGAGGTTATTGCTGGTACGTGTCATTTATTTACGTACCCTGCATTTTTATTGATAGATACAGGTGCTTCCCACTCTTTTGTGTCTGCTGCTTTTGTGGAGAGACACCGCTTGTGCTCGTCTCTGTTACCCACAGCCTCTCATGGTCTCGACACCCACGGGGAAGCATGTGACTGCAGACCGACTGTTATCTGATTGCCTCATTTATTTTGAGGGCAATGATCTGAGGGCCGATCTGATTCAGTTAGAGATGGCAGATTTTGACTGCATTGTCGGTATTGATGTGTTGAGCAGATACCGAGCTGTGGTAGATTGCCGACATAGGATGGTTCGTTTTCTATCTGATCAGGGGTTTCAGTGGACCTTTTATGGGGACGGTTCTCGTCCAAGGATTCCAGTGATATCAGCGGTTAAGATGTCTCGGTTATTGGAACGAGGTCACACTGGCTATATTATTTAAGCCGTGGACATATCAGAGGAAAAGAAAGAGTTGAGGATCAAGGATATACCAGTGGTTGAGGAATTCATCGATGTATTTCCGGATGAGATTCCAGGGTTTCCGCCGATCAGAGATGTTGAGTTTGAGATCAAGCTACTGCCAGGGACATCTGCCATTTCCCGTGCTCCTTATAGGATGGCACCGACAGAGCTGAGGGAGCTGAAGGTACAGTTACAGGAACTCCTCGACAAGGGATATATTCATCCTAGTGTATCGCCTTGGGTGCACCAGTCTTGTTCGTGAAGAAAAAGGACGGTTCGATGCGAAGTGACTATTAAGAACAAGTACCCCCTTCCGAGGATTGATGACTTATTTGATCAGCTTCAGGGCACAGAGATTTACTCAAAGATTGATTTGAGGTCAGGCTACCACCAGATACGGGTTAGAGCTGATGAACCGAGTATTTCAGGAGTACCTTGATCAATTTGTGATCGTATTTATTGATGACATCCTTGTCTATTCAAGAAGTGAAGAGGAACATGCTATTCATTTGAGGACGGTGCTTCAAATCCTCAGGGATCACCAGTTGTACGCCAAACTCAGCAAGTGGTTTTGGCTGAGCAGTGTATCATTCTTGGGTCACATTATCTCTCGAGAGGGGATATCAGTAGACCCAACGAAGGTAGAGGCAGTTATGGATTGGTCTGCCCCAACTACAGTATCTGAGATTCGGAGTTTTCTTGGTTTGGCTGGGTATTATCGACGCTTTGTCGAAGGATTTTCGAAGATTGCCAAGCCACTGACGCAGCTAACTCAGATGGGAGTTCCATTCTTTTGGTCGGAAGCTTGTGAGCAGAGCTTCTAGGAGTTGAAGCACAGATTGACTTCAGCGCCAGTTTTGGTGATTCCCAGGGAGAACAAAGGGTTTGTTCTTTATACTGACGCATCACTACAGGGCCTAGGATGCGTACTGATGCAGGACAGACATGTAGTGGCTTATGCTTCTAGGCATTTGAAGCCACACGAGACGAGGAATCCAGTCCACGATTTGGAGCTAACAGCTATAGTGTTTGCCTTGAAGATCTGGCGACACTACTTATACGGTACCTCATTTACCATCTTCACTGATCACAAGAGCCTGAAGTTCTTGTTTACATAGGCTGAGCTGAATATGAGGCAGAGGAGATGGATGGATTTGCTGAAGGATTATGATTGTGAAATCCTATACCATCCCGAGAAAGCAAATTTGACAGCCGATGCTTTGAGTCGGAAGGTGAGGAGCACAGCAGAGGATGCCATGTGTCTATCAGCTATGTTGGGCTCCTACTGCCATTTGGGATTTGATTATGATGTGTCTGCTTCACCGGTACAGGTTTTGACCTTATTAGCTGAGCCTGTTATTTTTTATCACATCAGGGAGGCTCAGGAGACTAACAAGGAAGTTCAGAGATGGTTGTCAGTGGTTCGTCTGAGCCAGTCGTCGAAGTTCAGGACGGCTGAGGATGGTTCCTTAAGGTTAGATGATCGATGGGTGGTCCCGAATACGCCTGAGTTGCGTCAGGGAATACTACAGCGAGCTCATTGCAGCAGAATGAGTATCCACCCAGGCGGAAAGAAAATGTATAAGGATTTACGTAGCCAGTTTTGGTGGAGGCGAATGAAACAAGATGTTACCTCATTCGTCAAAAGATGCCTTATTTGTCAGCAGGTAAAGGCTGAGAGGCAAAGGCCTGGTGGTGAGCTAAGGAGCTTAGAGATACCACAGTGGAAGTGGGAGCACATATCCATGGACTTCGTAACCCACTTACCGAGGACTGTTTCGGGTTTTGATGCCATATGGGTAGTCGTGGACAGATTGACTAAAGTGGCTCATTTTATTCCCTACAGTATGACTTTCACGTACTTGAGGATGGCACAGTTATATGTCAGAGATGTAGTGAGACTGCATGGGATCCCTGTTTCGATTGTGTCTGATCAAGATCCGCTGTTTACATCTCACTTCTGGGAAGGTCTACAGTCAGCTCTAGGTACAGAGTTGAGGTTGAGCACAGCCTATCATCCTCAAACGGACGGCCAGACCGAGCGTACTATACAGACGCTCAAAGATATGTTACGGGCTTGTGTGTTAGAGTTCGATAATTCTTGGCAGGACTCAGTAGCCTTAGTGGAGTTTTCTTATAACAATAGCTACTAAGCGAGCATACAGATGGCTCCTTTTGAGGCTCTTTATGGTAGACGTTGTAGGTCGCCTTTGTGTTGGGGTGATGTGGACCGTAAATCGGTCGGAGGACCAGAGTTGGTCCAAGAAATGGAAGAAAAGGTAAAGGTAATCAGAAGGAAAATGAAGGCAGCTCAAGACAGGCAAACAGCGTATGCGAATCAGTGGCGAAGACCGTTGGAGTTTCAGTTGGGCGACAGAGTCTTTCTGAAGATCTCACCTTTCAGGGGTGTGGTACGGTTTGGTATGCGGGGGAAGTTATCCCCGAGATACGTTGGACCGTACGAGATCTTGAAGCGTGTTGGTACTCTGGCTTATCGGTTAACCTTACCGCCCTCTCTGTCTGGTCAACGATGTATTCCATGTGTCTATGCTGAGGAAGTACGAGCGAGATCCTTCTCATGTGTTGCAACCTTCTGAGGTTCAGATAGAGTCTGATGTTTCCTATGTGGAGCGGCCTATCAGGATTCTGGATCGGGCAGATCGCAGACTGAGAAACAAAGTTATTCCTATGGTCAAAGTTCAGTGGGATCGTAGGGGTGTCGAGGAGGCTACGTGGGAGACGGAGCGACACATGGTACAGCACTACCCGGAATTTTTTTCTGCTATGTGAGTTATGTTTTGTTTTATCTTGGGTAAGTGCATGCTGATTTCGAGGATGAATTCTTATAAGTAGGGGAGTATTGTGATATCCCCAAAATGATTATGTGATTTAATCATTAATTACGTTAATATGAGGATTTTGGTGTTAATTAATTGGGTTGATTAATTATAGTGGGGAAATGCATTTCAGGGTACATGTGTTATAAGTTGGGATTTTGGGGTTGTGGCATGATTAATTGGGGTGGGTGTTAATTGTTTTGGTGAAGCATGTTTAATTGGGAATTTGAAGTATTTTATTGTTTAAATACTATAAATATCATGTGAGGATATTTTAATACATCGTGCTAAATACCGGGACCAAAACATAACACATCGTATCACCCAACACCCAACCACCTCCCCCAACCCATGCTGATGACTCTGCATGGCTGACCCATACCCCCACTTGGCCTCATCATTCAACCCATCTCCTCCACTCCAATCTCGCCCCTTTCTCTCCAAAATAACCTCCAGCAGATGCTAAGCAAAATTGAGAGGAGCTCTTCCATTTTCATTGCTTGGAAACCTTCCAAAAATCGGAGCAAAGGAGGGTGAGAAACCATGCTCTGGCTTTGATTTAAGTGGTTTGAGTTCAAGCTTTTACTTGGTGTAAAAAAGGCATGCTAGCTTAGGTTTCTTTAAAACTTCGATTTAAGTGCTTACATGGTGTTGTTATGAATCTCCCAGTATTTTTCCTTGAGCATGTTTCATATGTTATGTGAAGGATTTAAGCATGTAAAGTGTAGTGTTCGAAAATCTGGGTAGGGTGAGTGCCCTGTTTTTCTGGAAAATATGGAATGGGAGAGAAGTTGTGAAGATGTTATTATGCATGTTAGCTAGGTTTTTGGTAAATGTGGGGTCTTCCCACCTTGACAGTGATTAATAACATATAAATTGAACTAAACATGCATTTCATAAGGTTTTAGGGTTCCGGTTGTTACGTGAGCTGATAGGATTACTGGCCAAAATAAAAACTTCGTAACTTAATGGATACATTCTTAAACAAGAATGCTAACATTTTAGATTTATACTACTCCTAGAGTAGATACTAAACATAAACAGAATCATATGCATCTTGTATCCTTGTAGCTCACAGCTTCAACCCGACCCTTAGCCCCTTCAGTCCAAAAGTGTACCTACAGGGACAACACATCATGAGCATATACAATTTTACTTAACGTCATAAAAACATCACAGTAAATGCATAAAATCTTGGTTAAGTAACATGCTAGTTATTCGTTAACTTCTTTTTGTTGTCCGTGATTCATATTCATGCATATGGGCATCTTACCCTGTGGCATCTTACCACATCATAAACATCGTATGACCTCTTACCATATGGGCATCTTACCACATAATAAACATCGTATGGCCTCTTACCATATGGGCATCTTACCCCGTGGCATCTTACCACATAATAAACATCGTATGGCCTCTTACCATATAGGCATCTTACCCCGTGGCATCTTACCACATAATAAACATCGTATGTCCTCTTACCATAGTGGCATCTTACCCCGTGGCATCTTACCACATAATAAACATCGTATGAATATATAAACGTCTTATAAACATCATCATTCATCATAAATACTCATGCGATAAAAGCATAGTCGTAATGTAGGGATGTGTTTTACCGTTCGATGCCCGTACGTCTCTTACATACCTTTTCAAAAGAAGGAGTCAACAGACTTTATCTCCTTGACTGTGCTGGTACCTGGGATGGTTCTACATAACCACAACATATCATATTAGATACCATATCATGAATCATTGTCAAAATAAAACAATTAAAAACTTTTACCAAGATTCTGCCTCTCTCGATCGATCGGAACCCATGTCTCGATCGATCGAGAAAGCATAAAAATAGTGCCCAACTTCTGCCTCGACCGATCGATCGAAATCTTCTTACCGATCGATCGAGGAGCTTCACCGATCGATCGGAAAATCCTTCGATCGATCGGCACCTGAAATTCAAACCATGCTTTAAACTTTCTGCCTCGCTCGATCAATCGGGACCAAAATCTCGATCGATCGAGCACTCTGAAAAATCGGGACTTCTCCAGATTTTCGAGCACCTCATTTCCTACCATCATTTCTACTTCATAAAGCGTAAAACATGCTTGAACAAAAATGTTATAGGCTTCATAAAACTACCATGCATGTGTTCAAATCAAAGGTGTAACAAAACCTAAGCTAACATGCATCAACATCTTCATAAACTTCAATACTCATCCAATCTTTACAGAAAAACAGGGCACTTATCCTAACCCAGATTTTTCGAGCACTTCTTATCATAATACCAAATCTACCACATAAAACATGTATCATGCTCAAAGAAACATGCTAGTAGCTTCATAATAACACCATGTAGGTACTTAGATCGAAGGTTTAACAAAACCTAAGCTAGCATGCTTCGAAGCAACCTAACTTTAACACAACTCATCCCAAAATCTTAAGAAAAACAGAGTAAACATCTTACCCACTTTCTTTCCACAAAAATTACTCAATAATTTCACAACATAAACCCTTCTTTCCGGCAGCTAGGGGGACGTTTTTGTTGCAGAACAAAGGAAAGGGAGAGGAGAATGAGAATGAGTTGATTGCAAGTAATGAGTGGTAGCATGGGTTGGGCAAGTGGGGGTATGGGTTGAACAAGTGGGGGAGGGGTGAGGTGGCCGAGTGATTGGGGGGTGGGGTGGTGTGGTTGGGGTGCCATGTGGTGTTTAATTGTGCCCCGGTATTTAGCACGATGCATTAAAATATCCTAACTCGATATTTTTCATCTTTATTTAATTAATACATCCTCTAAAACACTCAACATGCTTCCCACATCATATCATCATAACATAATCATAGCCCCCAATTAAATGCACCACAACCCTCTTAAACACATCGTAAATCATCATCATAGCACATAATTACATGACATTTTCGGGGGTATTACATTACTCCCCTACTTATAAGATTTCGTCCTCGAAATCCACATGCATCACCATATCGAAACTAAACATAAAAACATACCAGAGAATAGTTCCGGATAGTGCTGCACCATATGTCGTTCCGTCTCCCACGTAGCCTCCTCGACACCCCGACGATCCCACTGAACTTTGACCATCGGTATAACTTTGCTCCGTAGTCTGCGATCCTCTTGATCCAGAATTCTGATTGGTCGTTCTATGTAGGACACATCTGAGTCTAACTGAACTTTTGTTGGCTGTAAGACATGAGACGAGTCTGGCTCATACTTACGCAACATAGAAACGTGGAAAACATCGTGTATGCCAGACAGGGATGGTGGTAGTGCCAAACGGTAGGACAAAGTACCGATACGCTGCAAAACTTCATATGGCCCAACATACCTCGGAGATAACTTTCCCCGCATACCAAACCGAACCACACCCCTGAAGGCGAGATCTTTAAGAAGACTTTGTCTCCTAAGTGGAATTCCAGCGGTCGTCGTCGCTTATTGGCATAGGCTGCTTGCCTATCTGGGCCGCTTTCATCTTCTGGCGTATCAACTTTATCTTGTCTTCCATATCCCTGATCATATTCGGTCCTCCGAAGGCTTTGCTAGTCAAGTCCTCCCAATACAGCGGTGACCTACATCGTCGTCCATACAGATCTTCAAAAGGAGCCATTTGAATGCTCGCCTGATAACTGTTATTATAGGAGAACTCTACTAGTGCCAGTGAATCCTGCCACGGAGTATCAAACTCCAAAATACATTCCCTCAACATGTCCTCGAGCGTCTGAATGGTACGCTCCGTCTGACCGTCTGTCTGAGGGTGATAGGCCGTACTCCGTCTCACCTCTGTGCCCAAAGCTGTTTGGAGACCCTCCCAGAAATGTGAAGTGAACCTCGGGTCTCTGTCAGACACTATCGAGACTGGAATACCATGCAATCTTACCACATCCCGTATATACATCTGGGATCTTCAAGTATGTGAATGACATATTGTAAGGGATGAAATGAGCCGTCTTCGTCAGCCTATCTACGATCACCCAGATCGTATCAAATCCTGAGGCCGTCCTTGGCAAGTGGGTCACAAAGTCCATAGAAATATTGTAGGGTCTTCCTACCTTAACATCATCTTAATAACATATTAGGGACTAAATATGCATTTATAACCTCTTAGGGCACCGGTTGTAGCTTTGAGCTAATAAGATTACAGGCCAAAAATGAAATTTCAAACTTAATTAATTACATTCTCAAAAATGAATGTTAAGGCGATAGAATTATACTACTCCTAGAGTAGAGACTATCCAAAAATCTTGTATCCTAACTTCTTTCATGCTCCTCGTTGCTCACTGCCTCAACCCGGCCCTTAGTCCTTTAGTCCAAAAGTGTACCTACAGGAACAACCCATCATGAGCATATACATCGTTACTTAACATCATAAGGTAATGGCATATAAATAAATGCATGAAAGTAATTGGTAACATATACTTCCTGGTTAATTGTATTAACCCTCTTTGGTTGTCCCTGTTTCATAATCATGCATGTAATCATTAGTTCTTGACATAAATGATTAAAATCGTACTTCACTTATATGCTCGTAATCAACAATGTTAATTAGAAATGGGACTATCCTGGTTCTATTATGACAGCGGCACAATTGGCCCCCTCGCTCGACATAAAGCGGAATTGTGATACCCCTCGCTACCCCTTGATAGCGGATGTATCTCCTTGCTTAGCGGAATATGATACCCCTCGATACGCCTTGATAGCGGATGTATCCCCTCGCTAGTTATGTGAGCGGCAAGTACCTTCTTTGCTTGCCCATAATAACCACTGGACATTCAACCATTCTTAATAACATAGTTAAACATACATCATCATCGTCATATCATAGACATCGTCATCTTATAAACATCATCATCTTATAAGTATCATCGTCATATAGACATCATCATCTTATCATAATCGTCATCGTAAGCGTCATATCATCTTCATTTATCATAACATCATCATCATAAACTTACTTATCATAATCATCATCATAGACATCATGAATAATCATGCAATCAATGCATAGTCATAGTTAGGAGTGTGTTACCGTCCGATGCCCGTACGCTTCTTACGTACCTTAATTCCAAAAGTGGAGAAATTGGAGAACTTTATCTCCTTGATGTCGTCGGCACCTGGGATGGTTCTACACAACCATACAAATCGATATTAGAAGCTAAACCATAGTCATAGTTAGGCATAGTCATAGTTAGGCATAGTCATAGTTAGGAGTGTGTTACCGTCCGATGCCCGTACGCTTCTTACGTACCTTAATTCCAAAGTGGAGAAATTGGAGAACTTTATCTCCTTGATGTCGTCGGCACCTGGGATGGTTCTACACAACCATACAAATCGATATTCGAAGCTAAACCATAGCCAAATATCAAAAATTCAACAAAAATCATCATTTTCCACTTTTTAAACAGCGGCGATCGATCGCTACTTGAGGCGATCGATCACCTCACTTTTTGCCTTGCGGCGATCGATCGCTTCATTTCAGGCGATCGATCGCCTGATACGCGAAATGGCTACTGGCCTTCGGCGATCAATCGCCTCATTTTAGGCGATCGATCGCCACCTGCTGGTGCGCGATGTCTCACCATTTTAGTGCATTTTCAAAGCTTCACCCCACACCATTTAAACCAAAACTTTCCTACCACCTCAACATCATCAAAACTCACTAAAACCCACATAAAACACTTCAAAAATCATACCCCAACCATAAATAACATATACCCAAACAAACCCACATAAATCATCAAAACTAACCCATTTCAACACCAAACATCACAAAACTTTAGGAAGGGTTCCATACCTCTTGAAGACTCCAAATCTTAAACAAGATCTCAAAAACAAAGATTTTGTGGAGCTTCCTCCTTCCTCCTTTGAAGAATTTCGAAAATGGGTAAATGAGAAGGGTTTTGGGAATGAATTGGGGATTTTAGAGGGGAAAGGGTAAAGTGAATAAAGGGAGTGGGGTAAAGGGTATAGTGGTGGTATTTTAATTAAACTTGTACCCATTAATTAACATGATGTATAAAATACCTCAACATGGTATTTTAAAAGCATTTTACAAAAATGCAACCAAACTTCCTCTAACTTCATATCTTCCTCATAATTGAAAATCAATTCAATTAAATCATTTTAACACTTCATTACCCATCACATAATCAATTACCATGATAAATAATCACATAACCATCATTAATGCCCAAATTGCATATAATTAATTTCGGGGCATCACAAATATGCTCCCACTTCCATTCGGGTATATCTAAGCTCTTCAGCTCGCCACCAGGCCTCTGTCTCTCTGTCTTTACCTGCTGGCAGATTAAACATCTTTTAACGAAGGCAGTCACATCACGCTTCATGCGCCTCCACCAGAATTGACCGCATAGGTCTTTGTACATCTTTCTTCCTCCTGGGTGGATACTGAACCGACTACTGTGAGCTCGCTCCAATATTCCCCTACGTAACTCTGGTGTATCTGGGACTACCCATCGGTTGCCCAGTCTTAAAGAATCATCCTCAGCCACTCTGAACTTGGATGGCTGACCTTTAAGGACCAATGACGTCCATCTCTGAACCTCATCATCCGACCTCTGGGCCTTCTTGATTGCCTCAAATATATCTGGCTCCGCCAATAAGGTCGACACTCGCACAGGCGACGTGTCTACATCAAAATCATAGCCCAGATGGCAAAAAGAAGTCATCATAGCTGATAGACTCATGGCTTCCTCAGCAGTACTCTTCACCTTACGACTTAAGGCGTCTGCTATCAAGTTTGCTTTACCCGGATGGTACTCAATCTCACAATCATAATCCTTAAGCAAATCCATCCATCTTCTTTGCCGCATATTCAACTCTGCCTGAGTGAATAAGAACTTCAGGCTCTTATGGTCCGTATATATAGTGAAAGACATGTCATACATGTAATGTCTCCAAATCTTCAAGGCAAATATGATGGCCGCCATTTCCAAATCATGCACTGGATACTTAGCCTCATGTGGCTTCAATGCCTCGATGCATAAGCCACCACATGCTTATCTTGCATCAATACACAGCACAAACCCTGCAGTGACGCATCTGTATACAAGGAAAACCTCTTATTCTCAGACAGAATCACCAACACAGGCGCTGTAGTCAGGCCACGCTTCAGCTCTTGGAAGCTTTCCTCACAAGCCTCAGACCAATAGAAGGGGACTCCTTTCTGAGTCAGCTGTGTCAGGGGTTTGGCAATGTTTGAAAAACCTTCGACGAAACGTCGGTAATAGCCTGCCAAACCGAGGAAACTCCGTATCTCCGGTACAGAAGTGGGTGCAGCCCACTCCATCACAGCCTCAATCTTCCTGGGATCCACAGATATCCCTCTGCTACATATGACATGGCCTAAGAATACAACGCTGCTCAACCAGAACTCGCACTTACTAAGCTTTGCGTATAACTGATGATCCCTGAGGATCTGGAGTACTGTCCTCAAGTGCTCCACATGTTCTTCTTCAGTCCGGGAGTAGATGAGTATATCGTCAATAAAGACTATGACGAACTGATCCAAAAATGGCTGGAACACCCTGTTCATCAGACTCATAAAAACAGCTGGGGCATTCGTCACCCCAAAAGGCATGACTAGGAATTCATAGTGCCCATATCTTGTCCTGAAAGCCGTCTTCTGAACATCATCCTCCCTTACTCGAATCTGATGATACCCCGATCTCAGATCGATCTTACTGTAGAGCGTCGTACCCTGCAACTGATCAAACAAGTCATCGATCCTTGGAAGTGGATACTTGTTCTTTACTGTGGCCTTATTCAGTTGCCTGTAGTCAATGCATAGACGCATCGATCTATCTTTCTTCTTAACAAATAAAACAGGCGCACCCTAGGGCGATACGCTAGGGCGTATGTAGCCCTTGTCAAGGAGCTCTTGCAACTGAGTCTTTAACTCCCTTAGCTCTGCTGGTGCCATCCTATACGGGGCACAAGAAATGGCAGACGTCCCCGGTAGTAACTCAATCCCAAACTCGACCTCTCTAGTCTGTGGGAATCCGGGAATCTCCTCCGGAAAAACGTCAGGAAACTCCGCCACTATGGGCACATCCTCAACCTTTAATTCCTTCCTCTTTTCCGCAATATCCACAGCATAGATAAGATATCCGGTATGGCCTCGTTCCAATAACTGTGCCATCTTGACAGCAGATATCAACGGAATCTTTGGACGAGAACCATCCCCATAGAATGTCCACTAGACTCCCATATCAGACCTGAATCGGGCAGTCCTCTGCCTGCAGTTCACGACTGCCTGATACCTGTTCAGAACATCAATGCCTAAAATACAATCAAAGTATGACATCCCCAGAACAATCAAATCTGACCTTAGCTCATTATCCTCAAAATAAATGAGGCCATCATAGACAATCCGATCATTAATCATACTTCTACCAGCGGGGGTCGAGACCATAAGAGGCAAGGGCGACGGAGAAGTGCATATGTGGAGCCTTTCCACAAAACTCGTCGACATAAAAGAGTGTGACGCACCTGTGTCTATCAATATAAAAGCAGGGTGCGTAAATAAAAGGCACGTACCCGCTATAACTTCCTCCGGAGCCGTTGTAGCCTGCTCCCTCGTCAAAGCGTAAACCTGCCCCTGAGGTGGCCCCGTGGGCTGACCTCCATAGTGCCTCGGTGCAAAAGGTGGTCTGTGCTGTGCTGCTCTGTCCGCAGGCCTCCTTGCAGAGTTCTGCTGTCTTCCCCTGTTGGGACACTACCGAGCAAAGTGGCCTCTGTCGCCACAAACATAGCATCCTATGCAATCTTTTGCCAAATGTGGTTGCCCACAAAGAGTGCACTGAACTCTTCCAGATCTGTCTCCCTGAGGCTGTCCTCATCCCGTAGGGGCGTCATTCCTACGATTCCCCTTCCCACGATTCTCGGGCCTCTTGCCACTGAATCTCGACGCTGAAGTGTTCCCCCTAGGCTTAAACTGATCACCCCTGGGCTTGAAATTGTCAGAAGTAGATTTCTGAGGGGGTACTGGAGGTGGCACGGCATCAGAATATGCACCAACTCCTAGTTCAGCTAGCTCAGCCCGTGAAAGCTCATCGTCAAAACAGGCAGGGCCATAAGTGACGACCCTATCATACAGCTCAGGCTTCAAGCTTTTCATGAAATTCCTCATCTTAGCTTGGGTGTTCGCAGCAATGTGGGGCACATAACGGAGTAAAGAACAGTAATGTAGAGCATAGTCTGATACAGGCATGGTACCTTGCCTTAAGTTGGTAAACTCATCCTCTTTAGCCTGTGTCGCAGCAGCTGAGAAATAGCGGGTCAGAAACCGAGTCCTGAACAGTTTCCAATTGATCTCCTGACCCTGAGCCTCTTGCTCTATCACTGTGGTCTTCCACCACATCAGTGCCTTCTTAGCCAGCTGAAATTCTGCTAATCTGATCCATGTCGTCTTTGCACAAGGCGCTGCCACAAATATCTGCTCTATCCTCTCTAGCCACTCCTCGGCCACTTCCCCGGTTTCCGTTCCTTCGAACATCGGAGGTCGGTATGTCAAAAACTGAGACAAGCTCAACTCCCCGGGTAATAATTGTTGTTCAGAGGGCTCTCCCCTAAGGCTGGCGGTGATAGTGGATCCGTACGCCCAGCACTTACATTGACGCTTATCGCATCACCTACTTTGGCGTTTGCTGCCATGCTGCAACACAAGGGTTAACAACAATACCAAAAGCAGTTCATAAAGTACATCGTTAGATAATTAAACATGTTAGTATAACATCTTTTACTTCATATGCAACATACATATTAATGTGGGGTCTTCCCACCTTGACAGTGATTAATAACATATAAATTGAACTAAACATGCATTTCATAAGGTTTTAGGGTTCCGGTTGTTACGTGAGCTGATAGGATTACAGGCCAAAATAAAAACTTCGTAACTTAATGGATACATTCTTAAACAAGAATGCTAACGTTTTAGATTTATACTACTCCTAGAGTAGATACTAAACATAAACAGAATCCTATGCATCTTGTATCCTTGTAGCTCACAGCTTCAACCCGACCCTTAGCCCCTTCAGTCCAAAAGTGTACCTACAGGGACAACACATCATGAGCATATACAATTTTACTTAACGTCATAAAAACATCACAGTAAATGCATAAAATCTTGGTTAAGTAACATGCTAGTTATTCGTTAACTTCTTTTTGTTGTCCCTGATTCATATTCATGCATATGGGCATCTTACCACATCATAAACATCGTATGGCCTCTTACCATATGGGCATCTTACCCCGTGGCATCTTACCACATAATAAACATCGTATGGCCTCTTACCATATGGGCATCTTACCCCGTCGCATCTTACCACATAATAAACATCGTATGGCCTCTTACCATATGAGCATCTTACCCCGTGGCATCTTACCACATAATAAACATCGTATGTCCTCTTACCATATGGGCATCTTACCCCGTGGCATCTTACCACATAATAAACATCGTATGAATATATAAACGTCTTATAAACATCATCATTTCATCATAAGTACTCATGCGATAAAAGCATAGTCGTAATGTAGGGATGTGTTTTACTGTTCGATGTCCGTACGTCTCTTACGTACCTTTTCAAAAAGGAGGAGGAGTCAATAGACTTTATCTCCTTGATTGTGCTGGTACCTGGGATGGTTCTACATACCCACAACATATCATATTAGATACCATATCATGAATCATTGTCAAAATAAAACAATAAAAAACTTTTGCCATGATTCTGCCTCTCTCGATCGATCGGAACCCATGTCTCGATCGATCGAGAAAGCATAAAAATAGTGCCCAACTTCTGCCTCGACCGATCGATTGAAATCTTCTTACCGATCGATCGAGGAGCTTCACCGATCGATCGGAAAATCCTTCGATCGATCGGCACCTGAAAATTCAAACCATGATTTAAACTTTCTGCCTCGCTCGATCGATCGGGACCAAAATCTCGATTGATCGAGCACTCTGAAAAATCGGGACTTCTCCAGATTTTCGAGCACCTCATTTCCTACTATCATTTCTACTTCATAAAGCGTAAAACATGCTTGAACAAAAATGTTATAGGCTTCATAAAACTACCTTGCATGTGTTCAAATCAAAGGTTTAACAAAACCTAAGCTAACATGCATCATAACATCTTCATAAACTTCAATACTCATCCAATCTTTACAGAAAAACAGGGCACTTATCCTAACCCAGATTTTTCGAGCACTTCTTATCATAATACCAAATCTACCACATAAAACGTGAATCATGCTCAAAGAAACATGCTAGTAGCTTCATAATAACACCATGTAGGTACTTAGATCGAAGGTTTAACAAAACCTAAGCTAGCATGCTTCGAAGCAACCTAACTTTAACACAACTCATCCCAAAATCTTAAGAAAAACAGAGTAAACATCTTACCCACTTTCTTTCCACAAGAATTACTCAATAATTTCACAACATAAACCCTTCCTTCCTGCAGCTAGGGGGACGTTTTTTGTTGCAGAGGAAAGGAAAGGGAGAGGAGAATGAGAATGAGTTGATTGCAAGTAATGAGTGGTAGCATGGGTTGGGCAAGTGGGGGTATGGGTTGAACAAGTGGGGGAGGGGTGTGGTGGCCGAGTGATTGGGGGGTGGGGTGGTGTGGTTGGGGTGCCATGTGGTGTTTAATTGTGCCCCGGTATTTAGCACGATGCATTAAAATATCCTAACTCGATATTTTTCATCTTTATTTAATTAATACATCCTGTAAAAAACACTCAACATGCTTCCCACATCATATCATCATAACATAATCATAGCCCCCAATTAAATGCACCACAACCCTCTTAAACACATCGTAAATCATCATCATAGCACATAATTACATGACATTTTCGGGGGTATTACATTGCTCCCCTACTTATAAGATTTCGTCCTCGAAATCCACATGCATCACCATATCGAAACTAAACATAAAAACATACCAGAGAATAGTTCCGGATAGTGATGCACCATATGCCGTTCGGTCTCCCACGTAGCCTCCTCGACACCCCGACGATCCCACTGAACTTTGACCATCTGTATAACTTTGCTCCGTAGTCTGCGATCCTCTCGATCCAGAATTCTGATTGGTCGTTCTACGTAGGACACATCTGAGTCTAACTGAACTTCAGTAGGCTTTAAGACATGAGACGAGTCTGGCTCATACTTACACAACATAGAAACGTGGAAAACATCGTGTATGCCAGACTGGGATGGCGGTAGTGCCAAACGGTAGGCCAAAGTACCGATACGCTGCAAAACTTCATATGGCCCAACATACCTCAGAGATAACTTTCCCCACATACCAAACCGAACCACACCCGTGAAGGGAGAGATCTTTAAGAAGACTTTGTTTCCTAACTGGAATTCCAGCGGTCGTCGCCGCTTATTGGCATAGGCTGCTTGCCTATCCTGGGCCGCTTTCATCTTTTGGCGTATCAATTTTATCTTGTCTTCCATATCCCTGATCATATCCGGTCCTCCGAACTCTTTGCTAGTCAAGTCCTCCCAATACAGCGGTGACCTACATCGCCGTCCATACAGAGCTCCAAAAGGAGCCATTTGAATGCTCGCCTGATAACTGTTATTATAGGAGAACTCTACTAGTGCCAGTGAATCCTGCCACTGAGTATCAAACTCCAAAATACATGCCCTCAACATGTCCTCGAGCGTCTAAATGGTACGCTTGGTCTGACCGTCTGTCTGAGGGTGATAGGCCGTACTCCGTCTCACCTCTCTGCCAAAGCTGTTTGGAGACCCTCCCAGAAATGTGAAGTGAACCTCGGGTCTCTGTCAGACACTATCAAGACTGGAATACCATTCAATCTTACCACATCCCGTATATACATCTGGGCCATCTTCAAGTATGTGAATGACATATTGTAAGGGATGAAATGAGCCGTCTTCGTCAGCCTATCTACGATCACCCAGATCGCATCAAATCCTGAGGCCGTCCTTGGCAAGTGGGTCACAAAGTCCATAGAAATATGCTCCAACTTCCATTCGGGTATCTCTAAGCTCTTCAGCTCGCCACCAGGCCTCTGTCTCTCTGCCTTTACCTGCTGGCAGATCAAACATCTTTTAACGAAGGCAGTCACATCACGCTTCATGCGCCTCCACCAGAATTGACTGCATAGGTCTTTGTACATCTTTCTTCCTCCTGGGTGGATACTGAACCGACTACTGTGAGCTCGCTCCAATATTCCCCTACGTAACTCTGGTGTATCTGGGACTACCCATCGGTTGCCCAGTCTTAAAGAATCATCCTCAGCCACTCTGAACATGGATGGCTGACCTTTAAGTACCAATGACATCCATCGAACCTCATCATCTGACCTCTGGGCCTTCCTGATTGCCTCAAATATATCTGGCTCCGCCAATAAGGTCGACACTCACACAGGCGATGTGTCTACATCAAAATCATAGCCCAGATGGCAAAAATAAGTCATCATAGCTGATGGACTCATGGCATCCTCAGCAGTACTCTTCACCTTACGACTTAAGGCGTCTGCTATCAAGTTTGCTTTACCCGGATGGTACTCAATCTCACAATAATAATCCTTAAGCAAATCCATCCACCTTCTTTGCCGCATAATCAACTCTGCCTGAGTGAATAAGAACTTCAGGCTCTTATGGCCCGTATATATAGTGAAAGATGTGCCATACAAGTAATGTCTCCAAATCTTCAAGGCAAATATGATGGCCGCCAGTTCCAAATCATGCACTGGATACTTAGCCTCATGTGGCTTCAACTGCCTCGATGCATAAGCCACCACATGCTTATCTTGCATCAATACACAGCCCAAACCCTGCAGTGACGCATATGTATACAAGGCAAACCTCTTATTCTCAGACGGAATCACCAACACAGGCGCTGTAGTCAGGCGACGCTTCAGCTCTTAGAAGTTTCCTCACAAGCCTCAGACCAATAGAAGGGGACTCCTTTCTGAGTCAGCTATGTCAGGGGTTTGGGAATCTTCAAAAAACCTTCGACGAAACGTCGGTAATAACCTGCCAAACCGAGGAAACTCCGTATCTCCGGTACAGAAGTGGGTGCATCCCACTCCATCACAGCCTCAATCTTCCTGGGATCCACAGATATCCCTCTGCTACATATGACATGGCCAAAGAATACCACGCTGCTCAACCAGAACTCGCACTTACTAAGCTTTGCGTATAACTGATGATCCTTGAGGATCTGGAGTACTGTCCTCAAGTGCTCCGCATGTTCTTCTTCAGTCTGGGAGTAGATGAGTATATCGTCAATAAAGACTATGACGAACTGATCCAAAAATGGCTGGAACACCCTGTTCATCAGACTCATAAAAACAGCTGGGGCATTCGTCACCCCAAAAGGCATGACTAGGAATTCATAGTGCCCATATCTTGTCCTGAAAGCCATCTTCTGAACATCATCCTCCCTTACTCGAATCTGATGATACCCCGATCTCAGATCGATCTTACTGTAGAGCCTCGTACCCTGCAACTGATCAAACAAGTCATCGATCCTCGGAAGTGGATACTTGTTCTTTACTGTGGCCTTATTCAGTTGCATGTAGTCAATGCATAGACGCATCGATCCATCTTTCTTCTTAACATACAAAACAGGCGCACCCCAGGGCGATACGCTAGGGCGTATGTAGCCCTTGTCAAGGAGCTCTTGCAACTGAGTCTTTAACTCCCTTAGCTCTGCTGGTGCCATCCTATACGGGGCACGAGAAATGGCAGACGTCCCCGGTAGTAACTCAATCCCAAACTCGACCTCTCTCGTCGGTGGGAATCCGGGAATCTCCTCCGGAAAAACGTCAGGAAACTCCGCCACTATGGGCACATCCTCAACCTTTAATTCGTTCCTCTTTTCCGCAATATCCACAGCATAGATAAGATATCCGGTATGGCCTTGTTCCAATAACTGTGCCATCTTGACAGCAGATATCAACGGAATCTTTGGACGAGAACCATCCCCATAGAATGTCCACTGGACTCCCATATCAGACCTGAATCGGACAGTCCTCTTCCTGCAGTTCACGACTGCCTGATAGCTGTTCAGAACATCAATGCCTACAATATAGTCTGTGATGTCCGGGAATTATGGTGGTAATCCCGGTGTTGTATTAATCCTTGATGGATTTTTAATTGTGGCAATTAGGAATTAATTGCGGTTTGGCATCTCCCGAGGTTGGTAAATCGGGCATTTGGGATCGTTGGATCCCGAGGTTGAGATCGTATTCTCATTCCGGTGAAAACCTGCGAGTTGGGTTTTTAGTGTGACTCGGAATCTCGGGTGCTTGGTGTGGGCACCGGTCGGGGGTTTTTGAGTTAGAGAGAGAACTTTTGAAAACAGATGATTTTTAATGAATCATGATGTATTTCTGGGGCTATTGGTATTTTGGGGTATTTTTGCTATAAATACCAGTTGAACCCGGGATTTTAATTATCGGAACCATTTTCTTCCCCTTTCTTCTCTCTTCCCGCGCGCGACCCCTTTCCCGATCCCCTTTACCCCCGCGCACAAAAGGCCACCGCCCGCCGCCGTCCGGCCGCCGTTCGGCGCGTCCGACCCGCCGCCGTGTTCGTCTCTTCCAGGCGGTCCTATCCATACCATCAATTTGAAGTTTGGTCGCGATTTGAGCTCGGATTTCTGCTGGAAACGCTAGGGTTCGAAACTGGAATTTCTTCGATTTGGGGCTCGATTTCTGGTACGATTTTGGGGCTTTCTTTCAGGTGTTTTTGGGGCGTTTTGGTGCTTGGTTTGGGTCGATTATTTCACACTTTCATGGTTCGAAAAATCGTTGCTTAATGGTTCGATTTTGTATGCTGTGTGCGTGGAGCTATGTTCGATTTTTGGGGGTTTATGTTCGAAAATTTGGGGCTTTGGCTTGGGGATGTTGATTCTTGTTGGTAATTGATTAATTTATGTTTTAGATGCTTATTGTGTTCGGAATTGAGGAATTGGATTCGAATTTAGGGCTTTAAATTCGAATTTTGGGGGTTTCGCATGTGGGGCGATTATTCATGTTGTTAATCGATTAATTCATGTTTTAAATGAATTATGGGGATTATTTGGGTTTGATTTGTGTTGTTGGGGTTCGAATTTTAGGGGTGGTTCTTGAGCAATTTTCGATATTGTCTCATTCGATTTCCCTCCCTGTATATGCCCTGCCCCGGGTCTTTTAAATGGTAAATTGTCGTGTGTTGACAATATATTTTTGTATAAGGGTAATGGGTGTGCTTGAGCATGGGTTGCATGTTTGTAAATAATTGTGAATTATTTATCGTGTTAGCACATCGTTCTTCGGGGCATGGAACTCGAGCAAGGTTTGGCTCGGACTTCGGAAATTAAGGTACGTATAACGTACGAGCATAGCCTTTTGTAATGTTGCAATAGTGAAATGCATGATATCGGGTATTTGTAATAAATGGGCATTGAAATGCATGGTTGGTGGTATTTACAATAAATGGGTATTGAATGCATGGTATATGGTATTGGAAATAGATGGGTATCGAAGTGCATGGATTATGGTACTTGCAAATTGGATAGTGAAATGCATGGTATATGGTAACCGTGATAAATAGACATACATTGGAAATCATAGGGTGCCGCTTTCGAGCGAGCAACGATTGGGTGTGTCGCCGTTGAGCGACCATCGGTTATGACGCCGCTATTGTTGAGCGTGCGCTGGGTTTAGTGCCGCTATTGTGGAGCGAGCAATGTTATGGGAACATGGAATCCTTGGTTAATTATATGTGAATTCTATGGCCTATATATAATGATTTTTCACATTGATTATGGAACTGGCATGATAGAACTATATTAGTTAATCTATATGGCGATTAACTGGCTTTGGGAATTTGATGAGTTTGGTTGTTTTGAGAACAGGGACAATACATGGGATCCCGGATGAGGGTGTTACCATCCAGGGAGTATCATTTAATTATGGCATTTACATTCTGTAAATTATGAATTGCGATATTATTATTTTGGATTGGTGGTATTGGTATGCTCACCCCGTGTGGGGGCTGTCTCTGTTGGGGCAGGTAACACAGGTGTAGCGGCTTTGGAGTCGAGCTCGGGCTGTTGGTTAGAGGTACTTCCAGGATCGAGGTACCAGAGCTGGCTGGATGGACGCTCAGATCCAGAGTTGAGATCGAGTTGCGCTTGGGAGGTGCTACCAGGACTGGTATCCGGTAGAGTGTTATACATCAGATACATGCTTATCCATTTGGTACTCTTATGTGAGTACATTTTACATGTGTATGGAATGTATAAATGGGCTACGGCTTCTCTCTGTTCATTATGGTTGCATGCAATTAATTATGGAATTGCTAAATGAACTAAGAGCATGTTAGTGTATTATGTGGGTGCATGTTATATGATTAATCTTGGTTGGGGAATCTGAATATATTGGGAATTGGATGCAAGAAATTTTCTGGGTAGCATACGGTGTTGCACTTGCACGTGGTTTTCCCCATTATGGTATGATTATATGCACTAATGGTATGGCTTAATACACTAATAACGGGTTAAGGGCGCGGGGGTCCTTACATTAGTGGTATCAGAGCAGTGGTTAGCTCTTTGGGGCTGTTGAGGGCCTAGGAACATGTTATTGGGAATGAGAAGCACATACTTATGCATGATTGCTTATGTGCGTTTATGATATGTGTTCATAATTGGAATATGTGTTGCTAACCATGGTGGTTGCAGGGTCTTATAAGACATGGACTATGCATTACGGTTGCATAAGTATACATCGGAGTGATGATTTTAATGCTTTGCCGCTACATGTTGGAGCGAGGTGCATTAAAATACACTCATGGTGATGTTTATGGGAATACGGGTTATGCATTACGGTTGCATGCACGTCGAAGCGATGATGCCGCTGTCGTGTCGAAGCGATGGTAAATGCCGCTGTCACGTCGAAGCGATGATGCCGCTGTCGTGCCGAAACAATTAGTGGAATACAGGTATGCATTACGGTTGCATGCATGTCATAGCGATGTGAGTACTTGCCGCTGTCATATTATAGCGATGAAGAATATTTGCCGCAAATATGTCGAAGCGAAGGATAATGCCGCTGTCATATTATTATTGCGAGGGATATTATGCCGCTAATATGTCGAAGCGAGGGGTATTTCCGCTGTCATGCCGGAATGATGGTAAATGCCGCTGTCGTGTCGAAGCGATGGTAAATGCCGCTGTCACGTCGAAGCGATGGTACCACCGTCATGTCGAAATGATGATGCCGCTGTCGTGTCGAAGCGATGATACATGCCGCTGTCACGTCGAAGCGATGATGCCGTTGTCATGACGTAGTGATGTGATCGGTTGGCGATGGTTCCGCCGGGTATTCTATTGGCGATGGTTCATGCCGCCAGGTATTCTATTGGCGATGGTTCATGCCGCCAGGTATTCTATTGGCGATGGTTCATGCCGCCAGGTATTCTATTGGCGATGGTTCATGCCGCCAGGTATTCTATTGGCGATGGTTCATGCCGCCAGATATTCTATTGGCGATGGTTCATGCCGCCAGGTATTCTATTGGCGATGGTTCCGCCGGGTATTCTATTGGCGATGGTTCATGCCGCCAGGTATTCTATTGGTGATGGTTCATGCCGCCGGGTATTCTATTGGCGATGGTTTATGCCGCCAAGTATCATATAGCGATGGTATATTCCGCTACATCTATGGCGATGCTTCATACCGCCAGATATTCTTGGGCGATGTTTTATGCCGCTGACTCTATGGCGAGGGATCATGCCGCTGATTCTATAGCGATGGGTTATACCGCTATGTGTATAGCACTGGATTATGCCGCCTACGAGCGATGGGTGCTGCTTATGTACCGCTGGTGGACGATGGATACAGGTATTCCGCTATCTCGATAGCGATGAGGTATGGCATATTACTTTTGTTATCAGTATTGTGATTATGGTATATTGTTGTTTACCGTCATGTGTTTGACGATGAGATTATGGATGTCGTGTATAGACATGTGCCGTCATGTGTTTGACGATGTTATTTAGATGTCTATGTGGACGCTTGGCGTCGTTTTGGTGATTTATACATTCGTGTTATGTATTTGGTTGTATGGTTTGAGTGCCGATGGTGAGCACATGGTAGAGTCTGAGTCATTGGTTGACGAGACCTTTTGCCGAGCAGGTTTGTTCGATGGAGCATTGATGCAGTGTACCGGTGAGTGTACCGCATCATATTGTAGAGGTAAATATTTGTCGAGCAATGATACCCTTGGGTATGCTCGCTGGGATGGCTAAGGCCAAGTGATTGGTGGTAAGAGTAGTCATTGAGGAAACTACTCGCTTGTTGTTGTGATGTGGTGTAGCCATGGTTACACCCACCCTAAGGGCGTGGAATAAGTCCTAATGGATTAGGATTGCATGATAATTGAGCATGGATGCCGGGTTGTCCAGTGTGCTTTGGTGTTTTAGAGATATGTTGGGCAATGACCCACAACTCTAATGGTTTGTGCGGTATGGTATACCGGGATGGAATGTGTAGTACATTGGTAGTTGGTATAAGCCTACGGGGCCAGCGAATCGCTAGCCAGGTATTGTTGCAGTACTTTGGTGTACTTGTGTTAACTATAATAATGCTCGTTGGATTCGAGTTTGGTGAATCGTATGGTGATACGATGAGGGTTATGGTAGACTCTTGTAGTCTCTATGTGGCATGGTGTTTGAGGTAGGGAATACCTCACGGGGACGTTTATACGTCATTGTTTTGAGGGACTTGTACTGGGACAGCTCAAGTTTGTTGGTATTACCAACGTGAGTGTCAACAAGTCGTGGTTAGCTCTAGTTGAGCATCCTTGCATATGGCATGCAATAGGAGTCACAGTGGTTTGTGAGATATAGTTAGTGGGGTGACACTACTATATTGATTTTTATCTCTTGGAGAGATTTGGATTGTACTGTCTTGGAGACAGCTTACATCGGTCGTGGATTGATTGTAAATCAGCCATGGTAATCATTACTGGTATTGGACCGGGTAATGGATTTCTTACCTCGGTGAGACGTTTGAGGAGACGTCTTCGGGGAGATGCTCGATTGTGGAGTACTATGGCATTAGTACAGAGCATCGTTGGGATGTGTATACATGGCGTATGCGGATTTTGGATCGGGTAATGGTAGTATTGATGCACTACTCTAACCAATTGTATATTTCTGGGTTCCGGGATGTATTTTTGGTATTAATATACCTGGGTCTTCCGAACGGTAGTTCGAGGATTGGAAAATCATGAATTCATGACTTTTTCCTTGAGAGGAAGACGGTATTATGATTCCTACCGGTTGAATCTTTTGGGGAGATTCGTTATTTTGATTCGTGTGGTGGTGATGTTGAAATCACACCCTTTGGTTTTGGTTTGTCAACCATCATTCTCCGTGGGGTGAGAATAATCGAAGATTGACAGTTGGCTTTGGGATGTGGGTATGATTGGAGACACCCGAGTCTATTGCATTGCGTATGCATGTTGTGTGGGTGTATGGGCATGTATGCCGTGTGTGTATACGAATGCCAACCTTATTTTGTTCATTGTGGAACGTCGAGTGTGTATACTTGGTTTAGTGGATCTCCGGTGTGAGATTGTGGAACCTCGAGATCGGTAATCTCGATGGCACGATGCATTCTGATGAATGATCGTGAGGGTTGTTTGATTCCCCGAGGAGGGATCGACGTGTTTTGGAATCATGGTGATTCTTGTTGGATAATTCGATAGCCTTCCTATTTTAGGATTGTTGGATCCAAGGATAAATGAGGGATGGCCGAGATTCGGATTTGTTTAGTGTCATGGTTGACACGTGTGTAGGAATGCATTTGGTTGCCTTGCATGTCCCCTATGGAACTTGAGACCTTGTGGAATCTTGATGGTGTGTCGGGACCAAGATATGATTTCTTGGAACACACCGGTGTAAACATCCTCGGTGATGTGTTTTGTGTGGATCAGTGACCGTGGGTAACCCGGTCCGGGTTGCAAGTGGTGCCACTACTCCTTTGGAGGAGATGGACTGGGATGCGAAATCTGGTTTTTCTGTGAGTATACTGTTGTATACTAGTGGCCCCCATCATGACGATGCGTGTCAGGCATCGTGGGCAGGTGGTGAATATCACGGGATGATGTCTATGTCAGAACTAATGGTGATTTGGTTGGGTTGCAGTCTTGGTTGACTGACTTCTAGGACGATTCACGTCGAGGTACGTTATTATCTTTCGGGTTTGTATTGGTTTTGGCGTTGCGCTATTTTGGGGCTTGGTACGAGATGGGTGTTCTCACAGTTGTTAATTCGATTCTAAGGTGATTCAGAATCAGGGTCTTGGCTTTGTTTTGTTGGTGTAGTCCTGGTGTTACGAGGAGTACACCGGTGCAATTTCGGGGACGAAATTTTATTAGTAGGGGATAATTGTGATGTCCGGGAATTATGGTGGTAATCCCGGTGTTGTATTAATCCTTGATGGATTTTTAATTGTGGCAATTAGGAATTAATTGCGGTTTGGCATCTCCCGAGGTTGGTAAATCGGGCATTTGGGATCGTTGGATCCCGAGGTTGAGATCGTATTCTCATTCCGGTGAAAACCTGCGAGTTGGGTTTTTAGTGTGACTCGGAATCTCGGGTGCTTGGTGTGGGCACCGGTCGGGGGTTTTTGAGTTAGAGAGAGAACTTTTGAAAACAGATGATTTTTAATGAATCATGATGTATTTGTGGGGCTATTGGTATTTTGGGGTATTTTTGCTATAAATACCAGTTGAACCCGGGATTTTAATTATCGGAACCATTTTCTTCCCCTTTCTTCTCTCTTCCCGCGCGCGACCCCTTTCCCGATCCCCTTTACCCCCGCGCACAAAAGGCCACCGCCCGCCGCCGTCCGGCCGCCGTTCGGCGCGTCCGACCCGCCGCCGTGTTCGTCTCTTCCAGGCGGTCCTATCCATACCATCAATTTGAAGTTTGGTCGCGATTTGAGCTCGGATTTCTGCTGGAAACGCTAGGGTTCGAAACTGGAATTTCTTCGATTTGGGGCTCGATTTCTGGTACGATTTTGGGGCTTTCTTTCAGGTGTTTTTGGGGCGTTTTGGTGCTTGGTTTGGGTCGATTATTTCACACTTTCATGGTTCGAAAAATCGTTGCTTAATGGTTCGATTTTGTATGCTGTGTGCGTGGAGCTATGTTCGATTTTTGGGGGTTTATGTTCGAAAATTTGGGGCTTTGGCTTGGGGATGTTGATTCTTGTTGGTAATTGATTAATTTATGTTTTAGATGCTTATTGTGTTCGGAATTGAGGAATTGGATTCGAATTTAGGGCTTTAAATTCGAATTTTGGGGGTTTCGCATGTGGGGCGATTATTCATGTTGTTAATCGATTAATTCATGTTTTAAATGAATTATGGGGATTATTTGGGTTTGATTTGTGTTGTTGGGGTTCGAATTTTAGGGGTGGTTCTTGAGCAATTTTCGATATTGTCTCATTCGATTTCCCTCCCTGTATATGCCCTGCCCCGGGTCTTTTAAATGGTAAATTGTCGTGTGTTGACAATATATTTTTGTATAAGGGTAATGGGTGTGCTTGAGCATGGGTTGCATGTTTGTAAATAATTGTGAATTATTTATCGTGTTAGCACATCGTTCTTCGGGGCATGGAACTCGAGCAAGGTTTGGCTCGGACTTCGGAAATTAAGGTACGTATAACGTACGAGCATAGCCTTTTGTAATGTTGCAATAGTGAAATGCATGATATCGGGTATTTGTAATAAATGGGCATTGAAATGCATGGTTGGTGGTATTTACAATAAATGGGTATTGAATGCATGGTATATGGTATTGGAAATAGATGGGTATCGAAGTGCATGGATTATGGTACTTGCAAATTGGATAGTGAAATGCATGGTATATGGTAACCGTGATAAATAGACATACATTGGAAATCATAGGGTGCCGCTTTCGAGCGAGCAACGATTGGGTGTGTCGCCGTTGAGCGACCATCGGTTATGACGCCGCTATTGTTGAGCGTGCGCTGGGTTTAGTGCCGCTATTGTGGAGCGAGCAATGTTATGGGAACATGGAATCCTTGGTTAATTATATGTGAATTCTATGGCCTATATATAATGATTTTTCACATTGATTATGGAACTGGCATGATAGAACTATATTAGTTAATCTATATGGCGATTAACTGGCTTTGGGAATTTGATGAGTTTGGTTGTTTTGAGAACAGGGACAATACATGGGATCCCGGATGAGGGTGTTACCATCCAGGGAGTATCATTTAATTATGGCATTTACATTCTGTAAATTATGAATTGCGATATTATTATTTTGGATTGGTGGTATTGGTATGCTCACCCCGTGTGGGGGCTGTCTCTGTTGGGGCAGGTAACACAGGTGTAGCGGCTTTGGAGTCGAGCTCGGGCTGTTGGTTAGAGGTACTTCCAGGATCGAGGTACCAGAGCTGGCTGGATGGACGCTCAGATCCAGAGTTGAGATCGAGTTGCGCTTGGGAGGTGCTACCAGGACTGGTATCCGGTAGAGTGTTATACATCAGATACATGCTTATCCATTTGGTACTCTTATGTGAGTACATTTTACATGTGTATGGAATGTATAAATGGGCTACGGCTTCTCTCTGTTCATTATGGTTGCATGCAATTAATTATGGAATTGCTAAATGAACTAAGAGCATGTTAGTGTATTATGTGGGTGCATGTTATATGATTAATCTTGGTTGGGGAATCTGAATATATTGGGAATTGGATGCAAGAAATTTTCTGGGTAGCATACGGTGTTGCACTTGCACGTGGTTTTCCCCATTATGGTATGATTATATGCACTAATGGTATGGCTTAATACACTAATAACGGGTTAAGGGCGCGGGGGTCCTTACATAGTCAAAGTATGACATCCCCAGAACAATCAAATCTGACCTTAGCTCATTATCCTCAAGATAAATGAGGCCATCATAGACAATCCGATCAGTAATCATACTTCTTCCAGCGGGGGTCGAGACCATAAGAGGCATGGGCGACGGAGAAGTGCTTATGTGGTGCCTTTCCACAAAACTCGTTGACATAAAAGAGTGTGACGCACCTGTGTCTATCAATATAAAAGTAGGGTGCGTAAATAAAAGGCATGTACCCGCTATAACTTCCTCCGGAGCCGCTGTAGCATGCTCCCTCGTCAAAGCGTAAACCTGCCCCTGAGGTGGCCCCGTGGGCTAACCTCCATACTGCCTCGGAGTAAAAGGTGGTCTGTGATGTGCTGCTCAGTCCGCAGGCCTCCTCGCAGAGTTCTGCTATCTTCCCCTGTTGGGACACTACCGAGCAAAGTGGCTGGTAGCGTTTATCGTGTACGCCCAAATTAACCCTTCTTCAGTTAATAGCAAAAATATGTAGTAGTGGAAGTAGGGATCGATCTCACAGGGAAGGTAAATTTATTTCGTGCCAAAAACGAATAGTAACAAGGGGGTTTTAGGATGAATGATTACTACTAAGCATATTCTAAAATTAAACTAATTAACGAGATTAACTAAGATGATTTAAACTTATGAGAGTGAAGCGATTCTTGGTTTCCAGGTAACCGTACTTTTGGAAAATTATCTTTTGGTCATCAAATCAAAACATTCGAATTCTTTCGATTATCTATCGATTGAAAATTTAATCCCTACTCATCTTATTTGTAGTTAAAGACAAAACAGCATTCAATTCAACCCTTACCAAATCTCTAATCACCACTACAGCCGTTAATGATTAAATCAATGATAGTTTTCAAAACTTATGAGTTCGATAAATCTAATCAATGAAAACTACAGCCGTTAAAATTGATTACTCAACCGTTTCTCCTAAGAATTCAATAACACCTACAGCCGGTTAATTATTAATCTTAGTTGTTTCTTAACAAACTATCGATTATGTAATTGAATATTAGGTGATCGGTCTAATACACAAACACAACAATCATGGAATTCGAAATCTGAGAAACAAATTGAAATTGAAATATAATTCAACAATCAAACCAAATTCTCATAAAAGGTTCAAATCCAAAAGTAGGTATCCCTTCAACCAAGAATCAAAGGGTTTTAGCCTAGCATAATTAAATCTAAAATCAACAAAATATCATTCAAAAACATTAAATAAATAAAGGAAAGAACGTTACTAAGACGAATCACGATTCCGGCTTGTCGATTCCGGTTCCGTTCTTCAAGTGTTCTTCACAAAAGTTGAAAGGAAAAATCTCTAAAATCTAAAAATTATTCTAAGGTATCAAAATATGCTCAATCTGAGGTAAAAAATCGAGTTCTAAGGTTATGGAGGTTAATAATTAGGTTACAATCTTTTAAACATGGTAAAAGACCCACTTTCCAAATTCTCGGACTCTTCGGCGATCGATCGCCTAATGTGTGGCGATCGATCGCTGACTTATTATTTTTTTTCAGCGAATTTCTTGAGGCGATCGATCGCCACTTTATCGCGATCGATCGCTGAGCTCCAGTAGACTTTGGCGATCGATCGCCACTTCTTCGCGATCGATCGCTGACCCGTAAATTTTGTTGCAAGAGTTTCTGTCCATAGGCGATCGATTTCCTCTTCCGGGCGATCGATTGCCACCTCCAAAATTACATTTTTGCCCTTTTCTTGATCAACTTTGAGCCCTTGTCATGTCCATATCTCTCCTTGGTCTTTACACATCGCTTTTAGCTCCTTTTCTTCGATTGTACCTACAATTACACAAATATACGATTAGGTAGCATACGTATCAACTTATCTATCAAAACCTACCAAATCGTAGACAATTAAGCACTAAAGATGTGTCTATTTCTAGTCACATCAAACTCCCCCATACTTACTCTTTACTTTACCTCGAGTAAACAAATAAAACTACAATATTTTTGTTTGGCTCATAGGTTCATAACAAAGCAACTTGTCCTCACTTTAATGCCTCAACAATTTTAACATGCATAATAATGAACGGGGGTGAAACATTAATAATGGAACAAGTTCAATCCCTAGACATTTCATACCCAACAAAGTAGTGAACGTGTGTGTGTGGTCATAAACTAGTGTTGCATACAAGTTATAGATCCAAAAGATGCAAATCCACAATAGTTCAAGTCATACACTAACACAAGTATAAGCTTATTAGCTTGTAGTTTGGCCTAGGTATTGGCTTATGAAAGAAAGGGTAAGGATATTCAACAAGAGAGTATGATGAAATGCACACTAAAAGCTTCTCTTCTTGCATGAATTTTTCAACTTTGTTCTTTTTCACAAGGTTTATTTCAACACTTTTCTTCTTTTGTGCCTTGGCTCCCCTTGGAGTCATATTTTTATCTATTTTTTCAAGGCATTCCTTTTTCTTTCATGCATTCCATTCTTTTGACAATTGAGCTCACAAATATACTTCAATGATTCCCAAGTGCATTTGAATGAAATACATCATACTCCCTTAAAAGGTATGGATTGAAATCATATTTAGGCTAAAAGGGTAGGATGATAAGCTAGTCAAGGAATGTTGAATGGGGGTCTTTAGTATGCTTAGCATACTCCCATTCTTTTACATTAAGGCTCAAAAAGGGTACTGGAGATTGATTTTGTTTACATGGTAGGCTTGAAAGGATCAAACGCATCAAAGATTGCCTATATCACTTTCATGTTTGCAAGTAGTCTAGACATACGCCTCAAAGAGCATGTAGTTAAGTTCTAGCATGTATTAGAGATTTCTTAAGACTATCACAAAGTTTACACAATCTTCACTAGGTTATGCATACTTCACAAGCCATGACAATAATGTGCTCAAGATATTCACTTACTAAGTTAAAGTAAACTTTGCATTAGAGTTCAAAGTGTTCCAAAGTTAACAATTCACCTATGTTCAAAAGCATGCATGATATCAATTAGGTTTCATCATGGGCTAGTGATTCTAAGCATGCGTTCATTACTAACTATGAGCTCAAAATTTTAAATGTTTCAATTTTTTTGTATTTTTGAAATGAGAAAAACAATAACACACTACTAATCCCTCCCCGATACTTAAATCTTACATTGTCCCCAATGTAAGGCAAAAATACAAGAAAAGAGAAAAGTCTAACTACTAAAGCAAAAATTAAAAAAATAAAAGGGAGAAAAGAAACTAACTCCCCTTGGGTTGCCTCCCAAGCAGCGCCTCTGTTTAACGTCGGTGGCCTTACGCCAGTTCATTGATCACGTGATACTTGGTGGATCTTCTAGATCCATTTCTCCTTCTTTAGCTGTATGGAAACCTTCATAGTATGGTTTCAGTCTATGTCCGTTCACCTTGAATGTTTTATCTTTTGCTAGGCTTTGGACCGACCTCAACTGCACCATGTGGAAAAACAGCAGTTAATATAAAAGGTCCAACCCATCGAGAACGTAATTTACCTGGAAAGAGACGAAGGCTGGAAAGGTAGAGGAGGACTTTTTGACCAACGACAAATTCCTTCCTCGAGATTATCTTGTCATGAAATGTCTTCGTTTTTTTCTTTGTAAAGCTTTGCACTTTCATACGCATCATTGCAGATCTCTTCTAATTCTTGCAATTGCAGCTTTCTATGTTCCCCGCTCTTGTCCATAGCCATGTTTAAGTGTTTGATGGCCCAAAATGCTCGATGCTCCAACTGTACAGGCAAATGACAGGGTTTACCAAAGATTAGTCTATAAGGAGACATACCTATTGGCGTTTTGTATGCCGTTCGATAAGCCCATAGTGCATCGTCTAGTCTCAAGCTCCAATCCTTTCTAGTGGGATTCACAGTCTTTTCCAAGATAGATTTGATTTCTCGATTTGAAACTTCAGCTTGTCCATTTGTTTGCGGATGGTAGGCGGTGGACACCTTGTGTGTCACATGTTACTTCTTTAATAGACTCTCCACCGTCCTGTTGCAAAAATGGGTGCCTCGATCACTTATGATTGCTCTTGGAGTCCCAAACCTAGAGAAAATGTTATGCTTTATAAAACATGCAACCACTTTCGAATCATCAGTACGGGTGGCTAAAGCTTCCACCCATTTCGACACATAATCCACAGCAAGTAAAATGTAAATGTGGCCAAAAGATTGTGGAAATGGTCCCATGAAGTCGATGCCCCATACATCAAAGATTTCACAATAAAGTATGGATTGTTGGGGCATCTCATTTCGTTGAGATATGTTGCCTGTCTTTTGACACTCATGGCACGATTTGCAGAAATTATATGCATCATGAAATAAAGTTGGCCAAAAGAATCCACATTCTAATACCTTGTGTGCCGTTCTTTTGGCTCCAAAGTGGCCACCAACCTCATGGGAATGACAAAAACGGAGTATAGAAGATACCTCATTGTCCGGAATGCAACGCCTGATGACTTGATCCGCACAATGTTTCCATAAGTATGGCTCATCCCAAATATAATACTTGGCGTCGCTTCGAATTTTCCCGCGTTGATTCCTATTCAATCCATTAGGAAAAGTGTTAGTGGCCAAAAAATTAGCAATACCTGCATACCATGGTAAAATGTCGTGTATAGCAAATAGTCGTTCATCCGGGAATTCTTCTTTTAGACACGGTGTATCATTCACATTAACCAAACGACTTAGGTGGTCCGCCACATTATTTTCTGCGCCTCGCTTATCTTTGATTTCGACATCAAATTCACTCAACAGTAAGATCCATCTTATTAGTCTCGGCTTTGCTTCCTTCTTTGTCATCAAGTACCGCAAGGCTGCATGATCAGAATAAATGACAACTTTAGCCCCGAGCAAATAAGATCAAAATTTTTCTAAAGAAAACACAACAGCTAATAGCTCCTTTTCAGTAGTGGAATAGTGCCGCTGAGCATCATTCAAGGTCATGGAAGCATAGTAGATGGCATGAGAAATCTTCCCAATCTTTTGGCCCAAAACGGCTCCCACTGCATAGTCGCTTGCATCACACATGATCTCAAAAGGCTTACTCCAGTCAGGAGGTTGGATAATGGGTGTGGATGTCAAGGATGTCTTTAATGTATCAAATGCGGTCTTGCATGCCTCATCAAATTCGAATACCATATCCTTTTGTAATAATTTGCACAATGGTGATGCTATCTTGGCGAAGTCCTTGATATATCTCCGATAGAAAACTGCATGGCCAAGAAAGGAACGCACATCCCGCACACAAATAGGATAAGGTAGAGACTGAATAATATCAATTTTCGCTTTATCTACCTCTATACCCTTTGATGAGACCACATGACCCAAAACAATACATTGCTCTACCATAAAGTGGCATTTTTCAGAATTTAGCACAAGGTTTGTTTCTATGCAACGCTTTAGGACAAGGGTAAGGTTAGTTAGACAAGCATTGAATGAGTCACCATAAACAGTAAAGTCATCCATGAATACCTCTAATATGTGCTCAGTGAACTCAGAAAATATACTAACCATACACCGTTGAAATGTGGCCGGTGCGTTGCAAAGTCCAAAGGGCATGCGCCTATAAGCGAAGGTTCCAAAGGGGCATGTGAACGTGGTCTTTTCTTGATCTTCCAGAGCAATTGCAATCTGGAAATAACCGGAATATCCATCAAGAAAATAGTAATAAGAATGACATGCTAACCTTTCAAGCATTTGATCAATGAAGGGCAATGGAAAATGGTCCTTGCGGGTCACGGTGTTCAATTTGCGGTAGTCAATGCAAACTCTCCACCCATTCTGAATGCGGGTGGTCACTAATTCATCATCTTTGTTCCTCACCACTGTAATGCCAGTCTTCTTTGGAACTACTTGGACAGGGCTGACCCACTGGCTATCAGAAATAGGGTATATCATTCCAACTGCAAGAAGCTTTAAGATTTCCTCTTTCACTACTTCCATCATCGGTGGGTTGAGTTTCCTTTGCGGTTGGCGTGTAGGTTTTGATCCTTCTTCAAGTAGAATCCTATGCATGCATGTCGAGGGGCTTATTCCTTTGATGTCAGCAATGGTCCATCCTATCGCGGTCTTGTGCTCCTCTAGCACTTGAATGAGCTCCTTCTCTTGGCTATCTCCCAACTTGCTTGAGATTATCACCGGTAATGTGTTTCCTTCTCCAAGGAACACATACTTTAGGTGACTTGGTAATGGCTTCAACGCAATAGTGGGTGCCTGCGATACATAAGGGAGAGGTCTAGAGTTAGGAAGAGGCAATGACACAAATGAAATATTACCTTGTATCTCGGGCGTGGTATCCAACGCGGTGATGTTGTGTTCCACTTCATATCCAAGTTGCAACTCGTCCTCAAAATGATCTAGAGGGGTGGTGAGGGCTATCTCCAACTCGTCTTTACCTGCAGTCTCAAAGATCCCTTGGGACAAGTAATCAATAATATCGATAGAGTAAACAGTATCATCATCATCACAAGGATATTTCATGGCATCATGTATATTGAATTTAACGACCTCACCATCAAACTCCATCATAAGTGTGCCACTATGAACATCAATCTTAGTCTTGGATGTTTTCAAGAAGGGTCTCCCTAACAATATAGGGCTATTATTGTCCCCCTTTGCCATATCAAGCACATAAAAATCAGCGGGAAATACCAACTCATTTACCTGTACTAAGACAACTTCTAAAATTCCCCTAGGGTATGCATTAGATCTATCTGCTAACTGAACAACTACCCTTGTTTCACTTAAAGGTCCTAGATTCAAAGAAGCATAGAGAGAGTATGGCATGACATTTATCGATGCTCCTAGATCTAGCATAGCTTTTTCAAGACGTGTTGTGCCAATTGTGCATGGAATGGTGAACATACCTGGGTCCTTGCACTTGGTAGGGATTTTCCTTTGGATGACTGCTGAGATGTTCTCCCCCAACTCAACCTTGTGGCATCCTTTAAGCCTTTGTTTCCTCTTGGCGGTGCACAACTCCTTTAAGAACTTTGCATAGCACGGCACTTACTTTATCGCATCCAACAGTGGAATGTTCACCTCACATCTTCGAAATGTTTCGTATAGGTCCTTGATGCTTTCATTCCTCCTATCTTCCTGATATGCGAGAGGGAAAGGGGGTTCAATCTTACACTCACGGATTGGAGGAGACTCACCTTTTGGTTCTTCTTCTTGCATGGAATTGTTTCCCGTAGGCTTGATCTCTTTCTCTTCATCTTCTTTTCGAGTTCTTTCCCACTCCTTAGTTTAATTGCGCTTGCATTCTCCCTTGGATTCACTACTGGTTGTGACGGGAGAGTGTTTGATCTTTGAGAATCAATTCGATTTATTGCTGTTGCCATCTGACCCATTTGAGTAGTCAAGCTTTGGATGCTTGCTCTTGTCTTCTGTTGAAATTTTAGAGATCCATTAGCAAGTTCCTTAACAATATTTTCTAAATACTCACCCGGTGTTGGTGTTGGAATGGCTTGTTGTGGCCTTTGGAATGGTGGCCTATATGGTGGTGGGTGTTGTTGCATCTGTGGCTCATTTTGATTCTCGTATCTCAAATTTGGATGATCTCGCCATCCTGGGTTGTAAGTGCTAGAATAGGGATCATACTTCCATTGTGGTTGTCCCGGAAATCCGCCTGCCGCATTCGCTTCCTCAAATGAAGGTTCTTGGAGTTTGGGGCAAGCGTCAGTTGGATGACTCGGTAGTGCACAAATTCCACATACCTTAGCACTTTGTCCCATTCCGATCGCAAGTTGTTTCACAATACCTGTTAAATCAATCAATTGTTGTTCGAGGCTAGAAACATTTACCTTGCCTTGCTTCCTAAGTTTATGGTCCGATCGAGCAGTTCCAAACTGTTGAGAGTTGGCTGCCATGTTCGCAATCAAATGTCTTGCTTCCGTTGGCGTCTTATCTACAAATGCTCCTCCACTAGCAGCGTCCACCAAATTCCTGTCATTTGGCAAAAGACCCTCATAAAAATATTGAATCAGTAAATGTTCACTTATCTGATGTTGATGGCAGCTTGCACAAAGCTTTTTGAAGCGCTCCCAATATTCATGCAGTGATTCCTCTTGGAGTTGTCTAATGCCGTATATATCTTTGCGGATATTCGTCGCTCTTGATGCAGGAAAGTATTTCTCCAAGATGGTTCTTTTCAGCTCGTTCCATGTAGTGATGGATCCAGAAGGTAAATAGAAGAGCCAATCTTTAGCCGCGTCCTTCAAAGAGAACGGAAAAGCACGTAATTTGAATTGTTCCTCGGTTATTCCAGTCGGCTTCATTGTAGTGCACACTACATGGAATTCCATCAAATGCTTATGCGGATCCTCACCTGCAAGGCCATGAAAATAAGGTAAAAGATGTATTAGGCCAGATTTTAATTCAAAATTTATATTAGTAGCAAGTGTAGGAAAGGTTATGCAGAGAGGCTGCTGATCCAAAGTAGGATTCGCTAGCTGTCGTAGGCTTTGATTCTCTGCCATGATGGTCCTTTCCTCTTCTTCTTTCACTTGTCTTCGATTATCTCTTCTTAGGTGGTATAAAGTCCTTTCTATCTCGGGATCGTATTGATGTTCGTCCTCCTCAAATGAAAAATCGCCTGCGTGCATGAACAAACAAGTAAAAAGCACGGGAAGAAGAATATCAATAAAAGTTAACACAAATTAATAAAATTCCCTTCCCCGGCAACGGCGCCAAAATTTGGTAGCGTTTATCGTGTACACCCAAATTAACCCTTCTTCAGTTAATAGCAAAAATATGTAGTAGTGGAAGTAGGGATCGATCTCACAGGGAAGGTAAAATTATTTCGTGCCAAATACGAATAGTTACAAGGGGGTTTTAGGATGAATGATTACTACTAAGCAAATTCTAAAATTAAACTAATTAACGAGATTAACTAAGATGATTTAAACTTATGAGAGTGAAGCGATTCTTGGTTTCCAGGTAACCGTACTTTTGGAAACTTATCTTTTGGTCATCAAATCAAAACATTCGAATTTTTTCGATTATCTATCGATTGAAAATTTAATCCCTACTCATCTTATTTGTAGTTAAAGAGAAAACAGCATTCAATTCAACCCTTACCAAATCTCTAATCACCACTACAGCCGTTAATGATTAAATCAATGATATTTTTCAAAACTAATGAGTTCGATAAATCTAATCAATGAAAACTACAGTCGTTAAAATTGATTACTCAACCGTTTCTCCTAAGAATTCAATAACACCTACAGCCGGTTAATTATTAATCTTAGTTGTTTCTTAACAAACTATCGATTATGTAATTGAATATTAGGTGATCGGTTTAATACACAAACACAACAATCATGGAATTCGAAATCTGAGAAACAAATTGAAATCGAAATATAATTCAACAATCAAACCAAATTCTCATAAAAGGTTCAAATCCAAAAGTAGGTATCCCTTCAACCAAGAATCAAAGGGTTTTAGCCTAGCATAATTAAATCTAAAATCAACAAAATATCATTCGAAAACATTAAATAAATAAAGGAAAGAAAGTTACTAAGACGAATCACGATTCCGGCTTGTCGATTCCGGTTCCGTTCTTCAAGTGTTCTTCACAAAAGTTGAAAGGAAAAATCTTCTCTAAAATCTAAAAATTATTCTAAGGTATCAAAATATGCTCAATCTGAGGTAAAAAATCGAGTTCTAAGGTTATGGAGGTTAATAATTAGGTTACAATCTTTTAAACATGGTAAAAGACCCACTTTCCAAATTCTCGGACTCTTCGGCGATCGATCGCCAGATGTGTGGCGATCGATCGCTGACTTATTATTTTTTTCAGCGAATTTCTTGAGGCGATCGATCGCCACTTTATCGCAATCGATCGCTGAGCTCCAGTAGACTTTGGCGATCGATCGCCACTTCTTCGCGATCGATCGCTGACCCGTAAATTTTGTTGCAAAAGTTTCTGTCCATAGGCTATCGATTCCTCTTCCGGGCGATCGATTGCCACCTCCAAAATTACATTTTTACCCTTTTCTTGATCAACTTTGAGTCATTGTCATGTTCATATCTCTCCTTGGTCTTTACACATCATTTTTAGCTCGTTTTCTTCGATTGTACCTACAATTACACAAATATATGATTAGGTAGCATACGTATCAAATTATCTATCAAAACCTACCAAATCGTAGACAATTAAGTACTAAAGATGTGTCTATTTCTAGTCACATCAGTGGCCTCTGTCGCCACAAACATAGCATCCTACGCAATCTTTTGCCAAATGTGGTTGCCCACAAAGAGTGCACTGAACTCTTCCAGATCTGTCTCCCTGAGGCTGTCCTCTTCCCGTAGGGGCGTCATTCCTATGATTCCCCTTCCAACGATTCTTGGGCCTCTTGTCACTGAATCTCGACGCTGAAGTGTTCCCCCTAGGCTTAAACTGATCACCCCTGATTGTCAGAAGTAGATTTCTGAGTGGGTACTGGAGGTGGCACGGCATCAGAATATGCACCAACTCCTAGTTCAGCTAGCTCAGCCTGTGAAAGCGCATCGTCAAAACAGGCAGGGCCATAAGTAACGACCCTGTCTCGCAGCAATGTGGGGCACATAACGGAGTAAAGAACAGTAATGTAGAGCATAGTCTGATACAGGCATGGTACCTTGCCTTAAGTTGGTAAACTCATCCTCTTTAGCCTGTCTCGCAGCAGCTGAGGAATAGCGGGTCAGAAACCGAGTCCTGAACAGTTTCCAATTGATCTCCTGACCCTGAGCCTCTTGCTCTATCACTATGGTCTTCCACCACATCAGTGCCTTCTTAGCCAGCTGAAATTCTGCTAATCTGATCCATGCCGTCTTTGCACAAGGCGCTGCCAAAAATATCTGCTCTATCCTCTCTAGCCACTCCTCGGCCACTTCCCCGGTTTCCGTTCCTTCGAACATCGGAGGTCGGTATGTCAAAAACTGAGACAAGCTCAACTCCCTGGGTAATAATTGTTGTTCAGAGGGCTCTTCCCCTAAGGCTGGCGGTGGTAGTTGATTCGTACGCCCATCACTTTCATTGATGCTTATCGCATGACCTACTTCGGCGTTTGCTGCCATGCTGCAACACAAGGGTTAACAACAATACCAAAAGCAGTTCATAAAGTACATCGTTAGATAATTAAACATGTTAGTATAACCTCTTTTACTTCATATGCAACATACAAATTAATGTGGTGTCTTCCCACCTTGACAGTGATTACTAACATATAAATTGAACTAAACATGCATTTCATAAGGTTTTAGGGTTCCGGTTGTTACGTGCGCTGATAGGATTACAGGCCAAAATAAAAACTTCGTAACTTAATGGATACATTCTTAAACAAGAATGCTAACATTTTAGATTTATACTACTCCTAGAGTAGATACTAAACATAAACAGAATCCTATGCATTTTGTATCCTTGTAGCTCACAGCTTCAACCCGACCCTTAGCCCCTTCAGTCCAAAAGTGTACCTACAGGGACAACACATCATGAGCATATACAATTTTACTTAACGTCATAAAAACATCACAATAAATGCATGAAATCTTGGTTAAGTAACATGTTGGTTATTCGTTAACTTCTTTTTGTTGTCCCTGATTCATATTCATGCATATGGGCATCTTACCCTGTGGCATCTTACCACATCATAAACACCGTATGGCCTCTTACCATATGGGCATCTTACCCCGTGGCATCTTACCACATAATAAACATCGTATGGCCTCTTACCATATGGGCATCTTACCCCGTGGCATCTTACCACATAATAAACATCGTATGGCCTCTTACCATATGGGCATCTTACCTCGTGGCATCTTACCACATAATAAACATCGTATGTCCTCTTACCATATGGTCATCTTACCCCGTGGCATCTTACCACATAATAAACATCGTATGAATATATAAACGTCTTATAAACATCATCATTTCATCATAAATACTCATGCGATAAAAGCATAGTCGTAATGTAAGGATGTGTTTTACCGTTCGATGCCCGTACGTCTCTTACGTACCTTTTCAAAAGGAGGAGGAGTCAACAGACTTTATCTCCTTGACTGTGCTGGTACCTGGGATGGTTCTACATAACCACAACATATCATATTAGATACCATATCTTGAATCATTGTCAAAATAAAACAATTAAAAACTTTTGCCAAGATTCTGCCTCTCTCAATCGATCGGAACCCATGTCTCGATCAATCGTGAAAGCATAAAAATAGTGCCCAACTTCTGCCTCGACCGATCGATCGAAATCTTCTTACCGATAGATCGAGGAGCTTCACCGATCGATCAGAAAATCCTTCGATCGATCGGCACCTGAAATTCAAACCATGCTTTAAACTTTTCTGCCTCGCTCGATCGATCGGGACCAAAATCTCGATCGATCGAGCACTCTGAAAATCGGGACTTCTCCAGATTTTCGAGCACCTCATTTCCTACCATCATTTCTACTTCATAAAGCGTAAAACATGCATGAACAAAAATGTTATAGGCTTCATAAAACTACCATGCATGTGTTCAAATCAAAGGTTTAACAAAACCTAAGCTAACATGCATCATAACATCTTCATAAACTTCAATACTCATCCAATCTTTACAGAAAAACAGGGCACTTATCCTAACCCAGATTTTTCGAGCACTTCTTATCATAATACCAAATCTACCACATAAAACGTGAATCATGCTCAAAGAAACATGCTAGTAGCTTCATAATAACACCATGTAGGTACTTAGATCGAAGGTTTAACAAAACCTAAGCTAGCATGCTTCGAAGCAACCTAACTTTAACACAACTCATCCCAAAATCTTAAGAAAAACAGAGTAAACATCTTACCCACTTTCTTTCCACAAGAATTACTCAATAATTTCACAACATAAACCCTTCCTTCCTGCAGCTAGGGGGACGTTTTTTGTTGCAGAGGAAAGGAAAGGGAGAGGAGAATGAGAATGAGTTGATTGCAAGTAATGAGTGGTAGCATGGGTTGGGCAAGTGGGGGTATGGGTTGAACAAGTGGGGGAGGGGTGTGGTGGCCGAGTGATTGGGGGGTGGGGTGGTGTGGTTGGGGTGCCATGTGGTGTTTAATTGTGCCCCGGTATTTTGCACGATGCATTAAAATATCCTAACTCGATATTTTCATCTTTATTTAATTAATACATCCTGTAAAACACTCAACATGCTTCCCACATCATATCATCATAACATAATCATAGCCCCCAATTAAATGCACCACAACCCTCTTAAACACATCGTAAATCATCATCATAGCACATAATTACATGACATTTCGGGGGTATTACAGTAAACCTTTGATTTGAGTACATACATGGTAGTTTTGTGAAGCCCTTGGCGTTTTGGTTCGAGCATATTTCATGACTTATGTGGTAGATTTATTTGCTTGAAAATGGGTACTCGAAAATCTGGGTGGGAAAGATGATACCCTGTTTCCAGAAAAACTTGGGTGAGTACTGATATGGTTGAGCAATTTGTATGCATGTGGGTTTTAAGTATGGTTATAACTTCGCTATGAATACACTCAGGGTAGTGTATTGTAGCTCTTAGCATATTTGTTCAAACATGTGGTGTATCTTATATGCTTGATCGAAGGATATGAAAATGGGTGTTCGAGAATTCTGGAATTGTGTTTCTTGAACAGGGCAGCTCGATCGATCAGAATTCCATTACGATCGATCGAGCTAGGCAGAACTTTGGTATTGAATGAAGGTGTCATCTCGATTGATCGAAAAGAGGGGCCGATCGATCGAGAGACCCAGAATGTTGAAAAATATAAATTGTTATATTTTGTTTAAGTTTTTGATATTGAATCATAATGAGGTGCCTAATGTTGTGTTATGTTGTTATGTAGAACCATCTCAGGTACCAACACAGACGAGGAGATAAAGTCTGTTGACTCTGACCGCTTTATTTTTAAACAAAAGATATTTCAAAGAATGGTTTGAAGCGATTCTACCGCAAGTGCACGGTTGTCAAGTTTTAGTATAGTGAAAATTAAGTACAGGTTGTCGAATCCACAGGGACTAACGTATAAGTACCAAATAAGATTAATAAAATTATATTTAGCCTACGATAAAAGAAGTTTGATTAACTAGATCTAAATTAAACTAAAGAATAAAGATTTAAACTAGAAATAATGAAAAGAATTGGTTCCGGAAATGCAAAGGTAAGTTACTCGAGAAAATTACCGAGCTTGTCGTCAATTATGTTATCTCTAATGATTCAATGGAATTCTCAGTTTATCAACCAATTGATTTTAAAGGTGAAAGGTTTTCACTATTATTCGATACACTCTCTCGAGCTGTAAAGAAACTAACAATAAATTAGAACAAGTCACTCTCGTGCACCTATTTACTAATTCAAAGTTGCTTAAATTATCGAAACCTTATAACTCTAAATCTTTCGATTTCAAGTTCTCACGTATGCGATATCATCTCTCGATCTCAATCGTGACATACATCATAAATTAATGGAGCGTGTTACAACGTTATCTCTCGATCTCGGTTGTAACTCTCAAATTCAATCAAAGCTAGCTAGACTTTGATCTACAAATGCAATCAATCTATGAACAATAAATATCAATGCGCTCAAATACCAATGAATCAATATATCAAACACAACAAACTAAAACTTCAATAATATAACCAAATTCAATTCAAATCAAATACAGATGAGTTTAATTGTCTCTCGACCTCAAAAACATCAAATGACAATGAAAATCAAATAAATTAAGGTTCAGAAATACGATAAACGATGGATGAATCCGTGCGTTGCACCGTAATTCCTTCTCTTGTTCCTTCCTTGCACTCCGGAAGAGATTGGCTCGACTTTGGACGAAGAACGGAGATTGGATCTCCTTGGCGGCGTTGGGCGGCAGCTACTTGACCTAGAAATCGTCTGAAAAATTGTCTAATATCGTGTCTCCCTCGAAATGGATCAACCTTCCCGCTTAAAAGCCCCAAAATCTCGATAAATAAGGAAAATAAAATCTTCAGATTTCGCGTCTCGATCGATCGAGATTTTCACCGATCGATCGGTGCACTGTTCACGTCATGGGAAGAAATTACAGTTAAAAATCACTCAAAATCTAAGCCTATCAACTCCCCCAAACTTAGACTTGATCGTCCTCGAGCAAGCAATAAACTCAAAAGAAAAGTTAAACTCGATATTAAGCATGAATCATCTTTACAACATACGTAACAACTCAGAAATCCTACTTACACATCAATAGAAGTCAATCAACATTTAACAAGAAGCAATTTCTCCTAAGTTAAACAATACATCGCAACATCGGAACGTGCGTGTGTGCTATTGTCAAACATGAGTTACATATATATCTTTAACATCAACATGTGCCATATTAACTCCTAGTCAAGATTACTTTGAATTACTCTACAAAGTTTACTATCCAGCACTTCTCCACTAATGTAATTGTTCCCTAGACTTGGATCAAAAGGTCTTGAAAGCTTATAACGTTAGGCCTTTTGGTGTCGGGCTTCAAAAGAAAAGGTAGGATGAATTCAAAGAAGAGAGTATAACAAAATCAGTTCAACTATTTTTGAGCTTCTCTTCAACTTTTTTCTAGCCTTGGCCACTTTGGGTCTTATTTTGAATTTTTCTTTTCAAGGCTTTTCTCTACATCTTTTCTTTTTCTTTGCTCATTCTTTTGTTCCTTTTGAACTCATTTGCATATAACAATTCTGTGCAATGAATCATTTATACTCTTCTAGGGGGTAGGTAAAAATTTTCTTTTAGGCTCAAAACCAAGGTGGTATAATGAGTTGTCAGAATGTCGAATGGGGGGTCTAATCATATGCAATGCATATACCATTCTTTTTTCAATAAGGCTCCAAAGGGGACACTAAGAATAATATATAACAGGTAGGCTTGAAAGGCTTCAAACGGTCCAAAGATCGCCTAAATCAATCTCCAAGTCTAGTTCCTAATTATAAATTTCGCCTCAAAGTGCCTTTCAAACTAAACTGTAAAGTTATCTAAGATACACAAGACTCATCATAGTTAACACAAGTTTTCAATTTAATCAATACATACTTCACTCAATCATGACTCAATAAGTGCTCAAATTATTCCTCAGTTTTGACATGTAGTTAACAAAGGATATATACAAACAAGTTAAGCATTACCATGACTCCTATCTAGATGAGGATTAATTTCATCATGTATTTACCGTTGCAATTCCAACTCATCAATTCTCAAGAATAACTCAATCAATAAAAAAAAAAATTTTGTTGGTAATGCTCAAGGACGAATTAGTCTCATCATCATGCAGTCATGCTATGAAAAGAAACAAGACAAGTAGCAATATATGCAAAGCAAGATATATACAAATAATCAAAACCCCCCCAAACTTAGCATGTGAATTGCCCTCAATGAACAAGAAAAATAAATGCAAAGGCAAAGACACATACCATGACGACGAACGTCACTGATCGTCGTCCTCATCATGCTCCGGAGGGGGGACGGGGTAGTGGTGCTCCTCGCCCTGATATGGCGGACATGATGGGTACTCAGAAGGTGGAGGTGCATGCGGCTGGTAAGGTGCGAAATGTGGCTCTGGCGGGAACTGGAAACCTGGAAAGCCTTGGGCCATGGCAGTGTTCCATGCACTCTGATAGTGCATGAAACTCCAATCTGGCTCTGAGCTACCTGCTCATGGTCCATCTGCAATGCTCTTTGCATGCTATGAATGTCCCGCTGCATGCTGTGAATGCTCTGCTGCTCCAGGCGAATATCTTGGAGATCCCTATGAAGAGAATCCAAAGTAACTCGTGTATGCTCTGCAGCAGAGGATGATGCTCCAGCTTGTGTAGTGGTCCGGGGGTCTTCGTCGGTTCGTAGGATCGGCTACAATGATTGGTGTCTTCGGCGGGAGTAGCTCCTCGTCTTCCCCCATGTCACTCCGTATCGCTGACATAAAGCAGTGATCGTGGATGGAAACGGTAGTGCGGAGGTCGGTGGGCTACTTCCATCTCTTTGAATATGATCACTGATGATCTCACCGAAGTCCACATCCTTCCCTGAGAGGATGGCATAAACCAGGACCGCTCTATCTTTGTCACCTCAAAGTGTGGGTCGATGGCATGACCCGCGAGCGACAAATGAAAACATGCTTGGGCCTCTGGCTTCAAATTTTTCTTTAGAACCAACTGTGGCTCTGCTTTATCATTCCTTTGCCAATTCCACTCCCCGGCTTGCCCAATGACTGTCAATACCTCATCGTAGTCGATCCTGCTGTTCTTGAAAGATTGGTATTCACAGTTGTGAATGAAAGGCATCCGGGGAATATTATGATTGTGGCTCTATCCGCCAACACATCTTCCCTCGAACATAAACACTTACTCGGTGCCTGGTTGAACAGCTCGAAGATTTGGTATAGGAACTCCTCACCAGGGCACCCAAGCATCAATCGGTGGCCTGAAACGAATTGAAACCACCCTTTCGGCGTACTGTCCTATGACAGGACACTCCAATTTATCCAAGCTCATTCCCCTTTCCGGGCTCAGGGGGGTTTCTTATGGTAGATGGGGGTATAACTCAGCAATCTTGCATTGAGGAAAACTTCTGTTTCATCATAAACTGCTCAGAAACAGTGGTTCCTTGCCTGCTTCTGCTTCGGGAAGCCTTCCGCCTGCTTTGACCTCTTTCTGGATGACATTTCTTGCCAACTGATTCCCAACTAATACATTCAATTCAACTAAACACCCACAACACACTGTCATCGACACCCTTCAATACCACAAAACTTCCTCCAAATTTCAATCTTTCCTAACCCACTTCTACTACAATTCAAAACTTAGCACCAAAAGATAAAATCTTTGAGAATTAGAGACCAATTACCGCTTAAAAATCCGATCTTGGAAACGTTTGGCAATTGGCTTGGAATTCCCTTCTTTATGCGCTTCTACCCAATCGGCCTTGCAATTCTCAAATGAAACGAAAATCTCATTAGGATGAATATTACTTCTTAGAGTTGAAGTAATTTGAAATTTGATGACACAAAATGAGGAGATTAGATGAAGGGATTTGAAAGAGGCGGCTAGGCTTTTGTTGTGGAGAGGAGAAAGATTGAAGTTTGAAAGTGATGGATGCTGCGCTCTGTGCCCTTATTTTTTTTCAAAATTTTCTCTTCGCTCGATCGATCGGAAAAAATTTCGATCGATCGAGCGAGCGAGGCAGTAGGTACAATGTCATTTTAAAAATTCGGGCGATCGATCGAGATTTCCACCGATCGATCGCCCAGCAGCAGCAAACAAAATTTGAAATTTTTTTTTTTTTTTCAACATCTTTCTCTCGGTTTGCCTCGCCTATAACCAACTTGCTCTTCTTACACACCTGCAATAAAAATTACCCGAATTCATTCCCAGACAAAACTCAAAAACAACAACTAACAAAAACACACAAAACAAGAAATCAAAAAAAACTCAAGGAAGGAAAAAACGGAAGTCTTAATTTATAGTCCCAAGCTGGACTTGTCACCTCCTCGTCTTCATCAATTGATGGCTCCTTCGGATTCTTTACAGAATCACGGGGAGCGTACCTTGCGTCCTCCCAGATATCAACGTGGCCAACTGCCCCTATCTGTACCTCCAAATTATTGATTGATGCATCTTGATTCTGAATCCTCACCTCTTGTGATGAAATCAGCTTCGCCATAAGTTCCTCCATACTCGGCTTTTGTGTGAACCCGGCCTGCGGTTGAGGGTTCAACACATTTTCTTGATTCGACCACCTCAAATTCGGGTGGTTCCTCCATGGTGGTTGTAGTTCGAGTAGGAATTATTGGGTGGCCTGTTACACTACAAAATTAATAGCTTCAACAGATTGGTTAAATTGATTACCTGCCTGGCACTCGATGCTAGGATGACCGCTCCACACAGCTCACAGAAAATAGTTTGGGCCTGCAGCTTGCTGCTGCTCCCATGCTGTCTATCTTCCGGGTCATGGCTTCTAATTGAGCCGAAAGAGCAGTGATCTCGTCCACTTGATGGACCCCCATTGGATTCTGTGGCGTGCTCTCTCTGATTCCATTGGTAGCTGTTGCACGCCATTTCCTCCAACAAGCTATATGCTTCTTCCGGCGTCTTTCCATTATGGATCCCCCAGATGCTGCATCAATCATGGAACGGTTAGGAGAAAATAAACCGTTATAGAACGTTTGTACCTGCAGCCATATGGGTAGACCATGGTGTGGGCATCTCCTCAACAACTCCTTAAACCGATCCCACGCTTCGTATAAAGTCTCGGGGTCAAACTGCCCAAAAGTCGTGATATCATTCCGCATCTTCGCCATCTTGGAAGTGGGAAAGTACTTTGACAAACGCCTTTGTCATCCCCTCCCATGTGTTATAGAACCTGCAGGTAAAGAATTCAACCATGCCTTAGCTTTGTCTCGTAATGAAAAGGGAAAGAGTCTTAACCTGATGGCGTCGTCAGAGACGCCATTGTGTTTGAATGTATCACAAATCTCCAAAAAGTTGGAGATGTGATTGTTCGGTCATCTGTAGCTGCTCCCCCGAACATAACCGAGTGCTGAACATTTGTATGATTGCCGGCCTGATCTCAAAATTGTTTGCTTGAATCGTCGGCCTTGTAATACTCGACAGCGATCCATGAAATGCGGGTTGTACAAAGTCCATCATCGATCTAGGGTGCTGTGCTTCGTTATTCTCAGCCATTGCTCGAGCTTCTCGTAGTCGCCTAAGTAAAGTTTTTCTATTCTCTGGGTCGAAAGGCTCGAGAATGGGATCCTCTTTCTATGCATGCACTAAAGAACCGATTCCTGTACGAAATAGACAAAAGGAGACAACAAAATACACAAAGAAAATATTGACAAAGATCGCAAAAGAAAACTAAGATAATAAAAAACAAAACGCAATAAGAAAAGAATTGGCTAAATTACAATTAACTAATCTCGTATGATATTATACAGATCAGTCCCCGGCAACGGCGCCAAAACTTGACCGCTTTATTTTTAAACAAAAGATATTCAAAGAATGGTTTGAAGCGATTCTACCGCAAGTGCACGGTTGTCAAGTTTTAGTATAGTGAAAATTAAGTACAGGTTGTCGAATCCACAGGGGACTAATATAAGTACCAAAAAGATTAATAAAATTATATTTAGCCTACGATAAAAGAAGTTTGATTAACTAGATCTAAATTAAACTAAAGAATAAAGATTTAAACTAGAAATAATGAAAAGAATTGGTTCCGGAAATGCAAAGGTAAGTTACTCGAGAAAATTACCGAGCTTGTCGTTCAATTATGTTATCTCTAATGATTCAATGGAATTCTCAGTTTATCAACCAATGATTTTAAAGGTGAAAGGTTTTCACTATTATTCGATACACTCTCTCGAGCTGTAAAGAAACTAACAATAAATTAGAACAAGTCACTCTCGTGCACCTATTTACTAATTCAAAGTTGCTTAAATTATCGAAACCTTATAACTAAAATCTTTCGATTTCAAGTTCTCACGTATGCGATATCATCTCTCGATCTCAATCGTGACATACATCATAAATTAATGGAGCGTGTTACAACGTTATCTCTCGATCTCGGTTGTAACTCTCAAATTCAATCAAATCTAGCTAGACTTTGATCTACAAATGCAATCAATCTATGAACAATAAATATCAATGCGCTCAAATACCAATGAATCAATATAATCAAAAACAAACAAACGAAAACTTCAATAATATAAACCAAATTCAATTCAAATCAAATACAGATGAGTTTAATTGTCTCTCGACCTCAAAAACATCAAATGACAATGAAAATCAAATAAATTAAGGTTCAGAAATACGATAAACGATGGATGAATCCGTGCGTTGCACCGTAATTCCTTCTCTTGTTCCTTCCTTGCACTCCGGAAGAGATTGGCTCGACTTTGGACGAAGAACGGAGATTGGATCTCCTTGGCGGCGTTGGGCGGCGGCTACTTGACCTAGAAATCGTCTAAAAATTGTCTAATATCGTGTCTCCCTCGAAATGGATCAAGCTCCCGCTTAAAAGCCCCAAATCTCGATAAATAAGGAAATAAAATCTTCAGATTTCGCGTCTCGATCGATTGAGATTTTCACCGATCGATCTGTGCACTGTTCACGTCAGCCTTTGCACTCACTGGCCTCGCTCGATCGATCGAGAATCCACCGATCGATCGAGATTTCTCAAATTTGTTGCTGAAGGTACTGCCTCTCTCGATCGATCGAGATTTCCACCGATCGATCGAGCCTTCAAAAAATCTGATTCTCGCTTCTGGCTGGCTCGATCGATCGAGAATAAATCTCGATCGATCGAGATTTGGGAAATCCATCTTCTTTTAATTTTTTCTCGTTTTTAACGCCTCGATTTTCGCCCGTTATCTCATGTAAGCTCATTTCTTCCACTTCGGTATAATTTCCTGAAACAAACGAATAAAACACAAAAAGCATATATCATCCAGGAAAAGTACGGAAAATGGGAAGAATTACAGTTAAAATCACTCAAAAAATCTAAGCCTATCAGACTCCTCTATCTTTGAAAGGTACGTAAGCGACGTACGGCATCCCAACGGTAACATGTATTTTATGTTTGTCTATTTGACACATATTGATGCAAAGTTGTGCATAAGAGTATTATACAGTTGATTGCATTGTTGTTGCATGATTATATATGTGAATAAAGAGTGGTATTCCACGAGTCAGGGTTATCATAGTGATGATTTTAATGCTTAGCTTATACCACTAAAAATGTGGAGCAAGGCTTTCACATGGAGGCGGGGGTATACCATACTAAGCGGGGACAGAGGTACTGCTAGTATGAAGAGCGGGGAAGAAGGTACCGCTAGCGGGGAAGAATGTACCGCTTGTTATGAAATAATGAAGCGGGGAAGATGGTACACTCATTATGAAGTTAAGAAGTAAAGCATTAAAATACACTGATGATAAACTGACTAAGAAAGATTTAAGATAAGAATGAAGTTATGTCATGACATTT